>CM030185.1:2503099-2873099 GCA_017639675.1 Aplochiton taeniatus | reverse complement strand
GTCCTGTGTTTACTACTTAACTAAATTGTGACTAAGCACATATGAATATCTGTGCACAGCTGCTGTTTGTCCTGTGTTTACTACTAAATTGTGACTAAGCACATCTGAATATCTGTGCATAGCTGCTGTTTGTCCTGTGTTTACTACTAAATTGTGACTAAGCACATCTGAATACCTGGGAGCCTGTTTGGGAGCTCAACGGCTGCCTCATGTATTCACGGACCACCCTGAAATCTGGCCCTTCTTACCTCACCTCCTTTTTTAGGAATCGTTATTCTGAACAACTTTCAGGCAACTCGTCTAATCGAAACAACTAGCTGTTGGTTGGGAAGTGACAGACCAGGGCCCCACCAGTTGCATGGCTAGCTGCCAAAGGGCAGACGAATAGGAGGGTAAAACAGTCACAGCGGCCTCACCTCCTGTCTCTTGAAGTTCAGTACACATTGCTCAAACTGTTCGTCTTTTGTTTCGTCTGCTTTGCCCAGTTTCTGCAGCACCTGAAAACAGAAGTACAGACGGACGTTAGAGGGGTTTCCTCATAAACACGGTGTTAGGATCACTTACAGCTTGTATGCTGTATCATCATATCCTTTATGACCAGGTAAAATTCTCCCTGAGATTAAAATCTCTTTTTCACGTGTGGCCTGGCCAAGAGAGCAAACAAACATAAAAAAATTAAAACAGCCAAATACAACTGTCATACTCTACTAACGATAAATTTTCTGAAACCATTTCATTGAAAGTTCAGAAGCCATCACATTAACCAAGAGTGTTATTTTTGCAATCCCTTAAAAGTGACATCAATTATTTGTACACTGTATATTTGTGTGCAATCCAAATGTATTGGAAACAACTTCTTGGTACTTGAAGATGCAATCCCACAGAATCCACCCTTGTAGACATGTATCTAAAAACCCATGTGTGTAACTATGCATATTAGATGTAAACGACACCTTCACTAATTGTTCATGTACAGGACACTGGAAACACAACCATAAAGCAGTCCTAGCTAGGACGCATTTACTTTGTATGTTTGATTACATTCAAATTAGGTGATTCATCCATATGCAGTAGGGCAGTGATTTCATTTTAAGAGAAGTTATTTTTCTGAGCTAATAAAAACATTGTAAGGCAGTTTCTTTAGCAGTGTGTTAGATAGTAAACAACGGTATGGTATGGATGGCGTCAGAGATACCCTGTCATCCCTCTCCAAATCTTAGCTCATAGAGTACACAGCCTTCCCTGTCTCCCATACAGACTTTCCTAGGGGTACTTATAAAAGAAAGGAGAAAGCCAATGGGAACATGGATATGACTGAGCGGAAGGGAATGGGTTTTTAGTTCCGTTTTTAGTTTATACTTTGGTGTCTCACAGGTCGGAATAGTTATAGTCTGAATTATGTTTTAGCGTTTTTCTGTGTCTCTCAGGGAGGTGCCGACTGCTCCACATAGTTTTTACAACCTTTTGTTCTGTTATTCTGTTAAGTAATTCAGCTTTTAACAGCCTTTTGTTCTGCTATAAGGTAATTCCGTTTTTACAGCCTTTTGTTCTGCTATAAGGTAATTCAGTTTTTACAGCCTTTTGTTCTGCTATAAGGTAATTCAGTTTTTACAGCCTTTTGTTCTGCTATAAGGTAATTCAGTTTTTACATTTAGCTTCAGGCCGACAGTTCGACCATCAAACGTTTATTTTACACTGGCCGTGACGAGTCTGCTTATCCTCAAATGGACAGTGGCTCCCTCCCTTTGGAATTGTACCAGTTCTCCATTGCCGTTGTGCTTACAGCAGGTTAAAGGCATTAAAGGCTTATTGCCTCTAGTTTCATTGCACGTGGGTGTGTGTGCATTTACATTTGCCATTCAGATCATGCTAGTTGTGCTCATAACAACCTAACCAATGGTAGTTCTGTGGTTGTCCGGTAGCCAACGTAGTTTGGCCTTCCCTCCTATTACGGCAGCCAAGTCATCCCATGCTCAGGATAATCCGTCTGTATGTCGCGACCTGCGGCCCCAGGTAGGCTAACCCGTGTTGACCCACTCACACCCACAGCGGAGGGACGGCCCAGGATCTCCTCGGAGCGTTGACTCCGCGGTCCTCTTTCAATGAATGGCATGTCTACTCGGTTGGAACTGGACACGCTCACATCGAACAGCCAAGCCTCTGAATATCACACCAACACTGTGTGTCCATGGATTGGTGCTGGAAAACCTCCACAAATAAGATGTACAATCCACATAATGAGAATCTGGCAATGAAATCTCCTTGGCTGTTGATTGTTCCATGTAGTTGCACTCTAAATGATATACAATCCGTGCCCAAAGACCTGGGATAATATTAAACTGCATTCGTCTCCATTGAAGCGAGTGTTGTCCCAAACACACAGATCAAGCGAAAGACAATGTACTCTGTCACTGCTCAGCATTAAGTAAAAAAAAGAGAGACATCCACTGCCAATCCCCTGCCCCCCCCCCCCCCCCCCCCCCCCCCCCCCCCCCCCCCCCCTGTCCCCCCCCTGTCCCCCACCCCCCCTGTCCCCCTCCTGCATGGCTCCGGATCCCAGCAGACGCACATAGCTCTCAGGTGCTTGCACAGCGTGTCAGGGGCATGGAGGATATAGAAATGCTAACGCAACACACTAACCCAAAGCTGCCGGTAGTTTCTGAACCAAATAGAAAGCCAGCGAACACTAGCGGATTGAAACCATTGAGAACTCGATGACATTGCTCTGTTGCCAAGCTGGCTGTACATTGTGTTTGCAGTAATGAAAAGAGTTCTGTGGAAATAGTTCTATTCGTAATGATTATTTATTTATTATTATTTCCACTATTATTTATATTATTATTTATTGACGTACTTATGCACTACTGTTGCTTTAACGTTCCGTTTTGTAAAACTGTAAACAAGAGCAAATGAGCTCATTAAAACGTCATTCTATAACAATGATGTTAGTTCAGAGGTCTCTCAAGACGTTAAGCTGTCAACACGAACGCCATGCTCCTTTGGTGCTTCACATTCCTGCTGCTGCCTGCATTTCCCTTTACACTGAGGTAAGGGAAGCCTAAGTCATGAAATATTAAACTGGGCCAAAAGCCATCCACACAATCATATCCACGATCATATGAAGGCTAATCGCTTCCATGCACCAAATGTCCCGATTGTTGGTTTATACAAAGTAATCCTGTTTCTCAGAACAGGCGGTCCTGCTAATTCACTATAGCCGCCATGCCAAACTGTTTTTTGAAGGGGTGTTGGCGTTGTGTGGACAAACCCGAGCGAGCAGGTGGAAATTTCCTTCCATGTGAATTATACATGGAGACGGGCTGGGTGTCAACGCTCAAGTCAACCAACCTCCACTCGTTGGAACCTTTTCCTTGTCTTTCAAGTGGAAAAAATAAAATACCTTTCTGAAATGGACTTAAACTTTCAATTTGCCATAAAAAGTGGTATCCTTTTCTCCGTTAAACACTGAGGCATGATATATAGAGCTCAAGTCTGTGTAGGGAGAGGTACTTAGAGGATCCTCCACAGCCCTCCTCAGCCAATGCAGTAACACAGTATGTGATCCTGCAGACGAAGGAGTCTCAAGTGTCAGTCTGAGCTTCACCCAATCCTCCGTCCACCATCCAAGAAGTGCCTTTGTCCTCTCTCCTATTCCTGCTATGCCCTGCCACATTCAAGAGAGCAACAAGCCAATAAAACAGAAACACGTGAACACCTAGGAATTATCATATGACAGGAGCACATGAGGTACGCCATAAACAGAACATCTAAGAAGATGATCTGTCCACTTACTTCGAAACCAAAAGTAGCCATTGATTTGAAGCGCAGAGGAAAGGTTTGGATTGTGAATTCACCGATGACAAGGCTATAGCAAGGGCTGCACAAACACATTCTCTATGGGTCACTATGACGGAACAAATTGTTGGCTTTCTTTCTGTAACATTGCAGCCTAGAGTGTGTCACTGTTTCCAGACCCCCTCTCTGTCTGATGGGGCTGAACGTTAGTCCAGTAGTCTGGTGCTCACATATTTTAGTCGAGCTTTAGTGAAGGTGGGAAAGGGAAGGGTGTGGATGAACATGTTTGGTAGTTTATTATTATTTAGACCCCTACCCCCATGCACACTGTCATTGATGTTTTCACTTCACCAGAGGACGTAACCAACGGAACAAGAGGGAGACAATGATCAAGTATAATTTGATTAATGAGTACAGAGAGTTGGTCTGTGCACAGAGAAAGTACTACACTCAGTTCAGCCCAATGACGTAGTACATTCTGATTTGTTGACAAGGTTTAAAATGAGTGTATCGGTCTACTCCAAGCTAAATAATTCATTCCATCATTGGTGGAGGGGGAAGTGTTACCTCCCAGTATTTGAAAGGACACAGACGGATATAAGGACATGTATGTCTCGTAATATGCTATGGCTAAGAACAGACAACACTACGCCTTCAGTCTCTCAGAGGGCACATGTTATCTCTTCGGTGACCTGGCCTCCACTCTGACCCTTCCCTCACATCTGAACAACAGCTCAGAACAGTTGGCTACCATGTCCCACACATACATTTCTATCTTAGCCTTAACCTTTTTATGCACATCATTACTTAAAACAAGGATATTCACAGTATTGACAGCAAAGAAATCCTGAGGCAACCGTTTGCCAGCTCTGTTCCCTGGAGGAATGTAATTTGATAGGACATGAGCTGGACAAATTCTAATTTGAAATGAACTAAATATGAATAGATAGAAACAACCAGTCACAATTCCTGTTGTTTGGATGATTATATTTCAGCATCTCCATTTCTTTTCTTGACGGTCTTCTTAATCATCCTCGTATTACTACCATTACTATTACTACCATTACTATTACTACCATTACTATTACTACCATTAGTCCAGTAATAATAGTTCCCATTCATAGCAGGCTAACCGGCTTCTGGGTGTCCCCTTAGCGGATGTCCAATACATTGTGTGTGTGTGTGTGTGTTATGTTACAAAGTTATGTTTTTGGAATGAATTAGCACACTATCCTAAATATGCTAATACAGTAGAATCAAATGTACGTTATACAAATCCATAATGTAAAGTTTTGAAATGTATGAAGTACACACTACTCAAAGCATTTATTGTCGTATTTAGTTCATGTTAATTGCAGCCACCTGTGTGTAGGTCACTACGCCTGTAATACAGCGTTTTCAATTTCACGAGGATCTTTCGGGAAATCAGCACCATGGACAGCGCACTGACAGCCATGTCCGTAGTTTCGCGCGGGCAATAGGCTCCGGTATTCTGCCGACACATCAATGTTGTTTCAGCCTACTCGTAAATTATTAAATAACGAGGCACGACAGGACGGCTTGCATGTCAATAAATCTGTCAGCGGCGTGCATGTATGCCTTTCCCCACATGAATAGTGGCCTTTATTCATTGACGGACGCGCTGCACTAACTAGTAGACCGGTCCTTACTGCGAAAGGACTCAAATAACCCATCTGGTCCAAAAAGCAGGTCCTAATTCAATGTTTATTGGCTAGCTAACCCAGTTGGTTGGGTAATCACTCGGTCATATTACGGTGTTAATTCTTAGGCCTAACATGGCCATTCATATTGCCCCGTCAACAATTTTTTTATTTTAACCATTTGAGTTGGGATAAGACAGAATTTAAGTTAAACCAGTTCTTTTTAATTATGATTTTATGACATAATCATGGATTATGCATAAAGGTCACTGCAAGATACATAAACTGACATGCTGTTTTCCACACTGCATACAAAAGACTTGCCTAACAGTCCTGCGTCAGTACTGCATAATGAATGGAAAAGTTGCAAACAAACCAGGACAGGCAAACTGCCTGACATTCAATGTAAAAAAATAAACCTTGTGTTGCTTGTATCAATTTAACTGCTATCATAACGCCAGCTAAGCTAGCAAAAAAATATCCTTCGTTTGATCATTTCACGCTTTCGTTTAAAATCCTCTTATTTGTCTGCGGGGAGTCCATAACAAGGCCCTATAAATACCCGGTTTAAAATAGTAAGGATTGACAGGCGTAGTCTTATCTCCAGCTTGTGGGCTAGTGAAGTAGGCTAAGGAAATTCAAATGCAGGCCTACATGCCACAACCAGAACAACACTTCGTTAAGCACGAGCACAGAAGGACTTCCCCGATCTAACGGGATCGTATCAAATAGCGATGTTGCGGCGAGGAGGGCATTCCCCATCTCCCCTTCCCCTGACCTTGCAGTACACACACGATTTACAAGCAAAAACATTGTTTTGTATTTTAATATGAAATACCCAAATATAATGCCACGAAACGCATTAATATGATAATGTGTCTCATAGAATATAGCCATTTGACATGTAAAGCATCGATTACCTGCATACGACATAGGCTATTTTTAATTACTGCTGGATAGCCTTGTCAAATACTCAAGCTTTGCAGCTAGATCTGACGACCCTTCTCTGGAGCAGACTTGCTTAATTCGAGGCCTCGTTACAGAGCTGCACGGTGTATTCGGTCAAACACAGGCTACGCTATAACCTACCAAGATGTGCGCTTTAAAAAGAATTGGAGCCTATCCACTGTTGCTGTGAAATAGCTATATACGTAAGATTGCTTATGCGAGATTAAAACTGTCCCCTTCGGCCTGTGCAGAACGAATCGCTTCGTTGGAGGCGACTTTGTGCCACAACCAGACCCAAACGCGTAACATTGTAAAATAGAAATAGATGAAATAATTGAGAACCAGAAGCCAAGGCTTACGATTTCCAAACATCCAAACACCTACTCCACCCAGCAACCTGAACCAAGCCGGAAAGCATCACCCAAATAACTCATTGGGGCACATGACTAATTTGGTGCTAAGAATCAACGACTTTACACCTAGATTGCTACAAAGATAGGGGCAGAAGCGCCTTACCTTTTCCTGTGCCCGACTCAGCCGTTTCTGGACGTTTTTCGCAAAAATTCCCGTCTTTATTTCGGCCATGGCTGCTGCTAGCTACTGAAACGGGATGGACGACGCTTCAGCACCAAGGCTAGAGACCGACGCAGAGAGGGGGAGGATAAGTTGTTTAAAGCCACAGTGTCGTTAGCACGCGCCATAGAGTTAGATAAGAGAGACCACACACACTTACTGTATTTTACGTCAATATAATGTGATGTGCGTTTGTATGATGCCATTTATGTGTGTTAACCTGAAAACCCAAATAAAAATTCTATACATATTAAAAATAGAGAGCACACTTCCTGTCTACATTGTCATCGGACAGAGGGAACCTGCAAATGGGTTTAACAGGACTTTAAAAAAAGTATATCAAAGTTAATGATATTCTGTGATATTAAAGTCCATAGCTGTCGTTTTTGTTATTGCCAGGAAACATGGCATGGACACTTTATGTGAAATGATTAGTGTCCTAAGGATGGAGGAAGGATGGATGGAGGATCATTACTTCACTGGATGTCTGGTGGCTGACGACAGGACCAAACACATGGCAGCAGCCAAACCGGGGCTGCAAGTAGAGCCACAGTGCAGGATAGTGTTCTGTTCACTGAGGGAGACAATGTATGACACTGTAGACAATGAGTAGGGAGATGGCTGTAGGGTTGGTAGAGTGAGACATTTTCTAAAGCTTTAGAGTGACTAAACCAACACCAAGAAGTGGTTTAAGAAACTAATAGAACTAAGGAAAATGTTTTGCCTGATGTAGGCGACGCCATCACAAAATCACAATAAATAACCAATAAACCAGCATAGTACATAGTACATAGTACATAGCAGTATTACTGTGATGTTTTTATGTCATGTCTGTGGATTTCAAAACTGAGGCTGCATCTCATTAATGGCGTTAGTCAGCAAGCCAACACAGGCCTTTGCCCATGGGAAGACATGGCGTTTGAAGAGGATGCAATTGGTAGCCAGCAAGTTGCAGAAGGAGAGGAGCTATGTCACCTAGGGAGAGTGAACACTTTCACTGAGAACAGTGTGTAAACCTGTTCAGCAGTGTGTGTGTGAGATGAGTGGAAAGCCTGTCCAGTTGAAAACATATTTAATTGATTGGAATGGATTTTCCACTGGCCCTGTTCCAGTGTTACCCTTGCTGACTTGAAAAGGAAATAGGGATTATGTCCCCAACGCGACTGGTGTGTACTTCCTGAGCAGCAATCTGGTGGAAGTCTGCAGGCCCCAGGCCAGGAGGTCACGGCGATACACCTGCTTCTACCGTCGGTCAAGGCAAGAGCCTGATAATGAATCTCATAATCTCAAATATTTACATTTATTTTGTAGACAAGAACATGATGGAATAGACAACAAACAACATTCAATACATGAACTAAAACACCGGCAAACCAGTCAACACAAGAGAAGCCATGCGCAAACCATAAAACTGGTCAGGACTCCCTTGAACCCAAGAGAAGATAAAGATGCTACATGTGATCCTACATGATGTGATGCTACATGATGTGAAGCTACATGATGTGAAGCTACATGATGTGATGCTACATGATGTGATACTACATGATGTGATGCTACATGATGTGAAGCTACATGATGTGATGCTACATGATGTGATGCTACATGATGTGAAGCTACATGATGTGAAGCTACATGATGTGATGCTACATGATGTGATACTACATGATGTGATGCTACATGATGTGAAGCTACATGATGTGATGCTACATGATGTGAAGCTACATGATGTGATACTACATGATGTGATGTTACATGATGTGATCCTACATGATGTGATGCTACATGATGTGATGCTACATGATGTGAAGCTACATGATGTGATGCTACATGATGTGATGCTACATGATGTGATGCTACATGATGTGACGCTACATGATGTGATGCTATAGTGAAGCTACATGATGTGATGCTACATGATGTGATGCTACATGATGTGAAGCTACATGATGTGATGCTACATGATGTGAAGCTACATGATGTGATACTACATGATGTGAAGCCCATAAGATTGGCTACTGATACTCCTTAGAGCACACCTTGGAACCGGAGAAGGTCCGTTAGAAACTATTCCCGCGACCAGTACCAGTACAATGCCTTACCCTTTCACTGTTTCTGTGTCAGTTTTCCAAAGATTACAGAAGATTATTGTCAGCCCTCTATTGAGCAGTAATCAACACTCAAAATATAACTAACAGGATCTAGTATAAATGAATATTGTAGCAAAAGTAATGCACTTTTAAGTAGAACATGTCATGGCCGTGATTGTCATATTTACAGTGCATCAGGAAAGTATTCATACCCCTTCACTTTTTCCACATTTTATTATGTCACAGCCTAATTCCAAAATGGATTGAATAAAAAAAAATCTCAACATTCTACGCACAATACCGCACAATGACAAAGTGAAAAACGTTTTTTAGAATTTTTTGCAAATGTATTAAAAATAAAAAACATATCACATGTACATAAGTATTCACACCCTTTGCTGTGACCCTCAAAATTGAGCTCAGGGGCATCCCGTTTCCACTGATCATCCTTGAGATGTTTCTACAACTTGATTGGAGTCCACCTGTGGTAAATTCAATTGATTGGACATGATTTGGAAAGGCACACACCTGTTTATATAAGGTCCCACAGTTGACAGTGCATGTCAGAGCACAAACCAAGCCATGAAGTCCAAGGAATTGTCTGTAGACCTCCGAGACAGGATTGTATCGAGGCACAGATCTGGAGAAGGGTAAAAAAAAATGTCTGCAGCATTGAAGGTCCCAACGACTACAAGTTTGGAACCACCAGGACTCTTCCTAGAGCTGGCCACCCGGCCAAACTGAGCAATCGGGGGGGAAGGGCCTTGGTCAGGGAGGTGACCAAGAATCCGATGGTCCCTCTGACACAGCTCCAGTGTTCCTCTGTAGAGATGGGAGAACCTTCCAGAAGGACAACCATCTCTGCAGCACTCCACCAATCAGGCCTTTATGGTAGAGTGGCCAGACGGAAGCCACTCCTCAGTAAAAGGCACATGACAGCCCGCATGGAGTTTGCCAAAAGGCACCTAAAGGACTCTCAAACCATGAGAAACAAAAAGACGAATGCAGCAATGTACAGAGAGATCCTTGATGAAAACCTGCTCCAGAGCGCTCTGGACCTCAGACTGGGTCGAAGGTTCACCTTCCAACAGGACAACGACCCTAAGCACACAGCCAAGATAACAAAGGAGTGGCTTTGGGACAAGTCTGTGGATATCCTTGAGTGGCCCAGCCAGAGCCCAGACTTGAATCCGATTTGAACATCTTTGGAGAGATCTGAAAGTGGCTGTGCACCGACAATCCCCATCCAACCTGATGGAGCTTGAGACGATCTGCAAAGAAGAATGGGAGAAACTGCCCCAAAATGGGTGTGCCAAGCTTGTAGCATCATACTCAAGACTTGAGGCTGTAATTGCTGCCAAAGGTGCTTCAACAAAGTATTGAGTAAAGGGTGTGAATACTTATGTACATGTGATATTAAATTTTTTTATTTTGAATACATTTGCAAAAAATTCAAAAACTTTGGTTCACTTTGTCATTATGCGGTATTATGTGTAGAATGTTGAGATTTTTTTTGTATTTAATCCATTTTGGAATTAGGCTGTGACATAATAACGTGGAAAAAGTGGAGGGGTATGAATACTTTCCGGATGCACTGTAGATGTGGCTGGAAAGCACAGGTCAGGTCCATGAGAACACTCCGCCATAAGGGAGGAGAGGCCATTGACATTATTCACAATGGAAGTGGCCGTTCAGGGCGAAGAGGCGGCCCTTCAGCTTATAAATCCGTTGCTTTATATATACACATGTAGATCCCTGCTAAGATGCTTTAGTCAGTCACAGGTATAACCAAAATGGCACTGACAAAATGTGCGTATGCAAGCATTTGAGGCGCCAGCTTGCAACCTGTATGTCCTGAGGGCACCTTTTCTTAGTCTATTCTTAGCCACTGTCTCATGCAAAAACACTTGGCCACCCTTTATTCTCGTTTCAGTGCTGCAGCAGCATCAACAAAGTTGTATCGAAAATGCCATGGTATTTCTGCGCATAAGTGAAGCTCAATTTTACACATTTCTGCATCTAAAAATGTGCAAATATGAGAGTGAGTCAGGGGGCAAACAGCACATCAGGCGTGACGGATACCGACCAGTATAAACTCGCCATCATCAGTATAAATACCATCGCTTGGTCATGTGAAGAGGTATCTTTTCCCACGGTTGAGCGGTAAAGGGTACTGACTCCAGTGTTGGTGAGCCCAGTAAGATCCCAGGTAGTGGCAAACAGGGGAGAAAGCAAGAGTTCTTGCTAGCAGGGGGTGAAAAAAAGTCAGAAAAAGCAGCAAATCACTATTGTTACACAGGCATGGAAGTTTACCACAAGAGAGGCCCTACTGGCTTCAAAATCAGAATCATCTAGCTAATTTTCATGAAGAAAAAAGTACCTTGTACATTGAAAAATACAGTATACATATTAGGCAATTGAATAAAGAATAAACAATGGATATCAACAAAACAAAAGTAAACTCACACCAGTAAACTGGTAATTTGAAAAACAGTCCACATATTCAATAACTTTAGTTAGGTTCAGCTAAACAGCTTACTAATTGGTGTCAAATCTACATTAACAAAATCAACATTTCCTGATAGAAAGAATAAAACGGTCTTCTTAGTCCTACAATTTCTCATTGGCATATAGTATAGAAGCTCTTTGTACATTTGTAAATTGGCCTACATTTTAATTAGGCCTACTGATAGGGGACTTATCAATTTAATCAATCGATGGATCAATACAGCTTAGCAAGGAGAGCCTCGAGTACAATATTGTTACTTTTAATACCTAAAACCACTGCCACTTTAAAAAAAATGCAATCAGGGTATATGTGTGACTTACTACACAACTGAAATTGAATTGAAATACATTCATCAATCTAACTGTCACGCACAGTGGTTCTGGCTTCTACAGTATATGCAAAAATATATTTCGGAGAACTCTAGGCGTCGGATCACTATGCCGCATCTCAGCATTTGAGGCTTCAACCGTCAGAGGGCGCTACTGAGCCAGGCTGGAACATTCCTAGGGCAAAACCTTAAGCTGTACAACTTAATCGAAATTTAAACATTTTCTCTTGCATTTATTGTGCATCTTAGTTTGGTATTGCAATTATTTTTCTAACCATTTCCATTCAATTCATGAAAATGTCATACAGATACAAAGATCACCTCAGTCTATCTTTGTCATTTTATAAATAAATAATAGTGCATAATATAAGTTGTGCAGTCAATGTAGCCCGCTTTTGAACTCCAGCTATGTACAAGCGCTGTGTGACCCTTTCTCGCTACCAGAGTAGCATACAAAATGAATATAAATAATCGTTATAATGTTGGTAATTTGGTCGAGACCGGCAGGTTGCCACTGTATAATTCACTCACTGCTTTAAAATGTAAGCAGCGTGACCACGGAAAACCTGCACTGCGTCATTTACTACAAGAGTGATTTACAGTTACCGGTAACTACAACATCATAGGGATCCCAGAGGAATATAATGAATACGCCAACGCCCCCGGACCTGATCACCACTCTGTGTATATCGTCACGCGGCGTAACATAGTTCTGTATAGTCTAGTATTTATCAAGTCTGGTTTTAATTACCTGCTTTGTCCATGTTTGTTTACTTAATTGTCCTAGTCTAATTGTTATATATTTCAACAAATAAATAAATAAATAAGCTTACTGACCAAAACATTTTGGCGCGAAATGGCACCGAGGGGCGTGACATGTGGAAGAAAAAAATCTCCACCGGAATAGTAGTAATAAAACTCGCGGGAGCAGCTGTTAGCGATCATGCAGCAAATGAGAGAGCTCAGAAAAGTGTGCAACCAATCCACGGTGTCAGGAAGATAGCACTGTAAACGTGAGGATTAATCGCTCCAGTATTTTGATTATTTCTTGTTATCCGCAGTTGATTTGTACCCCGTTTCTTTATTGTTTTGAACGTCCCACTGCTACGGTAAGAAAAGCCAAATTGTAATAAATGTTGTCATTAGATTACCAATTGCCAGGCTTTTCACAAACTTGGTCTATGACATTGTTCTAATTTGCTGAAAACTGTGCGTAGTATAATCTAGTATGCATATAATAAACCATAATTAATGGGCAATATTGTTCCAGAGGTTAGTCACTTTACAGAATATTCTCAGTATGCTGTCGTGTCAGACTGTGATTTTCATGTGACAACTCCGGAGAAGTTCTCGCCCGGCGCCGGCTTACCTGGTTGCCTATTATTAAGCATGAATTTGACAGGCTAAACTTTTTTTTTTCTACCAGACTGAGCCTTCACACCTAGATGTAGTTCACAAGGATTCTTTACCTATATAATATTGGCTACTGGGTGGATTTATTCATGTCTCGATCAGTTGAAGCCGTGATGTAGCGTTGGAATTTGCGGACTAATTTGTCTTTTCTTTCACAGGCATTCACAATGCCAAAGGTTTCAAATATGGCCAGTAAAAATTATGATTATGACTACGACGTAGTGCAGCCCTATTTCTTTTGCGACAACGAGGAGGAGAATTTCTACCACCCGCAGCACAGTCAGCTCCAGCCACCGGCACCCAGTGAGGATATATGGAAAAAATTCGAGCTATTGCCGACACCTCCTCTTTCTCCCAGCCGGCGACCTTCCCTGTCAAGTCTCTTCCCTTCAACAGCTGACCAGCTGGAAATGGTCACGGAAATTCTCGGCGATGACGTGGTCAACCAGAGTATCATTTGTGAATCGGACTATTCCCAATCCTTCCTCAAGTCGTTTATCATCCAGGACTGTATGTGGAGTAGCTTTTCGGCCGCCGCAAAGCTAAAGAAAGTGGTTTCTGAGAGAGAGGCGTCGCTTCAGACAAAGAGAGGCACTTGTGCAATAGGGAATTCTAGTTTAGGACTCATCACAAACTCTGTGAGCTACTTGCCAGACCTGAACACATCGGCTTCAGAATGCATTGACCCGTCTGTGGTGTTCCCATACCCTCTCACTGAGAAATCGAAACTCGTTGAACAGGAACCAGCCTGCATCACAGACCTCGGGTTGGAGACCCCACCCAACAGTGGAAGCAGCAGCAGTGACAGTGAATCAGGTGTGTTTCTATTTGATTCATAACAAAATTGCTAAACGCATGCAAAGCACCAAATGAGTTTCATTTACGTTTACATACTCATTGCTTCTCCAGATAATTACTTGTTAGTGCGTTTTGTTGCAGATGTAATTAAGTATACGATTTAAAGGGTTAAATCAGGCATGGAGTTTGCCTTGTCACTCCTTGTTGCGTAAGAGGCAGTCCAGTCCCCGCTTGGCCTCAGAGCAGAGGCTTGTCCTTTGTACCTCATGCTGCAACACTCAGCTGGCTGAGCAGGGGAGGGGGTGGGTTTACAGCGGGAATATTGCTCCAGCTGTGAGCCAGAGATAGGCTGTGGGACTTGTGGAATAGTGGGGCTTTACTCAGAACCCTGCACTTGCTAACCCCATGGTTTTATGGTTCCGTAGACGAGGAGGAGGAGGAGGAGGAGGAGGAGGAGGACGACGAGGACGAGGAGGAGATTGATGTGGTGACGGTAGACAGGAGGAGGTCCGCGGCCGGGTCGGATTCCAGCGGGTCTGGCGGCCCACACAGCCTCAGTCCCCTGGTGCTGAAGAGATGTCACGTCAACAGCCACCAGCACAACTACGCCGCCCCCCCGGTTCTCCAGCACGGCGAGCAGCCCTCCGTCAAAAGGATCCGGCGGGAGAAAGGCAGGCTGGTGCCCAGGCAGGGCGGCGGCGGCGGCGGCGGCCGCAAGTGTGCCAGCCCCGGGACGTTGTCCGACGCGGAGGACAGCGACAAGCGCAGGACGCACAACGTGCTGGAGAGACAGCGGCGGAACGAGCTGAAGCTGAGCTTCTTCGCCCTGCGGGACGAGATTCCCGACGTGGCCAACAACAACAAGGCGGCCAAGGTGGTGATCCTGAAGAAGGCCACGGCGTGCGTCCTCCACCTGCAGAGCGAAGAGCGGGGGCTGCGGTCGCTCAAGGAGCAGCTGGAGAGAAGGAAGGAACTGTTGGAACTCCGACTGGATCAGCTGAGACACCGTCAGGCCGTCTGACGTGACATGGGACCGAGGGGAGGAGAACTCCAAGCAGGGGCGGCCTTGCTGTGTACAGTTTTGCATCAGGAGGCCTTGCATTAGAGACTGGAATCAATGGATGTAATTAATTTGTTTTGACTATTTCACTGCTTTTTCTAAAGGTTTATCTATTTATATTCTGTTCTGCACAGTTATTTTGGACCTTAACTTAAATGCTGTTTTGGGGGGTTTCTATGTAATGCCAATATATTTTGCAAGGGATGTGTTGATCTCTTAAATACTTTTTATAAATCATGTATTTAACTGCATTTGTGTCTTACTTTTTAATTTTTTTGTAGGATTTCTTAAGCCAGAAACTGTTGTCTCGGTACCCACATGAATAGGCCACAGTAGGAGAAAGGGATTGTTTGGGATGGGGGGCCAAGACACACCAAAAATCTTTAACAATTACTTGAAAGTTGAAAAATAAACCAGTTTTTACCCAGCCCTCAATCTACCTTTTCAATAGTTGCCAGTTTGTCATCAGGCTTTTGATTTAATCTGACCCTTGTGCTTCATGATTAGACAAGCGTCTTGACTGTTTTAACAAAGGCCTGAGTCCTCTCAATTCCTCCACCTATAACGACCTGTCCTGGCCTTATACTCGGGGCCTGGTGAAGACGTTGACCACCACTTAGCTAGCCCTGAAAAGCCTGTTGTGTGTGTGTGTGTGTGTGTGTGTGTGTAAAAAAAAAAACATTGGTCAGGTTCAGAGCCCAGTATCCACCTGCCAGGTGTGTGTGTGTGCGTGCGCTCTCCTCGAGCAAGTCCCACACTGCAGTCAACGAGTGATAACTGCTTCTCCACAGGGCTTATTGTCTTGTTTATAAGGGCTGAGGAAGTGTGCGAGTGACAGGAGGTCTGGTTCTAAACTGCTTTGGCGAGGGTAAACGGAGTCAGGGAAGTGAGTAATGAAGTGAGGAATTCTCTGCCTATCCTCCCAGCAATGTTTACAGAATATGGTAGAAGTAATGGGCTGCTCCCTTGGCAGTCTGCCTAAGGCGCTATGTAGTCCTCTAGTATGTTACTGGAAAAGATAGCCTAGTTTGTTGCTGACTTTAATGACAGAAATCCTTGATAGTATAAATCTTGCCACCTTTTCTTACTCCATTAAACGACAGTTTTTTGTCTAATTAAGCTTCATATGCCAGGAGCAAAGGATTTCGTTTTTGGATAGTTAAAGGCGTTTTGACTTGTGCGTCACTCCACAGGCTAACATTAAGGCCTAGTTAACCACTTACAAAACCGGAAGGGACAGAGGGAATTTTAAATGGTTATATATAAGGGAAATTACAGATGAACTCTTATGTTCTCAAAGATTCTATTCCAGTGGTTGCCTGTAATCTTTACCTTCATTTTATGTCAGGGACAGAGGATATTGTTCTGATAGTGTGAGTGTTAAATCTTGTTTATACTGGTAGATGGAAAAAGCCCTTTTGATGTACTTTAAAAGAGAAATTGTATGTGGGTATACCTATTATCATATTATTATTATTATATTAAGCGTATAGTTTGTGTTTTCTCTGTGTGGCGGTCACTTCCAGAGTGTGAATTGGCCCGTCCCTCAGGCAACAGAAGCAGCTGTCTAGACCAACCCACCAGGCTGTCAACTGTCTGTGGAGGGGCTGGCAGGTCAAACCTCTGGGGGCTTGTCCCTGCGTAGTGCGTGCCCTCAAGCCCTGCCTTTGGTTTGACTGGCCTGTTAGTCATTTCCTGGAGAGGCCAATCCCCTTGCACCGTAGGAAGATCCTCAGGCTTTCAGTCAGTTTGAGCAGAGACTCAGATGGCCCTATAGGGCCCTATAAGGGGCCGAGGCTGTAACCAGGATCTGGGCAACACTGAGCAAAGACGATTCCAATCCGGTCTCCCCCTACAGACATCTCCTCACCTTAATCCCCATGGTGATAGTGAACACCTCACCTTAATCCCCATGGTGATAGTGAACACCTCACCTTAATCCCCATGGTGATAGTGAACACCTCACCTTAATCCCCATGGTGATAGTGAACACCTCACCTTAATCCCCATGATGATAGTGAACACCTCACCTTAATCCTCACGGTGATAGTGAACACCTCACCTTAATCCTCATGGTGATAGTGAACACCTCACCTTAATCCTCATGGTGACAGGGAACACCTCACCTTAATCCTGCATAGCGGGATGCGATTTGGGACGCAGCGAATGTCTTTTGCAAGGTGTTCCAAGTTAAGGGGGCAGAGTGCTTGAAGGCCCGCTCAGCCTGGATCTTTTAGTCTGGGGACTACTATTAAAAGCATGTTCTGTGACTGTAAGGAATGTTTTGGGACACTGTTAAAAGAGATGAGTTTACATGAGTAAGATGGAACTAGGCCTAACATTGCCTATTAAATAAATATGTACCCATGATCAAGTCTTTGAATGGATAAGGCATGCCATTTGGCTGGCGAGTACAGACTACAATGACAAGTGAGGACATTGGAATTGGTGATGAACCCCAGGGCTCCATGATAAACAGTATCTATCATGTGGAAGCACTGAGAAGAGGCGTGCTAATAGAGAACCTCACCTCGTAGTCCAATACAGGCAGAGAGGTAGCAGTAACCGGTCTCATTCAGGCCTCAATTGAAAAACAAGACTTGTTTCGAACATAAAAAAAAACAATTTCAGCTTCAGTTGAGTATTCTGATGACCTGTTTGTTTGAAGATGTTTCTACGTGTTACCGTGCTTTAGATACGAATTACAGTCGCAGGCTATAAGGGAGACTTAGGGCTACAGAAAGAAAGGGACAAACACAGTCATACTCACAAACACACACACCTCACACACACACACTCTCTCTCTCACACACACACACACACACACAGGTGGAAGCTTAGAGGGGAAGAAGTGAACAGATAATTGATACCTGATGGGATCTGTAACGGATTTAACCCAATTAAAGGTGTGTGTGTGTGTGTGTGTGTGCGTGTGTGTGTGTGTGTGTGTGTAAAAATCCGCGACAGTGTGTGTGTGAGCGTGTGTGAGCGTGCGATTAGTTACACGTCTCTTTATATAACCAACCTGTCTTTGTCCATCTCTAGTATTGTCAGACGGTTTTTAGTGGACCATTGGCATTACCTGAAGTCCAGAGACTGTCACCTGTCATCGGTCAATCCTCACAGATATATGGGCCTGTGTGGCACACAGTGCAGAACATTAATAACACATACAGCTATTGCCAAGACAAGTCATGTCCTCACTTTACATGTGAGATTTGACAGAAACTGACAGTGTGTTAAAGTGTCTTCAGCCAATCTGGGCGTCCTTTTCCCCTTCAGGTTTGTCTCATCTTATTTGTGCTATTCATTTATTATTATTTTTGGGGGGGTTCTTTTTAACTTGCTCATTTGTGTGGGTCACTGGAGTTTTTCATTGGACCAGTCAGGTACAATTTACCTTTGGGGTGTGGTTTGGTGCCAAAGATGGATCTTAATCTTAATTTACAGAATTAAAAACCTCCCATCTTCGCATAATGAAATCTGGAATCTCTGTTTGAATAGGAAATAGAAAATTGTGGTACTAAAGAAAGGTACTTCCCTATTATTTACAAAGGACACATGCCCTTCCTGTTGTTGACATTGGGTTCTGTGGGTTGGGGATAGGGTTCCGTTTACACAGGCAGTGGGTTATTGATTTATTATCATTCTTTCCATTTCCTGTTTTTATATTCTTCAATTGTCATTTTGTAACATTGAAACTACCAAAATATAAATCTGTCCATGTTTGCTTGGCATCAGTTGGTGAGGTCTCTCAGTTTGAACTCTAATTGACTGTCTTTTAGATGGCTGACTTGTGGAACGTCACTCGGCCCACAGACAGCACCAAGCACAAACAGCCATCTAAACATCTTTCAGTGTCTTCATTTCTCTCTCTCTCTCTGTCTTTCTGTCTCTCTCTCTCTCTCTCTCTCTCTCTCTCTCTCTCTCTCTCTCTCTCTCTCTCTCTCTCTCTCTCTCTCTCTCTCTCTCTCTCTGTCTCTCTCTCTCTCACACACACACACATTCCTGTAAAATACTTTTATTTTCGCCTTGGCTCCCTTCCTGGAATTTACTGTGTGTATACCACAAAGTAGTGAGAAGAGAGAAATAGTGAGGTAGGGTTTTGTAGGAGAGTAGACGTTTTAAATAGAACAAAGCTCTTTGTCTGTGTTGGCTGGTTTCTGGTGAGTTCTGTCAGGCCCACAAGCCCTCGTCTATCAGCCTTCTTCACCTGAACCAGGGGTGACTTCCAGAGGCCTTTCCAAGCCATGCAAACCCTCTACGACCCTGCACCATTTATGACTGTATGGTTCTATTTATGTGGGGGGGGAGGGGGGGGGGGGGTCGGTCAGAGTCTTAGTCATGGGAATGAGTAGGGCTTGTTTCCGGTCCAGTCACTCTAGAGCTCAGATGATACATTGTTCAACAACTCAAGAAGAGGTACTTCCTCCACCATAGACCAAGGCTATCCCAGGGTCAGCTGAAGGTTTTTTTAAACGTTTCAAAGTATACTTGTGAAGCACAAAAAGGGTGTCCATAACTTGATTCATTCATGTTTTGTTCAACGGACAACCGTCCACTGTATCGGATAGCCCCGCCGTGAGGGGAAAGGCATTTGACACTTTATCTTGTTAATTGGAAGCACCAGGTTGACTGTGCTACTGCCCTACTTCCAGAGAGAGAGACAGAACCAGACAGAAGCTGCTTCCTACAGCATTCCCTCTCCTCCCCTCTCTCCTTAAGAGTGATCCGCTAGCCTGAGGTCAAATGCAACCTCATGTCTCCCAAGTTAGTGTGCATTCCATCTCTCCCAGCCAGTGTGTATTTTGAGCAGCACACAGGATAGCTGGCCCTGCTCACCCTGTCACGGAAAAGTGCAAAGGGTGAGCCTCAACGGCAGATCCCGTGGGATGTACAATGACTGGGCAAGGGGCCGTCTGACTTTGCCCTAGCCCCTATTCCATGTGAAACTCCAAACCTAACCCTGTCCCAGTCAAACTCCAGCGCTACCCCTAACCCATCTCCTCCTGAAATGTATTTTTCATAACTCTGACCCTAACCCATCTCCTCCTCAAATGTATTTTTCCTAACTCTGACCCTAACCCATCTCCTCCTGAAATGTATTTTTCATAACTCTGACCCTAACCCATCTCCCCCTGAAATGTATTTTTTCATAACCCTAACCCTAACCCATCTCCTCCTGTGATTTATGGAGTCACAGCTGTTAGGCCATAGTCGGCTGGTCACCAGACGACCTCTCCTCCCCTGGGATTGTTGGGGCATGGATACAGAGACGCTCAAAGTCTGCTCTTATTCTTAGCGGTAAACTATCATTGATCAGTGCTCTGGCCGTGCCTCTGATATCCTTATATGTTCAGATGGGATGCAGGCGGCCTTCTTAGAACTCCTCCCTGGGCTGCAGTAGGCACACAGTAGGACACGTGGGGAAGGGAGACATTCCCAGAGAACTCTGCTCCCTCAGGTTCCTGGAAACCCCATTCAGTACAGGGCTGTGCACTGCAATAACCCAGGCAAGGCCACCAACACCGTATGTGGAGCAGCTGCTAGTGTGTGTGTGATTAGGGGGGGGGGGGGGGGGGGGGCAGATGAGGACCCGGATCTCAGACACAGAGTTCTAACATCCCACCTGTGTCATAGTCTGAACGAACTCAGCCCACGCCTGGCCGTGTTTAATCAGGCCGACCCCAGGCAGGGGGGGTGGGGGTGGGGGGGCAGTTTGGTGTAGGAAGTGGGTGGGGGGTGGGCACGTGCGGCGCACCAGCCCGCCTGTATATTTGCCCTTTCCCTCTCATGGACTCCCGTAGAGCTGAGCCATCTCGCTCCACCTCGGAGGCTGGCCGGACACCCGCCCCACCGCACGGACACGGCCGTCTATTTATAACGCAGCGCGCGGGAGCGTCTTTCTGCCGCGTCAGAGTTACAGAGCGCCGGGTGTGAGAGCAGGACGGGGGGGGGGGGGGGGGGCGATCCACCCGCCCCGTCCCGCTCTCACACTCGGGGGACAAGGCCAGGAGGCCCGGCCACAGAGAGACCCACAGCTGGCCTCAGCCCGTTGGGGGGGGGGGGGGGGGGCACGCCTTCCCCTACATGGTGAGGATGCATCCTGTCAGCCTGCAACCCTCCTGTCACCCGGCCTGCGGGCCGGCAGCGGACGCATTTAGCCCAACTCCACGTGCTTATTCAGCAGTTTTTAGCTTGGACATAGTATATCCCTGCTAGTGCATTCCAAATGAATTTATCTATATTTACTGGCTCGCCAACACACTAGCGTAATTTGAGTGTAGTGTTTAGTCGCTAAAATCTTAAAGCATTCAGTTGGTGGCATATCACACCTCTCTGCTTCATTCCTGTAGATATTTATTTATCGTTTTGCTTGGTAGAAACATCCACAGCCCCAAACAGAGAGTCAAAACAGGGTTGCACTCAAACACAATGTAATGCAGTTTATTTCAAATCTCAAGTGGTTTTGACTTCCTGCTTCCACTACGTGATGTGGCTAAGCTATGTGAGAGTGTAAATGTTCATTTGTTGCTGTTGCAATTTTAAACTCCTTATAAGGGCTTGCCACTTATATCTGCCACAAAGAGTTCTATTGGTTCAGCTAGGTGACTGTCCCGCGTAGAGGCAGGTTCTGTTTTGACCACTCCGAATGAAATGTACGTTTGTCTGGCCCATAGAACGGTAACACTCGGAGCTGCTCAGCTGACAAAGCTTTTAGCAGTGTACACACACACGCCATATTTGAACCGGTAACAGATCACAGTCAAAGCCACAGAGCATGCAGAAGCGTGGTAGAGGCCCAAAAAGGGAGCCGCTGATCTGCTGCAGTGTGTGTGTGTGTGTGTGTGTGTATATGTGTGTGTGTGTGTGTGTGTATATGTGTGTGTGTGTGTGTGTGTATGTGTGTGTGTGTGTGTGTGTGTGTGCGTGGGAGGGTGAGTTCACTGAGTTCAGACATATATACCATGCACCCTGCAGCAGCAACAGTTTCCAGCTAGCCCCCTAAAACACCTACATAACTACAGGCCTACAGAGAAGGTTCCATTCCCTAACCCTTTCAAGGAAAGGGGGGGGGGGGGGGTGTCCGTTAGACTCGGCCTGCTTTCTGTACATCTGCTCATGTTATTCAGTGATTCAAACCCCATGTATTTGAACAATGCTTTAGTTGGTAACTGACTTCGCACTCATCTTCCTGTTTGTGGGGTGGCATGGCAGTGCCGTCCACGTTTCTGAAAGTAACCTGAATTCAGAGCGGTCTTTATGTTGTTACAATGTCCAGATTTGTCTATGACCCATGCGTTTTGCTCTAAATCATACATTTGAAATATCTGTTTACATTTCTGCATGTTTGAGAGACAGAAGGGGGGGCCTTGGTCCTCAGGCCTGTGAGGACATCACCTGCCTTCTGTAGGGTTAGGGTTAGGGTCAGGGTTAGGGTTAGGGTTAGGACAGAGACAGAATGGGAGCTCTTGGTCCTCAGGCCCGTGAGGACATCACCTGCCTTCTGTAGGGTTAGGGTTAGGGTCAGGGTTAGGGTTAGGGTTAGGACAGAGACAGAATGGGAGCTCTTGGACCTCAGGCCCGTGAGGACATCACCTGCCTTCTGTAGGGTTAGGGTTAGGGTCAGGGTTAGGGTTAGGGTTAGGACAGAGACAGAATGGGAGCTCTTGGTCCTCAGGGCCATGAGGACATCACCTACCTTCTGTAGGTTACACATGACCCAGACTTACTGTTATTACTGGCTCACAGTGGCGGAAAGTTCAACTCCAACAGCATAAACACAAGTAACCCTGTTGAGTTTACTGAAAAGCAAAGGTGACTTCAAATCCATTTGAACGACGGCATTACAACACTCCATGCTCCCCAGGAAGAATAGTTGTTACTGCGGTATCAACTGATTGGGATCCTTAATAAACTAAACTCAGGAGAGTAGATCATACCTAGACACTCAAAGTGGAGTCCTGTGTGCAAAGCAGGCTGTGGAGTGGATTGATATGCTGCTTACAGGAAGCCAGGAAGGTATCAGATAGATCACAGTGCAGTGAGTGTAACTGTACATTCCCCTGTAGGCCCAGGGCAGGGTCAGGGAGGGGCACTAGGATTCTGTCAGGCACTAGGCTCTAGTGGCTCGTTTTTTTTTGCTTCTAGGATGCAAACAGGAACATGTTTAAACATGAATTAAACTGCCAGTTGTTATCCATTGCAGATCTACATGATTTAACTATGAGGAAACGTGTGCGACTACAGTCACGTTATTTCCTGGACATGTACGTAAGTAGAGCAGCCACCGCAAGCATTGATTTCAATGGCCGTTCCTCAAAGATACAGGGCCATTCTGCATGCTAATCAGGCCATTACTGCAAAGTGATTTGGAAATTTACCCGGAATCATGGAACAGGAAGAGTGTTGAGTGTACCAAACATTGACCACGGGGATATCTGAGCCTGCACCACGACAGTTAGGGGAATTTGCAATGCAAATATCCCTCGAAGTAATTTCCATAGCTCCTTATCACCTCTGATTTACCTCTACAGTGACGGAAGGTACAAGTCATGACACGGTGAAACTGGTTACTGCTCCCAATGCACAGGATGTTTTTCATTTAATTTATTGCAGAAGGTAACTTCTTTGAATAACGTTTGCATGATTATGAAGGTAGCGCATAGTCTTGGAAAGTGGAACTTTGAACATGAAATACCTCTGGGCAAGTATAGCATCAAAACGTTAGCTTCATTTTAAACACATTTTTTGGCAGCATTTCAAATATGATCTCAAACCGAGGCAATGAGAGTTGTTGGTCATGTCCAAACAGAGCTTCATTTAATGATTTAAAATATGGTTCTTACAAACATGTGAATCTCTGAAAAAAAGAGTGTTAATATCTGTTCTGCGGCGTTCGAGGTTTAACGTGTCTTTATTCTGACATTGGTGTATAAACGTCTACTGAAACAGAGCTACATTTTCAACAAAAGTCTTTCCACACATTTAGGCCTCCTGTTGTTTTGCATTCAGTAACTTTGTGTTTTTGCATTAAAAAAATTGTTCTTAAAAGGGAATAAGACCTAACTTCATTCACAGAAGGTTACGGGCATCAAATGAGGCTCACTGAGCGCTGGTACAGTAGCGGTATTCAGTCAAAACATGGCGTGGGTGTAAGCAGAGATTGTAAAAATAAAAAGATAAGACCTAGAACCAGTGAAAGAAAGTCGTAGGTGGTGAGTCAAGTTAATTATTTTGCCCACGGTTTACTAGCCTCAGATAAATCTGGTTGGGCTTTCGATTGCTAGAAATTGAAAACACATCTTGACTCATCATTGGAAATGAGAACAACAAGAAAAGAACATATTATACCATGTCAGAGTGGCTACCATGTACACGAAGCAAACTCAACGAAGACCTAAGTCAAGCTTTAGTCTTAAGGTAGAACCCTAACGTTGTGAAGATGAAGCTGTGCGGCATAACGTGAATAGAGAAAATTGCCCAAAATAGACTAAGTCCAAAAGTAGAATTATTCCAAGTCCTGCATGAAGCATACAGAAATGTAGCACGACTTCCAATGCAACCAGTCATCCAACTGAATAGCTATGGTTGTGGAGGCCTCAACAAAAGACTATCTTGATACTTCTCATGTTTCTTTTTTCTTTTTTTAATAAATGAACACTTACCCCTCAGAGAGATGGCTTTAACTGAAACATTGAATGTATTGTGGTTAAGGCAGAAACTTCCAAACGTCCGTTTTTAACATTCGCATATGTGCGTAAAAATTCCAGGACATTTCCATTTACCAAAGGACAACATGTGTTGAGTTATTTTTTGACACAATCACTGTGTTGGAAAGATGTGTCAACATGGCTGCTCTGTTGCAAGTAACACTGCATGGGTTGTCATAAATTAGACAGTGACACATTTTTGTTTGTATTTCTATCCGGCACCTCAGGAGGGGAAAGCAGGGAAGCATTCAAACTGTATACAGCAAGGATGGGACGCTGCTGACTTCAACTGATCAGGTGATGGGACAGTGGAAGGAGCACTTTGAGGAACTCCTAAACCCGACAAATCCCCCCTCTATGGTTGAGGCGGAGCTAGAGGATGATGGGGGATCAACGCCAATTTCCCTGGTGGAGGTCACTGAGGTAGTCAAACAACTCCACAGTGGCAAAGCCCCAGGGGTTGATAAGATCCGCCCTGAAATGCTGAAGGCTCTGGGTGTTGAGGGACTGTCATGGAGACACGTCTCATCAACATTGCGTGGAGGTCAGGAACAGCACCTAAGGAGTGGCAGACCGGGGTGGTGGTTCCCCTCTTCAAAAAGGGGGACCGGAGAGTGTGTGCCAATTATAGGGGCATCACATTACTCAGCCTCCCCGGGAAAGTTTACTCTAGGGTGTTGGAAAGGAGGGTCCGGACAATAGTCGAACCTCGGATTGAAGAGGAACAATGCGGTTTCCGACCAGGGCGTGGAACAACGGACCAAATTTGTACTCTCGCAAGGATCCTGGAGGGGGCCTGGGAGTATGACTATCCGGTCTACATGTGTTTTGTAGATTTGGAGAAGGCGTATGACCGGGTCCCCAGGGAGCTATTGTGGGAGGTGCTGCGGGAGTATGGGGTGAGGGGGTCACTACTTAGGGCCATCCAATCTCTGTACTCCCAAAGCGAAAGCTGTGTCCGGGTTCTCGGCAGTAAGTCAAACTCGTTTCCAGTGAGGGTTGGTCTCCTACAGGGCTGCGCTTTGTCACCGATTCTGTTTGTGACATTCATGGACAGGATTTCAAGGCGCAGCCGTGGGGGAGGAGGGCTGCAGCTTGGTGAGCTTGGGATCACGTCACTGCTTTTTGCAGATGATGTGGTACTGATGGCGCCATCAGCCTGCGACCTTCAGCACTCATTGGATCGGTTTGCAGCCGAGTGTGAAGCGGCTGGGATGAAGATCAGCACCTCCAAGTCTGAGGCCATGGTTCTCAGCAGGAAACCGATGGAGTGTTTACTCCAGGTAGGGAATGAGTCCTTACCCCAAGTGAAGGAGTTTAAGTATCTTGGGGTTTTGTTCTCGAGTGACGGGAAAATGGAACGTGAGTTGGGCCGGAGAATCGGAGCAGCGGGAGCGGTATTGCAGTCGCTGTATCGCACCGTTGTAACGAAGAGAGAGTTGAACCGAAAGGCAAAGCTCTCAATCTTCCGGTCTATCTTTGTTCCTACTCTCACCTATGGTCACGAAGGATGGGTCATGACGGAAAGAACGAGATCACGGATACAAGCGGGCAAAATGAGTTTCCTCCGGCGGGTGGCTGGCTTCTCCCTTAGAGATAGGGTGAGAAGTTCAGTCATCTGGGAGGGGCTCGGAGTAGATCCGCTGCTTCTTTGCGTAGAAAGGAGCCAGTTGAGGTGGTTCGGGCATCTAGTTAGGATGCCACCTGGCCGCCTCCCTAGGGAGGTGTTCCAGGCACGTCCAGCTGGGCGGAGGCCACGGGGCAGACCAAGGACCAGGTGGAGGGATTATATCTCCATGCTGGTCGGGGAGCGCCTTGGAATCCCCCAGTCAGAGCTGGCGGATGTGGCCCGGGAAAGGGAAGGATGGGGCTCTCTGCTGGAACTACTACCTCCGCGACCCGATCGGATAAGCGGACGAAGATGATGATGATGATGACATTTGTATTTTTGACCTATCCGCTCTTCGAAAGCAGCCTATCATCTCGCCCTCCATTGGAGATTGGGAAGAGTGCAGGAGCCCAAAATCCTTCCCGACACTTCAGCGGGCTGACAGGTACAGCAAAGCCGAGTCGGCCAAGCAAAGCAGCAACTTCTTTCCTACCACTGTCCCAGACCTTAGGCTCTGTTCTTCCTTTCCATCCCTGACAACAGAAGTGCCATGATTCCACTGCTAAAGGTCAATAAAGCTAGCTCTTGAAAAGAAGTCCCCGAAACACATGCATAGTTCTCCGTCTGCGTTTACACGGTGGAGCTTTCTAGTCTTCTTCTTCTTCATTTCTGTTTTCCACTCTAACTATGAATCCGTACTGATTCATCCCCGGTTTATTTCGATGGTCTTGTGAATCAGCTATCTGTCCGGATGTCTGGACAGCCACCCGCTTAAGACTTAGTTCCTCTTACAGCTGTAGGTGAAGGGTTATGCTAAAAGGGTGGACTGGGGCTATGGGGCTCTTCTTTATACCATATTTATACTGATTTATCTTTAGTTAAATAATAATTTTAAGCCTGGTTTTCCTCACATTTTCATGATCCGTTATCATCTTGGAGGAAACTAACCTCTTTTCCCCTCACAGAACAAATAACACGCAAGTTGAGAGTTAAAACGCAAGTTTTAACGTTATCCAAAACATGCTGGACGCTGGAGTTTTATTCTCTAAGTGCTTTACAACAGAGCCTGAGACCCTGCATACCCCCCCCCCATCAATAACTTTTCATACCTTTTTTTACATTCACTGTTGCGACTACTTGTACAGTCAGTGTTCACTTGTCTATTGTTGTGTTATTTATCTAATGTTTAGTATTTTTGTCCTCGTACGTTTTTGATCTGGTATGTTACTTTTATTTATTTATGCTCCCCGGGGATCAATAAAGTATTAGCCTATTCTATTCTATTCTATTCTATTATTGTTGAGACCAGTAACATCAATCTTACATCTCTTAGTCAGGGTCTATTGTCTGAAGATTTGCATGAAGTTAGGGCATGAATGCACGTTTCTGTATTAATCATTACTTCTGTAAAAACAAAACCAAAAAAACGTCCCCCAGGTTAGTGCGATATTGTCAATATGTTATTCTCTTCTCTCCTCCCACGACCAGGGCTCTGTGTTCCGTCTGCTGGGGAATCCCCTCTGCTATATTTGGGCTCCAGCAAGGTGAAGTACGTCCCCGTCACCCGGGCAACGGTGCCTCCACTGTCTCCTGTACACAAACACACACACACACACACACACACTTCCAGCCGCAGCATTTGAATAGAGTGCTTTCCAAGGCTTGTGAGTAAACGTTGGTGGGGACAGTTACCTTTATTGCATGTTAGGGGAAAGTGCAACTGAAGAGGACCACTTCACTGTTAACAGGAAGACGGTCATAAAATCATAAAAAACTAAACTGATGCACTGCTCCACTCATCTGGAGTTCATAACTTCATCATAACCAGAAGGCAGTTTCACACTCCTCTATGCTCCATTTATAGGTACTAACATGCCAATTGTTGGGTTTTGTTTTGAGACTTCTTTTGATTTGAATCAAAAGCTTCCTGTCTGTTCCAATTAACTGGAGGGTCTCCAGTTTCTCTCTCTCTCTCTCTCTCTCTCTCTCTCTCTCTCTCTCTCTCTCTCTCTCTCTCTCTCTCTCTCTCTCTCTCTCTCTCTATATATATATATATATATATATATATATATATATATATATATATATATATATATATATATATATATATATAATTATAACTTTTTTGCATTCTGGCATACATTTCAACATTTTGGATCAGACAATAATACTTGCAGGCGGAAGAATGAGTTCTACTTGAAGAGAAAGTTCAAGACATGATGATGATGTGTCCTTCCAAGAGAGGAGCAGCTGCTAAGATGAACAGGCTCAGACTTGCATATGATTCGCATACTTGGTCAAATTTCCAAACTTGAAGACTTTTCTTTCAGTCCTCTTTGGCACTGAGACTTGAGTGATGAGGTCACACAGGTCAGCTTCACACACTTACCTTTCGGAGTCGGAACACAGTTTTGCCCAAATATATCTGTTAGAGGACAGGTGTAGGATTTCTAGAACTCAGACTATATTTACACCCTTTTTAGATCACTTTTTGGACAAATTACTTTGGCAGATATCTCAGAGTAAACGTAGGTACCTTTAAAAACATTTCTGCCTTTCTGCCAAGTCTTATTTGTTATTTTATTCAAAAGCATCTTTCTCAATTTGCTGTCATATGTAGTGCTTTGTGTCTTGAAAAGTGTTACGTCAGACCAATGCATTATTATTGGATCTAAGTGTGTTGCACAAACATGAGATCTTCAAGCAGCCCCACTTCATTCCTTCTCATTGTCCCAAGTATCTCTGTGTCTAGATAATCTCTCACAGTAAAACCATGCAGAAAGGGGCCCCATTAGAAATCACCATGTCTTCTGTTCTTCATGTATGGGAAACAGTAGTACAGTAGGAGCCTATGTCAAACAAGACAATCTGATTCATTGGTATGTTTTATGAGCCCAGAGGTATTTTTATCGACTGTTCATTATAATAATTATCCTATTGTTCCCTCTGTGAAAATCTTGTTCGTGCTTCAAAATGTCGCAATCAAGGAGTAACAATCGCAGTGGAACTTGTCAAACTCTCCAGCGGTCAGAAGAATAAGCAACCGATCAAAGCCTTGTGCAGGGCGTGAGCGTGGTAGAGAGGAGTGGCATTACTGGTGATGTGCTCAGAAAAGCTGTAGGGGAATTCCTCAGAGACAACGGGGTCAGAGCCCTTGAAGTGGAAACCCACCTGTCCTCATAATACAGTACCATAGTGATGTCATAATACAGTACCATAATGATGTCCTCACAATGGAGGACCATAATGATGTACCATACAGTACCATAAGGATGTCCTCCTAATACAGACCCATAATGATGTCATAATGCAGTACCATAATGCTGTACTCCTAATACAGAATGATCAGAATAATCCTGCTACCCTGTTAAGACAGCACCATAATGCTGTCCCCATATGACCATGGCACACACTGGTCTGGAGTGCCTATCTAGATCCAGGAAAACCAGGTCTTCCTGCCTGCAGCGTGATTGTGTGTGTGCACAATTATGTGGTTTACAGCACGTGTGATAGGGTTCTGTCAACGGCATTCTCATGTTTCCCACTGGCTGAACAACAGATGGTAGAGCGTTTTTTCCCCCTTCTTTTTTTGAGTCATGTGCGAGTCACTTGAGCCACATCAGGCTTTTGTTGTCAGTGTGTCACCAGTGGTGGGTGACATTTAACATGCCCCTTGAAGAGCACTTCAGTACCATACAGCTGTCTGGGGAAAAAAGCATGTGTGTAAAGTATGTGTGTGTGTCTGTGGTTGTGTGTGTATTGCTTCTGGAAACCCCTGCCTGGAAGAGAAAAACATTTTAAAAGGGTTTTTATACATGGGTCATGGAAAGCCTGCCTTGATCTTTTGGGGTTTAAGTATTGTGTTTCTGCTGGATTTGATTTGAGAGATAAACAATTCAATATATGCAAGTAAGTAAGTAATGCAATGTAAAAATATTGTAGTTTTATATTTTATAGAATTTTGGGTATTAGCCTCAGCTGTTAATGGGAGATTGAGACCCTTAGGATTTGGCCTGATTTAAAACCTTGTCATGTCTGAGTCACTGCGAAAAGAAATGGCTTGCTTCCTGTCTCTCCTTGAAGTTCGGAGAAGCTTGTGAATTGAATCCCGAATTTTACAACACCCGAGTAGCTTTGCCTACTAACCTTTCTAATCTTGGAAGAGAGCGGTCAAAGGTCAACCTTTGTTTACAGGTGGAAACGTCCCGTAAGAGCTGCAGAGTCCTTCTCTATTCTGGAGACAGTCCAGTGCATCTTTCTGCTACAGGGACAGAAGGGAGAAAAGAGACCCAGATTCAATTCGATTCGATTCAACTTTATTGTCATTGCACAGAGTACAGTACTGAGCAAAGATGAGCTGAACAATATGTAGTGCTATGTGTTTTGCTTTGTTCTCTCTTCTTAAAACACTTTTTTGGAACATCTGACACGACTCGTCTCTGCGGCTGAGTGGAGCAGCCCTGTGGCTGCTTGTAGTGAGCCTTTAATTTGTTTGTTTTTTTAAACCGTCGCCATGTACTGAAATGATGAATGATTCAAACCCGCGAAAAGTTTTTGTGTGTGTGTGTGTGTGTGTGTTGGGACCGTATGAGATAAGGTCGAACATGTTTTTGACGATAACCTTATCGGCTGTAATCTTCCTCCAGATATTGGATGCACATGTTGCCTAAGCACATGCAATCACAGGACAGACTGTTACTCCACCTTTCCTCTTATGAAAAGTCTACAACACAGGACAGAATAAAATAGTCTGACAAATGTACATTTCTTACATTGCCCTATTTTTAGATCAGATAGACACGTTCAGTCTACCCCTTCACCTATTGATTGATAGGCCAAAATAATCAGCCAGTGAGTGAGCCAGCCAGCCAGCCGACTGACCAGGGAGCCATGTGAGTGGGATTAGCTTTTTGTGGAATGTGCTGAGCAAGCGTTGAAGGGTTAGGACAGTTGGAGGGTAATGTTACCAACTACGCTACGTGGTGGGTAGGATTACGCTTGCTTAGAAAGTGCATGCAACTACATTGATGCCATCTCTATTTACAGTATCCATTCTACAGCATCGGTTTCACCACCATTTGGAAAGTTGTGTGCCTCATATTATCTGAAGGATTCCTCACTGGTCATGGCTGGCTGGCTGCTGGGTCACTGGCAGAGCCATGGTGCTTTGATTGGCCCCAAAGGAGACAAATGTTTGACCCAGTTGTTGAGAACCAGTTTTGACCCAGATTGCCTGGGGCGGGCGGTTCTGAGTCCGGTTAGAACAGGAGCTTTTACCCCAAACATCCTATTTGCCCATCTCTTTGTCAAATTAGAAAGATTCAAACTTCTCCTCATCAGCACTTGAATCTATGGAGCCAGGGGTCCTAAAAGGCCACAGCATAATGAAAATGAAATGTTCAATAATCTCAGAGGATTGTAACAATAGATAATCCTAATAAAAAACAATATTTCAAAAATGAGAAAAAAAACACAATATGAGTAATGGGAAGAACGAGAAACTTAATTATAATTTTTTTATTAAAGGAAAAAATGTGACTCTTTAAGAAAATATTAGATGGGTCTGCATTGGATGTGACTCGACTCTTGAAATTTCAACTCTGTTACTGCTGATCTTATGAAGCCAACCATAACCCCTTAGGTTTTACTAACGTCGAGTATCAAATTGTTCTCCGAACAGCATTCAAATAACGCCTCTAGAAGATCTACCAACTGGCAGCTAATCCCATCCCGGACTACCAGCAGAGGAGCAGGGAGAGCACGACCAGCCACAATACGCTGCCTGACGAGCTGAATGAGGCTGGCCTAGAGGCCCTCAGCATCGACCAGAGGGGGCTCTTGGCCACGCAGAGCTGCGGAGGACACATCGCTCCCCGTGTCATCGGCAGATGTGTGTAAGGCTCTGAGGAGAATGAGCCCACGGAAGGCAGCTGGCCCAGACAACATTCCCGGGACGTGCACTCAGGGCTTGCTCATCGGAGCTGGCCGATGTGTTCGCAGACTCATTGGATCCGTCCCTCTGGCGAGCTCCTGTGTCCACCACCATCGTGGCCCTCCCAAAGAAAAGCACAGCGACCAGCCTTGATGACTACCATCCCGTTGTGCACACTCCAGTTGTGATTAAGTGTTCCAAGGGGACCACCTCGGACACCCAGGACCCTCTGCAGTCTGCGTGCCGTCCGAAACTGGTCCGCCGACGTCGCGGTCAGCACTCCCTTCCTCACACACCCAGACTAACTACGTCAGAACGCTGTTTATCGACAACAGCTCAGCATTCAACACGGCCCTTCCACACAAACTCTCTGAACAGCTTCTCACCCTGAGGCTGACGCCCTCCCTCCCCGACTGGGGGTTGAACTTTCGAATCCCTTGGCATTCACATCAGTACGGATCTCACCTGGTGCCAGCCCAAATTCCCAGCAACCTTTACAGGTGTACCACCGAGAGCGTCCTTACCAGCTCCATCACAGTCTGGTATGGAAACGGCACTGCTCAGGGCAGGAAGGCACTCCAGCGTGTGACCAAAACGGTACAGTCCATCTCAGGAGCAGCCTTCCCTTCGCTACATTTACCCCACCAGGGTCATCTGGAGGGCAGGCTTCATAATCAGAGACAGTACACCCCCCCCAGCACAGCCTCTTCACACTTCTACGTTCAGGCAGATGCCACAGGAGTGGGAAGTCCAGGACAACAAGACTGACAAACAGTTTCTAACCACAGGGCATCAGGCGTGTGAATGACTCTTTTACACACTGCCCACTTCCCATCCCTCTGACGGGCTGAACTCTGCCTTACACATACACACATTCATTGAACCCCTACACGCAACTACACACACACACACACACAAACATCAATTGCTGCTGTCATCTACTGTTATTGCAAAAATGTAAAGTGAACTTTAGGACTGCTGCTCTCTGTGTACAATTGCTACACGCATACTAATTTAATATTTTCATGCTCTTTGCACAATACTTCACAACTGTCTTGCACACCCCCCCCCCACCCCCCCACCCCCCCACACACACACATACACACACACATACATATATATGTGAACAGAGGACTAGCAAAGAATTGAATTGTACCACAGTGCCTGTTTTACTGTGCACAGGACAATAAAACTCTTGAACGTTGAATCTAACAACAGAAGTGTCTATGAGTGTAACTGTTTCCTGGGTTAAACGTGAGGTATCTCTGGAACGCTTGAGGTTTCTTTGACTGGGAACACAGATGTTCTGTGAAAAGTGAAATCCGACAGGACTTTTCAACTAGGACAAGAGCACAGGATGGGAAGATGGTTGGTGTGGTTGGGTTGCTGTGGGCTTGTTTGACATTCATACACATTTTACCGGAACTATAGGCCTAATTTGCAGATTCATTTATTATTAAATTCAAGACGCAATCCTGGTTGAAGTATTCTCAGCATTGTAGTTTCTCATGGACATAATTCTTACCTCGCACTTTGTTTAAATTTGCATTGCGCACGCTCAATCAAAGCTCTTCATTTTAGTATTGAATGTTGTGACTCAGAAGCTAAACCTTTTTGTTATTTTTCTGAATGTCTAGATGAGTCACTTTAGTTGTAATACAACACTGTAGTACGGAAATCTAGATGCCTGGTGGGGTTTTACTAGGACTTCATGGTTAGGGTTAGAGTCAGGGTGAGGGTTAGGGTCAGAGTTCGGGTCAGGGTGAGGGTTGGGTTAGAGTTATGGTCAGGGTCAGGGTTTAGGGTCAGAGTTAGGGTTAGGGTCAGGGTTTAGGGTTAGGGTCAGAGTTAGGTGTTACTGGGAGGTTGCTGATGTCCAGTGTTTGGTTAGGGTTAGGGTCAGTGTTCTGCTAGCCTGGACTGCTGTTTGGTCAACACTAATCCATCTCTTTCTCCTCAACTCCCACCCTGCTCTCTCTGTCTTCTCTCACATAAGTCTGGGAGTCCTCTCTGTGCGGGTGAGGGTTCACCAGGCAGTCAGAGTGTGTTTCCTGGACACCCCTGTCCCCGCCAACCCCCTGACGACTGCAGCCCTGTGCAGTCACACACAGGCTAACAGCTGCAGCCTTACATCTGACAGCTTACTGAAGTGCTCCGCTACCGTTCAGACCAGCCGGCAGTCATACACAGGCTCTGCTATGTATGTCAGAGACTTGCCATAGATGTTGTTTATGTCATGGCCTGGACTTTAGGGCCTGAGTACATTATTGTCTTGTTTAGGTTTCCTGTTTTCTTATTGGTTAATTATTACTACTTTTTTTAAAACCACGTCATGACAGCATGTTAATTGACATTAATAGAGCATTGTTTTCTTTTGGTCGTTAGTTTTTCTGGACTTAATCTCTCATTTGCCTTATTTTAAAGTTGGGTTTTCACAGTGAGAAAAAGAAGTGAACTGACATCCAACTGTCAAGACCAACATTATCAACCCCTCTGTTTTTAACTCACACGTATCAAACTGTCCAGACCAACATTATCAACCCCTCTATTTTTAACTCACACGTATCAAACTGTCAAGACCAACATTATCAAGTCTTTGGTTGTATGGCTTCTGTACTGTAGTCTCCACACCCTGCGTCTGCTCATTTGGAAAGTGAAACCAAAATTGGTTTTTCATCAAGTTTGCGCAGCTGTGGTGAAATTGTGAAGGACTCCCATCAAGGTGGTAATAAGTGTTAACAAAGAACCATGAACACAGGTTAGCTGATAATCCCGCCCAGTAGCACAGCAAACAGTACGAGTTCACAGGCCCAGCTCTGTACAGAAGGAGAAGGAGGGGACGGACCGTGGCGTAGCTACACCCTGTCTCTCCCGGACGTCGCTGTTTTCCTCCCTATCTTTGTGAATGTACATACTGTGGTCTCTTAAACACACTTCCTCTGAGACTTTCAAGAAACATGTTTGCCCAATAAAAACGCTGTGCTTTGATAAACCACACCCACGCACTAAGTCCATTCACTAAATGCAGTAGTCTGTGGCATGCAGAAATAAACAGGGCGATTCGAATTTCTCGAAACTTGTCTTCAGAACACTAGAATAGACTGAGCTGGTTTCTCTTTGTCTCGGTGGTGGTGGGCTGCTGCAGTCAGACATCTCTTCCTTCCACTTGGGCGGACCATGCTTTCCAGGACACGTTTATTTGACAGCCTTTTAGAAAGGTGTCACGTCCATGGTACAGGCACCGTGGTTTGGGTGCCCTGGGGTGTCCTGGGGTAGCTAAACAAGCGCTCCCCTTCGTACAACTTTATTGGACAGTAAATTAGTAGAACCATTCTTTCTTTTCAAGGTTCATAGTCAGTCTCAAGCGTGACTTGTCTTTTTTAATCATAGTTGCTCCTTCAAGAGTGTATTATTGAACACTTTTAAGAAGAATTTCACCAGGGAAAACTGCAGGAGGCATAGCATGGATGTGAAAGAAAACAATTGTCTGTGCACACACATGCATTAGGTTGAGCTGTGGTTCTGGGTGTGCATCTTGGGGTGGGACTGACTTCTCAAATGAAGATCTAAATTCAAAAAGGAATGGGGGAACATTTGGGGAAACAGAGAGAGACAAGGGAATTCAATTAATTCAATGAATTGACCCGAACTTGGGAATTTAATGCAATTGGGAATGAATGAGGTTGAGGGTGAAGGGCAAGGTCAGTAGGATGGAAAGAGGACAATAGTAGGATAACTCCTTTTTAGGGATAATACACGTGTAACTCCTTTTTAAGATGAAAAGAGTACAATAATACATATGTTTAACTCCTGAAGATGAAAAGAGTACAATAATACATATGTTTAACTCCTTAAGGTGAAAACCGTACAACAATACATGTGTAAGTCCTTTTTAGCATCAAAAAGGACAATGACACAGAATGTAACTCCTTTTTAGTCCTGGCCTCTTCCCTGTCTCGCTTGGTTAAGTGTAAAGAATGTCCAGTGATGCGGGGCCCATAGGGTTGTGAAATGACGCTTGACTCAAAATGTTTTACCGGCTCTGAGAAACCTCCTTGGTTATCCTAATACGATATACTCATCGTGACCCAAAAACATTCTAGACGTTCGAATCGTATCATTCGTGGTTGTCAAAAACACACTGCTTCCGAATAGATCCTAATGTTTATTTAAACATGAAGGATATTTCCCCTTCCTTTACCCAAACCATAACAATTGGAATGACCTATGTTATTGTCATTTGAAGGATTGGTGACGTCCTGGCTTTGTCCCCTCTCCCTGGCCGGTCTCACTGTGATGCCAGAGCGATGCCTTCATTCGCTTTGACCTGTGAGGGTCGTTTTCAATCTTTCCCAGACAGCCCACTAATAAAAGTAATTCTGCTGATGTGATGGGGTGTTTGCCACAACCTTGCACTGCCCCTCACCCAAGCCTGAGAGGAAGGCCAAATTGAGTTATCTGCAACCTGTCCCCTTGGCAACATACGGACAAACATGATAGCGTCAAATTGCTGAATCTTTGAGGCACCATTTGCCCTCCAGTAAGGCTTCGATATCCAAACACAGTGTTGCTATGTGGACAGGGTCAAACAAGACAATATCGACTCATATTGATACAATAACAAGCTCTATAAATATGCTCTATAAATATGCTATATAAATATAAATATGTTATATTCTACTACCATTTACTGCCATCGCTCAGCTCAGACATGCCAGTTGAATTTGCATCATATCTGAGGTGAAAAATTATGAAAAAGTGATGACAATGAGTTTTGAAAAATATACAAAAAAATGTATTAAAACACAGCCAGAGAATTAAACCAAATCTTTTTTCCTCAAATGCAAAATGGCTATTTCTGGTCCTCTTACTGTTCTGTCCTAGTCAAGAGAATTGTTAGCAGGCTAGCCAGTAGCTTAGCCTCCAGCTTACACTCACATACTGTACTCTGTCTGCTGGGCAAGCTAGTAGGTTAGCCTCTAGCTTACACTCACATACTGTACTCTGTCTGCTGGGCAAGCTAGTAGGTTAGCCTCTAGCTTACACTCACATACTGTACTCTGCTGGTCTAGCTATTAGCTTAGCCTCTAGCTTACACTCACATACTGTACTCTGCTGGTCTAGCCAGTAGCTTAGCCTCTAGCTTACACTCACATACTGTACTCTGCTGGTCTAGCTAGTAGCTTAGCCTCTAGCTTACACTCACATACTGTACTCTGCTGGTCTAGCTATTAGCTTAGCCTCTAGCTTACACTCACATACTGTACTCTGCTGGTCTAGCTATTAGCTTAGCCTCTAGCTTACACTCACATACTGTCTGCTGGTGTGCGACACCAGACTACTCCTACCCTATCAGATCACAGGTGAGACTCACTAAATTCAGTAGGTAGGCTAGCTCCATCATAACAAGTTTGGCGAACCCTACCGTCCAGTGAACTGACCATCCAGGACCATGACTCCCACCCTCTGACTGACACTAGCTAAATGGGATGGATGGTTTCAGACGCACTGTATCAAGAACGAGAGCCTTTTGGTCTCAGTCACACAGACCCACTGTCTTCATATGAGAGGAACTGCACAGATTATGACTGTTCTAATCTCTGATCAACTTCCTCTACTGTAACAGTAGGATCTATATTCGAGGCTAGCAATAACCTCTAAAGAATAACAAGGGCTGGTAAGGTTGTGAATGATATGAATGAGTTCCTTTGTTCCAGCGTGGAAAGTCAGGACAAGAAACAATGGTGTCGGCACTGTGAATGTACACACGTTTTAATAACTGCTTCCTCAGAGTTTAATGAGGATGAGGGCGCAATGAAACCGAACGTTAAGCGGGTTTTATTCACTGTGAACTCCTACTCAGTTAATACCGTCTGTTTAACCTTCTCCAACTTGAACACATGGCATTGATGTGTATTTTGGGGTTTTGAAATAACGCGTCTCACCTATAACCTGATCTTAAATGAACACCATGTTCTGTGAAAAGGCCCCCATTCAGTACACTGTTCCCGACCCTAACCCCATCCCATTCAGTTCACTGTTCCCGACCCTAACCCCATCCCATTCAGATCCAGGTTTGGAAGGAGGCCACCTCGGATTGAGTGACACACAGTGAGGAAGGCAGTGAGGGTCGGACTAGGGAAACATCGGGGTTGGAGTTCCCATCCAGCTTATTGCTCATTGGAGGGTCACAATTCCCTGCCCTGGCGTTGGGCCAACCATAGCGACATTAAAGCAGGGCTCCCTCACACTGCAAGGTTTGTTCTCCAGCTGCTGTGGCTGCACTGTGCATTGTACTGCATTCACTGGGCTCTTTAAGCCGGGGAAATATCATAAATTATCATAAATTGTGAATCGCCACGCGCTAAAACAAACTCCTAGAAGGATGAATGATTTACAAAATAATAAAACCTTGTGTCTTTATGATACCATCACCAAGGGAAGTTTGACAGGTAGCTTTTCCTCATTCACCTACATGGGAGAGATTTGTTTATAGGCAACAGGATTGAAATGGACTTTTATTGGATTATAGTCCCATTTTCAGAGATTATGTTTGACAATAGATTGTAACATAAGGAAGGAGGGAAACAAATTGATACTGAGGCCACAAAATAGTTTTCATTTCATTAAGAAACGGCAACAGCTACTAGGCACATTTCTCCATAACCAGTTGAACATAATATACAGTAGGGCTGGCTAACATGAAATATTACATCCGACAGTGCAGTGGGGATTTGGACAGTGACACACTTTCAATGGTGCATTTTTAGAAACGCAGTCACAGTTGAGTTGGATGCCTGACTTAGTCAAGAGGATTCCTTTTTTTAGGTCAGATGAGTGAGCACGCCACCAGCACCACACCACAGCACAGCCCACATGAAATATGGAGGAGTGAGGCCAATGCTTGCATCACACCAACACCACACCACAACACACGGGCCAATATGGACAGGTGAGCCCAACGCCAGCACCAGCACCACACCAAACTACAGAACACAGCAAATATGGACAAGTGAGCCCAACGCCAGCACCAGCACCACACCAAACTACAGAACACAGCAAATATGGACAAGTGAGCCCAACGCCAGCACCAGCACCACACCAAACTACAGAACACAGCAAATATGGACAAGTGAGCCCAACGCCAGCACCAGCACCACACCAAACTACAGAACACAGCAAATATGGACAAGTGAGCCCAACGCCAGCACCAGCACCACAGCACATATTAAATACGGTGTTAGTTTATGTACAGTACCTCACTTGCTATGAACCATTGTACGCAATGATAAACATGAGGATAGTAAGACAGACCAAGCTCGCCCTATGATTTAAAGCTTAAATACATATTGGATGTAAAAAGTGATGAGGAGAGCAGCACTCCCATCAGGATTTTAAAAATAGCCACCTAATTTGAGTTCTGTTCTAGTTTTTATTTAACACAATGATGAACCCAATCCAACACAAAACAACAGAGGTAATCCTCTTCTATTTTTATATTTTGCTAATAGATATTTTCATGATTATGCTTGAGTATACTCTGATGTTTGCTCAATGCTACAATAACTGGAATGGGGTTTGCTGCAATACATAAATGGAAATTGCTGGGAAAAGTGAATTCATAGTCAAGGCAATTATTTTGACACTAATGTTTGGGGTCAAGATCGAAGCATTTCCAAACATTGAAACTTTAAAAGAGGAATTACCAAATAAAAGAGTAATGTCTGTCATGTTCAATATACACATACAGAAATATAGATCATATAGTTATTTTACTGAGGGATAATACCATACAAGATATTAAAATCTAAATACAATAAAATAAAATAAGATGAAATAAAAAGTTTGATCAAATGTTGAAATTAACTAATACATGAAATGGCATAGGTTAAGAGAAAGCCTTAAGATGGGGGGGGGGGGGTCCTATTTAAAGCTCTTATTGCAGAAGGGACAAAGCTCTTGCTCTGGTGAGACCTCTTGAATATGGGTGCTCTGTATCTGCGATTAGAGGGAAGGAGGATGAATTGCTGGTGGAGAGGGTGTTCTGGGTCCTGAGGGATTATGGGTGCTGGTGGAGAGGGTGTTCTGGGTCCTGAGGGATTATGGGTGCTGGTGGAGAGGGTGTTCTGGGTCCTGTGGGATTATGGGTGCTGGTGGAGAGGGTGTTCTGGGTCCTGTGTGATTATGGGTGCTGTTGTAGTAGATGTGCAGGAGACAGGCCATCACATCATCTGTGCCTCTCTTTTGCTTCTATACAAACTGGAGGGTTAGGGTTAGGGTGAGGGTAAGGGTTAGGGTGAGGGTAAGGATTAGGGTGAGAGTGAGGGTTTGGGTTCGAGTTAGAGTTAGGATTAGGGTTAGGGTGGAGATGAGGGTGAGAGTGAGGGTGAGGGTTAGAGTTAGGGTTAGGGGTTAAGGTTAGGGTGAGGGTTAGAGTTAGGATTAGGGTTAGGGTTGAGGTTAGGGTTAGGGGTTAGAGTTAGGGTTAGGGTAAGGGCTAGGGTTAAGGTTAGGGTTAGGGGTTAGATTTAGGGTTAGGGCTGGTTCTATACAAACTTGAGACGGACCAAGGATTGTGCGACACATGGAACAACGATGTTGAGGGCCAGCTTCTCCAAACACTACGTGATGTTGGAGGTGAGGGCTACAGGCCTATAGTGATTTCATTCAGATGGGTGTTTTTTTGGGGGAGGGGGTATTGCTGAGGTTTTTCACATGACAGGAATTGTGTTAGTGCAGATAGATCTGAGGAAGAGACAGTGGAGAATGGGTGTTAGTTCAAGGGCGCAGGTTTGCACCTCAGAAGCTGGAGGGAGGCGTCTCGCCTGGTTAGTAGGGACTTGTAGTCCAGCTTATGGGAGGGGAGAGAGTCCAGGGGGCTTTCACACGCTGTTGAAGAATCAGAGGTGTCAAACCGAGCATAAAACCTGTTGAGTTTAATTCTGTTGTTACTACGTAAAGTAACTTTGAGTTACATACTTACTTTTATAAGAAATTGAAGACTGCCCTCCAACAAAAGCCTAAGTGTAGTAATTATATTCTTTAATATATTATCCCCCATTATTAGCTCCCACAACATTAGGCAAAACCGTACACAGAAACCTTAAACACAATATCTCCTGATCTGTCACAATCTGTTCCATGGCACAGGGTGTGCCCGGTGCTGCAAGCTATAACTGATTATTTACATAGATGGTTTCAAATTCACAACGTCTATCTCAATGATACCATTCAATGACTACCGAGCTGGAAAATGTCCAATGGGAATGCATGAGTCTTACAAAGAGGTTCAAATTAAAATGTTAGCGATCAAATCCATTCCCTGTTTTGACTAAACCATACCCCCCCACACCTACTCCTCCTCCTCCTCCTCCTCTTCCTCCTCTTCCTCCCTCTCCCCAAAGACATAATTACTTGGCATGCAAAGCATTACTGCCTGATATAAACTCCATCTAGTTTACGGAGGTTGCTCCACCAACATTCCACCCCTCTGCTCTGGGACAGGCTCTTCCCAGACAAGTGTTACTCAGGGAAGACATACCTGTCCCAACAATCAGGTTCTCATGTGGCAACAGTTTACTGAAAGTAGACGCTAGTTCATGCCAACACACAGTAATCGGTGTGTTGTATTATTGTTGTGTGATTGTTATTTATTTTATTTGTAGAACTAACAGATCCCTGAGATAAGGCTTTGGAGGCGACGTAGCAGCAAAAGAAACTCAGAGACAGTAAACCAAGTGAGCGGAGTGGCTGGAGGGCAACGATGTATCCCATGGTCATGGAAGTTGAATGCAGTGGCTTTTCGACAAGATCAAGACTATTAGTCAAAACTGGGCACAACAAACGTTGTTTTGTGAAAAATGAAAGAGGTTTCTTTGCATTTATTCAGTGTTTCTAACAGTTAATTCTTTAAAAGGCGTAAAGAAGTCATTTGAGTGAGAAATGTAGCTCAAGGAGGCCTACAAACGCACTCAATTTGCCGATTTTTCGCCCCACTCCTGAACAGATTTCGTCTGCAGTCCCAGGGCAGGTGATACACCCAGGATGGGCAGCCAGTCCATCACAGGGCACTGAGGGCAATTTCGACCGCAAGCCAATTAACCTGTGCCGCATGGTGTTTGGACTGTGGGAGGAAACCGGAGTACCCTGCAAAAGCCCACTCAGACACAGGGAGAACATGCAAACTCGTATAGAGAGCCGTTGGCCAAACCTGCTTAGGTTTCTCTGCTAGCGGTTCAATTTCCCTGGAATAGGTAGAGACGCATGCTTACCAGTAGATATGTACTAAACGTAAACTATATAAAATATACCGCGTACACCAAAATGTTACCCCCCGAAAAGGACGAGTAAGGAAAGATGGAAAGTTTTCTGCTGAGCGGGCTGTACCCAGGAAAAGAGGGGCTCGTTTGAAGCATCCCTTCCAAAACAGAGAATTTACACCGCGATACCAACGAATTGCTTCAAAGCAGGTTCACTTATTCTTCACTTACTTACATTTCCCTGCATTGAGTTAAGGGGACAGACAAATACTATATCGGTGTTTCCCAGTGTTGTGTTTCCATCTATTCCTGTCTTCCTCCTGCTCTCCAGTCATCCATCCATCCATCTTTTCCTTTGTGTCATTGGCCCTTTCTGATTCCGACCCTCTAACCCCCCGCCTTCAGACTCCCTCCTGAATAATAAATGGTCGAGTGCTCGGCTAGACCATTAGATTTGACCTTGGTAAATTATTGACGGTACCTTAACAATCTGTGACCTCTATCCCAGCCTGGAGACCTCCCTCCCTCCCTCCCTCCCTCCCTCTCTCCCTCCCTCCCTCCCTTCCTCTCTCCCTCCCTCCCTCCCTCTCGGCTCACATTTCATGTCCCACTGACTTTGAATGAACACGGGCGTCCCTGGCCAGGCTCAATCGTCATGGCTACCGCCTACATTAACTGTATTGAAAGGGGGAGGGTGGAGGTGGAAAAGCTTTTCATAACAAAATGATGATGAAGGTGGTTTGTCTGTAGAACGCATGGGTTATTGGATTGATCGAAGGCCTACACTGGGGATCCTATCGGGTCACCAACATCACACTGGCAGTTTTATTGTTATTGTTTTACGCTTATCATTTGTATTTGAGTCTTCAGGTTATTTTAGTATGTATAAATCAGGTTCTAAGAATGTATTCAGTATTAAACAGAATATAAGCACTGACAAAGGAAACATTGCTTATTTGTCAGTGGACCCTCCTAAGCAACTACTTTGCTTTGTCGAAGTTGAAGATGCTGTCCAAGGGCATTCACAGAATACTTCTACCCCGGTAACAACATGTTCTAAACAGTTTCATGGCTCAGTATAAACAGGTGATAGTGGAGAAAGAATTGAGCCAAATAGTCGCATTTTCCCAGCCCTTACCAACTGACCGGAGAGGGTGGTGCTAACCTCTTGTAACCATGGTAGTGTACTAGTATTCTTAGACCATGATAAAGATGATGTAGCCGCTGTGATAACTAATATGGTAATCCAGAAACAATAATTCTGCAAATCACAACATAATATGGAAATGTATGATCATTTTAACACATGGATGATCAGAAAAATGGAAAAACAAAAAGAACAATCTGAAATCTGTGTGCTTTTTAAAAAGGGCTGTCTTATTGTTGCTATGGATGCGGCAGTGAGAGGTGGTTCCTGTCCGTGGAGGAGGGGGACGTCTGACGGCCAGGATTAGTCATTCTACGGTACCAGGGACCTTTCCGTGGTGTGTCACTGGAGACCATGTATTCCCTCTCCTTCTTTCCTTGTACGGATGAGGCTGAAGGAGGGAGATGGGTTGAGTGTGGAGGTCAATACTGGGCTCTGTGGAGACTGAGTCTGAAAGTCTAAGGTGTAGAAAGACTATGGGCTGGTTTGCCAAGTCCTAGACTCAAAAATATTTTCAATGACAAATCTCAATTGACAGTGAGATTTAGTCTGGGACTATGCCCGGGAAACTGGCCCTATATCTATCTGTAACAAGAGGTTGTAACGTTTATAATAAGCCTTTCGATTATTTTTTTTATATTATCAGTCCATAAATATTAGGAGTCCATTCTACAAAGCACCAACGCTTTGTTAGAAGATTATACACTTCTGTATTCAAATGTTTTTGACGGTGCAAGTCGCTGTTAAATCCCACCTCTCGCTCTGCTGGTGGTTCTCTGAACCCCAAAGGACGGCCGGCTGTCTGGTGAGTCCCCCCCCCCCCCCCCCCCCCCTAACGCTCTGGGGGCCGGCGGATGAGAAGTGCTGAGGTAGAGGCTCCTTCAGAGTTCACTGGGCCATTGCTGCTGAGTGGACACAAAGCCGTCTCCTCCTCTCCGTGCCCTGCGCTCTGATCCCTGGGGTACGCCCCCCCCCCCCCCCCCCCCGCCCCCCCCCCCCCCCCCCCCCCCCCCCGCCCGCCCCGCCCCGCCCCCCGTCCGTCCGTCTCCCGATCTTTATTCATAGGCACATTCATAATTCCGTTTCATGACCACGCAGTATCCTCAGACTTGATACAGTCTAATTACATTACACATAGAATGCGCATTGATGGGTTTTTTTTTTGTCAAAGTGTTTTATGATTAGGAGACGTAGAAAGCCACTCGAAAGAGAATATTTTTTATGTGTCAATCACATTGTTACCAAGGATCTTGTAATTACAAGCATACCAGCCTTTGGTATGGAGTTGTGGCTAATTGGGTTTTAGTCAGGCTTCTCTCTTGATGCCCGTTTCATGATTATAGGATGTAGATAGCCACTCAAAAGAGAATATTTTTTATGTACAACAACCAGTCTAATTAGGTTTTGGTCGAGCTGTTTTTTTTATGCCCTCTACGGAGTTCAGCCTACCCTTGGCCAATAGTGAAGACTGAAGGATCTCCCTCAAACGCACAGAGAATCGGTAGATGTAACTATAGGTACTTTCTCAGTCACTCTCTCAACCTAATACTTTTTGGGACAGATTCCTTTTAGGCCCTAATACACTTTTTATATATTATGCCCAATTATGCATGTTCACTAACTAAGGAAGCAATATGATATTAGGAAGGGAAAATGTAAAAATGACGTTTTAGCGGAGGAAAAGAAGGATAGAAAAATATGGCACTGAGCAAAACATATCATCCATTCAAATCAGTGCATTAGGACAAGTAATTTGACACAGGTTGTATTTTCTAGTCACGGGTCGGCCATTTTAATAATGTGACCTTAGCTTGCCAGTGCAATCTCTATTAAGACATAGCAGTGGACATGCTGGCTGACCAGATAAGCAGAGAGGTCATCTGGAGATGGAAGCTCTCTCAATTACTATGACAGGGAGAGGACTATAGACAAGTCAGCACAGAGCCACTTTCCATCAAAACCCATCTGTGTGTGTGTGTGTGTGTGTGTGTGTGTGTGTGTGTGTGTGTGTGTGTGTGTGTGTGTGTGTGTGTGCGTGTGCGCGTGTTTGTGTGTGTGTGTGTGTGTTTACATCATCCTGTCCCAGTTACCTTTTACCTCTGTGTATGTGTATGCGTGTGTGTGTTATTATATATATACAGTATATATATACTATATGCTAACTACTATTGACGATTACATATATTCCTGCATTTTAAATCAAATTGAGAAGAATATTTAGTAATTTTAATAAACAAGGCAAGACATATTTCAGTTCATTGTAACAGAGCGGCTTTAATCCTAAATCCTGTTTGTGCGCACATGTTTTGGTTCGCTCATGTTTTAAGTGTAGCTAGCTACTTTGAAAAAGCAGCCTTAAAGAAATAGATCACCATTTCAGATGTTTAGCGTTATTGCCATGTCTCCAGAAGTTGTCCTAAGGAGTCGGGACAGCTTCAGGAACATGGAAATAAGGTTTTGAATTGTATTATTTAAATTTGATAAGGCTTTAGAGTACTTATATAACCCAATACATTGTGCATGTATCTTTGCATGTAGTTTGACCCAAGTACACTCCACCCTGGGTTATGTTATGTGGTTAGCCAAGGCCTTGCCACCACAGTTCAACCATTTCCCTCTTTGGAAGAGGTTAAAACAGGCCTGCCATTGAGCACAGTGGAGGAGGCAGCAAGCCATGGACTGAGGTCTATGTCCAGCACAGCAGACCTCTGAAACCTCACAGCAAGGCACTGCACAGTCCAAACAGGATCAAAACCCATGGTAACACACTGCACCATCCTTTGCTGTAAACAGAATCCCCATGGTAACACACTGCATTGTCCTTTACTGTAAACAAAATCCCCATGGTAACACACTGCACTATCCTTTACTGTAAACAGAATCCCCATGGTAACACACTGCACTGTCCTCTACTTTTCTACAATACTAGTGTTTTCTGTCACGCATTTCATAAGGTTATGTTATACCTCAAACCATATTTGAATGTTGTTTTCTGTCAAATTTCATAAGGTTATGTTATACCTCAAACCATATTTTAATGTTGTTTTCTGTCACACATTTCATAAGGTTATGTTATACCTTGAACCATGTTTTAATAGCTCAGCCAAATAGTTAAGGTGCTCTTCTGCTGGGCTAAATGAGCTGAAAGAGGTTGACTTTAGCCACAGTGTGAGTTATTGTAGTGGAGAATCAGCTGCTGTATTTTAAAAGCAGCTGGATGTGGGGCTTGCTGAAAGGGGGTGCATGGAGGAGAGGGAGGAGGACAAGGAGGAGACGGGGGGGGGGGGGGGGCACAGGGTTGACACAGAGGAGTTGTTTCCAGAGCTGGACACCAGCCAACCAGACATGGGGAGGAAGGAGGAGGTTTCTCTAAGACCCATTCCTATAGGAGGAGGTTTCTCTAAGACCCATTCCTATAGGAGGAGAGATCCCAGAGTCTACCCATAACATTATATAAGTCTCTACTGGGAGAAAAGGGACCGCCAAAGAAAATAACAACATAAGGCACATGTTGCCAGGCAATGGGGTTTCAATTATAAAGATCCAATTCTGAATGTGAAGTGTGGGGGAAAACCTGGTGAGAGGGGTTTGAAACCGAGTAGAAAGTTACCACTCCTGTTAGAGCTATTGTCTGAGGGTTTCTGGGAAAAAGACAGATGGATTTCACTTCTTTACTCCCATTCGGCGGTCCATCCGCGCGCAGCCTTTGATTGGTTCATCTGTGTGTCAGCGTAGAGAGAGGACTAGGGATTCTGGGAAGTAGAAGGTAACTGGTCCCTTTTGTCCAAACCAAAGTCTCAAGGATTTCCTCTGAAACGAGAATCTCCTATCAAATGACGAGTTTAAAAATGTGATTAAGCATGGTAACAACCATTTCTATTGCGTGAACATCAAAGTTTATGGCTTGGTGTTACAGTAATGGATCAACACATTGATAATTATTCTGTGTGCAGTAGTATATCCCAGTTAAGGAAATACTCATATAGAGATCATCTTTACACATTTCTTTTACATTATTGATTATTATTTTGCACCCATTAAAGATGTTTGGTACTACAAGCAAATCAATATCTATTCTTTCAAAAAGCTTGGCAATGTGGTGTGAGCACTCCTACTCTATACAGAAGCCAAAGAGATCCTTTGAACAGACAGACAGACAGACAAACCCAAAGCCTACAAGTGGAAGAGGTGATTGAGCTGTCTGTACTACAGGTTTAAAAGGTTTCAAATTTAATTCCATGACTGACCAGTCTTCTATCTCCTCAATAGAAGTGTCTGTTTCCTGTTACAGGGGACTACAATCACTCTCTCATGCTTTTACTACTCCATTTTCCTAATCTTTCTCGGCCCTTGGCTTGAAGGTGTCTGTTCAGCCAGGGAGTTGGAGTGAGTTACGGCCAGGTCGCCAGCCCCATGTCCAGACAAAGGTCCTGCATAAAAAACTCCACATCCCATCCTGCCCCTGGCCTCAGACACCAAATATGAGGCTTCCCCATCCATCTCACTCTGCTTCTATATGTGTATGTTTCTAAATGACATGTTTGAACATTATTTATGGCTATGTATTTACATATATAAAAGGTTTTTTAACTGTATTTGGGTGTGCCGTGAATCCCCTGGAGGATGAGCTGCGGGTGAGAACCGGTGAGTCAGGTTCTGTCAGCTCCTGTTTGAATGTGGTCTGCATCAGCACGGACCAACTGTTCCATTTTCTAGCACACAGCTGCCAATGTCCGCCTCAGCCTATTGGCTGTGTGGGCTCTATACATTAGTCTCACATGTGCGCCGTGCGTGGACTGGCCTGGCTCTGCCGATCTGCCCCCCCCCCCCGGCTGACATCCTAAACAACGATGACAGATACTCAGTCGACCTATCCAGACAAGTCAAGTCAAATGTATTTGCACAGCACATTAAATACATATAGGCAATTCAAAGTGCTTTATATAAGGCAAGCAGACACATACAAAGCAAGTCATGAAATAATAAAGGTCCTCACACCGGGGAGCTAGAAGGTTCTAAACTCTTTGTGCGAGGAGACCGTTTCATTGGTCGAGCTTACTGGTGACAAACACATGAATACTTATTCGAAGTCTTGTTGGGACTCCTCTTGCTGTGTGTTTGAAGTCATGGTGTGGTGCTTTTATTCCTGGGTGGATATGGCTGTTGAATTTAGATCTGAGTCAATAAGGACTCCGGATGTCTACAAGAACTCAGTAACCCAGACACTCCCTAAGAATTCGTTAATGATGATAATGGTTGGCACAGGTGAAGGGTTTACAGCACAGGGGTGTGAGTGAGGACAGGAGGGTAGGCTTTGCCCTCACTGATCGATGCTGGGTGGAGGTGTTCCCTTGGCTGCAGTGTGTGTTTGCTGCTCTGGGCTTGGGGACGTGTCTATATGAAACAGGCATTGTCACACGATGTGATAGAGGATCCTCTCTTCGGCCTTCTCCACAACCTTTTTTCTAGATGTAATAGACCAAAACAATTCACTAATTACAGACCATATTATTTTAAACAAAAGGCTTTATATTACAAAAGGGGAAAAAAGAATGAATGCGGCACAGTAAGAGAAAATGTGTGTGTGTGTGTGCGTGTGTGTGTGTGCATGTGTGTGTGTGTGTGTGTGTGTGTGTGTGTGTGTGAGTGTGTGTGTGTGTGTGTGTGAGTGCACAGTCCCAATGAAACTGCACTCAACCTTTCTACTTTTCTCAGTGGTCATACTACAGTGTGCTGATAACACACAAACAACACACACAGACAACACACACAGACAACAAACACACACACAACATCTGACAGCTGCATGCCACAACTTTGCAGAAAAAAAAACTTCGCAGACAAAAGAGGCCTCAAGTCACAGTAGTTAAGAGCCATTCCCTGGAGCCGGGCTACGTCTGTGTGTGTGTGTGTGTGTGTGTGTGTGTGTGTGTGTGTGTGTGTGTGTGTGTGTGTGTAGTCCCCACACACGTTAATAGACCCCTCTTCTTTCCCCACCCTACTGGGAGACAAGGCCCAGTGAGTCGGCCACCCATTCATCAAATGCTGCCCTGGCATCGCGGGGTTGCCACGGTGATGCCCAGCTGGACTGGTGACAGCGGGTCATTTAGCACTGTCCTTGAGTAATGGGCTGTGTGTGTGTTGTGACAGAGAGAGGCTGGGGCTGGGCGTGCATTGGTAAAGCGGGTGCTTGTGTCTTCGTGAACGGCTCTGAGCAGCTGCTGTCTGGCCCCTGCCAGCCCTCCACAAGACCCTCCTAGCTCAGCGTCGGGCAGTGGCCTGAAGGCTGCTCAGTGTGCGGGGGGGGCCACCTGATCCTCAGAGGCTGCATGCTCCTCCTGTAGTCCCACAGCCTCCACGGCTTCCTCCTTTTCAACCCAAAGAACGGCAGGTTCCGCGGACAGAACAAAGGCCCGGTCAAACTCACAGACACATCCATCCACTGATCCGTTCCCTATCAGCAAGGATTCAAACTTATTTAAGGAACATATTCACTTATAAAATCATCTCGAATTGTTCATAAAAGCTTATCTTGGTCTGTTTGTCAGTTATACACAAATATACTCTATATGCAGTATACACACACCTGAATATGACGTAATATAAAATATCAGTGAGTAAAGTTATGAGAGGGTCATATGTAGTTTTGGTGATTGTTTGGGGAAGATACAATAGGAATCATTTAGAAAATGCGATGCTCCTCTTCAAATGTAATGTGTTGACGTTTGCTTCATGTGAGGGCAGTACACCACAGCGGGCTGGCTAGGACACCGCTTGGCTTGTGGCTGCTTCCTCTACGATCAGTCTCCATGATGTCTAGTGTGTGGGCGGAAACATTCCTTTGGCGACCAATCACTACATCAAAACCCAGTCTGCTGCCCACAATGTTAGACCATAAACAGGATCCTAACAAATGTTAGACCAAAAAGAGGATCCTAACAAACATTGTGCCAAAAACAGGATCCTAACAAATGTTATGCCAAAAATAGGATCCTAACAAATGTTACATCAAAAACTTTTAAAAGTGCAAAACAACTTCAATAAAAATTACTGTTGTTCGTGCTAACATTGCTCAAGTAAAGTGACTGTGAAGAGTTGTACGTACTGTATCACTGTAATGTCGACTATTTGGGTTGAGAGCAGAGATGTCATTAGGGTTTTCAAGTGGGCACCTCCCATCCCGGATGTTTCGTTAAATTGAGCCCACATCACCTCCAGAAGGCTTAACGGTGAGCAATGACGTCTCAGAGCCACCCCTCTACATCCACTTTTGGCATGGACAGACAATTAAAATGAAGGTGATAAAGGCCATTTATTAAGCTGGATAATTCCTACTCTAACCCTACTCCTGCAGGCCCTTCTCAGCAGCTCTGTAGGGATACTTACCGTCACCTCAAAGGAAAAACTCTTTCCCTACTCTATTCCCGAAGACTTAGTATAATCAAGCTCAGCAGGAGAGCTTACATTTACGCCTTTGTCTTGATTAAAACCACTTTCCTGTAATATGGATGATTTCTTTCCTTGGTTGTTGTCATAGTCAGTGTGGGATAATGACATGGTTCAAATTGGTTAATAAATGATAGGGTGGGCATGTAAGCTTTGTTGAATGTATTTAATCAAAATGGGTAAATCCTCGATCTTGGGTTTTCATTTCTAAGACTGGTGGAAATTTGCTATCCACTAGGATATTAGTGGTCAGGTTTGTGTTATCTTTCATGTAGGTCTAAATCATTCCAATCTAGACGATGGACATGCTGTGTACAGAATCTTCAGATTTAAAAATATTGGCATGCTGCAAAATGTTGAATTCTTTAAATTTCAATTCAAACCATCTCAGTAAAGACTGTTTTACTTTAACTAACTAGCAGTCCATCATTTAGCATTTTCATTGAATTATCTCTTGTCTCTATAAGCAAGGCTAGTTGGAGGTGTACTGAAAATTCTTGGAGCCAGTTTGAAATGCTATCTAAATTGTTTTGCTAGCATGTGTTTTCAAAGAAACTAAACCTTTGATTAATTTGATAAGGCCATTAATTATCATGATCAACCATGAGAGAACTAATTTGTCCTTGCAAAGTGACCCATTCATCTTTATGAGTTTGTGATAAATAAATAAAATTCCCATAGCAACCTGATCCTTATGGATGCAATATAGCCATATAAACATGCCTTGGATTATTAATGGACTTAATCATCTGTGCCGGTTAATAAGCATAATGTTAAGTGTTTCAAATGGGATTTGGTGTATTGCCAACAAGTTGGCTGGTCTTAAAAAGGGCTTTGGTGAATTTTAACGCTGGAAAATTACAATAGCCCTAGATTACACAGCAGAGCCTACTTTTTTTCAAAATACACTGCATTCTGTGTTTTAATATCCATTATGCCATAATCCAAAACAAGCACTTTAGAAAGTAAACAGAGGGGATCTGTTTTGTTTTGTTTTCAAGTGGCACCATCTTTTCTTTTCTTCGACATCTCCAGAGGGGTCAATGGTGAGCTTTGATGAGGGTAGATTTAAAGATTGGGTCTTTAAAAAATGAATGCATAAATGACCAGTAAGTACAAATATGTACCTTTGTATGGTAACTATAATCATAACTATACAGTGCACTATTACCATTTGTGTGTGCTTCCACTGCTGACCCAGCTGGCAGGTGTGTAAATGTGTGTGCGTTTGTGATTGTGTCTCATTGTCTTTGAATAGAATTATTTCTGAACATATTGTGGTCAACAGGCTACATCCACGTGAAAACAATGGGGTATCTGTCAGTTGATGTATGAAACAAACTTATCTCCAGAAATTTTTTAAAACTAAGTATTTTAGAAACAACTTTATGATCAGTGTAGATATCGCATTTCTTTTAGGAGAATGAATTACTAAATTAATGATTAATGAATTAATTATTATTAATTAATAAAATAAATAAGCAAGCATAAAAAGTCCGTACAGAAGGTTGCAACGGGGACCTTTCTGTTACAAATATAACATATAACGTGCACAGAAAAGGTATTCTATCTGTATATTTAAGAGGCTGAAATACAAAAATAAAAGTAGAACTAAAGGTGTGGCCATCATCCTATGGGTTCCAAGAGAACGTTTTCCCAGGCCATTGTTTAGAATGGGATATAAAAGAGCATGAACTAAAAGGAGCAAGTGTTGCCACCTGCGCTCCCTCAAATTATGTAATCGTCATTCAGCGTACTTTGGCATAGGAGCGCTCCGACTCCAATGTTTAAACTGATAAGTGAAGTCGTTTACTTCTGTTACGACTGCTGATAAGATTGATATGAGGGGGTTGGAAACAGCAGCTGGGCTTTGTTCTATGGGTTCTGAAGATGCCGGTGGTGCCTTATCACCGAATAAGAACCCTCGTTTCCGCCTTTTTTCTGAATTTGACTGAACAATGGCGCAGGAATGACTGGAGGAAAGACACTCCTTATATGGTCTGCCTAAGTTTGGCTGTGCAGCTTTGGAGCAGAGTGTTTGAATGAGTGTTGTCAATTTATTCAGAAGGTAACTCTAACTGTTGGAATTGCAATTTTTGTTCATATGTTTTACCACGTAGAAGTATACATCCCACCACTTATCAACACTTGTCACTATATCAGTCAGTACTATGTCAGTATATGTTTGTCCCAAATATTAAGCGATTCATGTATAAGTAGACGAGCTGGTACAGTGAAACTGAATGACAGTTATGGTTTCTTATTTTGCTTCAACGCTACTTGATAAATTGGAAATTATAGAGCTAATATAGTGACAATATAGTGATTGATCATGGCTTACAAAACATGTTAGCAAAATGTTCTCAGGAAAGCAAATCTAGTCTGAGTATTATTCACACGGATGTAGGCCTACATGAAACATATTTTGTCTATCCTAGAATTAGACAAACGATGACAAATAATTCTGCAGTTAAAATGTGTCCAATATGTATGCCAGTTGGACTATGTTTGGCTTTGCATCCAAAATGTTCATTTAATTATATTTTAGCAATCATCTCACCCCAAAATATTCTATTACAACGTTTCTAAACCAACTGTTATAATAACTTAGTCCGTTTGGTGTTAGGGGGATGGAATGAGCGCAGGGTTAAGCCATCAATAAAAGCGGACATTTTAGGGTTCGCGTTAACATTTGCAGCAGCTGTTCAGTCATCAGCCTCTCTCTTTCTTTTGTACAGGCCCATTAAAGGGTCGCTTTGACTAACTGTGGGACTGGCTGGGAACACCTGGCTGGGACTGAGGCGGGAGAGAGTCTCTGGTTAAATAGAGGATGTACAGTGCTGAAAGGAGAGCGCCAAATAGGAAAAGCTTTCATAAGATGCAACTGTCATGTTGCTATTCTTATCTGCTGTATAAACATTTTTTCCCCCTTTAAATGTTCTTCCATAGAATAGACCACCAGGACCTTTCTGTCGAAATTCTTACATGCAATATTTCATGCATTATGTTAAACAACATATTCCTCAGAGAATCAAGATCTATTAGTGACGAATACAGTTTATATTCACATCTACATTTCTCATGTTGGATTCACTGAGATTCACTGAGTCTGCTTTTCTCTGTCTTGGACATTTTCAGCTTTTACAAATGTACCCTTGGTCTTGATTGAACTGCCTGCAACAATGTCAACTTTCCTCACTTTTTTTCTTGACACACTCTAGTGTTGTCTTAATTTGATTGTCTGCATCTTTACGGTCTCACTTGCAGCTGCCACCCTTTGTAGATCTAATCTATCTATTGAATGTTAGAGAATTAGGTTCCAGATAACGGAGGATTGGTGGGCACAGATCGACTTTCAGCTTGCACCTAAGAGCTATTTTGAGCAGGACCAAAACGGCGGCATTTTGTCTAAATGTGGTCAACCTATTGATAGAACGATGGCTGTTGGTAGAAGGCCTGCTTTATATAGCCTGAGGAAGGTAACAAAGCGGGGTTTGAAGGAGGTTAACCCAGAAACCCTGATGATTAGGGATTATACCAGCTGGAGTGTGGTACAGTACTTCATATAAATGATACACTGTGGTTCATGCAATTATGTCTACATCTCAATCATCAGCAAATGTGAGTCTTTAGTTCAGGATATAAAAAAAAAAAATTTAAAGACTAAGCCAAGTCTAAATATATTGAGGACTTCATACACAATTTTTCCCTTTATTGACTATAATTAATCATTATTATTCAAGTCCAGGCAGTGCACCTTTCCTTACTTTTCCCGTACTAAATGTATTCCTAAATATATAGATTTGAAAGTTTGGTCTTTTAATCTCAGAATTAGCTTCCTAAACCAAGTTCCATGTCTCTTTTTACGCCCCAACTTAGAACTACTACGTAGAGAAAGTATTTTTAGTATCGTATAGTTAAGTGACCCTCCATAGGGCACTACCTGTGATATACACACTACCTACTTTTCATTCACCACCATTGACAACGCGTGGAAGGTATATAGAAATATTGGGTGAGAAACCTCTAATAACTCTGTAGCTATGGAAACTGTATGAGCGGTGGCAGAGCAGACCACACAGATTGACAACAGTATTGTAGTTTTAGTTATGCCTGTTCAAGCAGTATTGGAGTTTTAGTTATGTCTGTTCAAGCAGTATTGTAGTTTTAGTTATGCCTGTACTAGCAGTATTGTAGTTTTAGTTATGCCTCTACAAGCAGTATTGTAGTTTTAGTTATGCCTGTGCAAGCAGTATTGTAGTTTTAGTTATGCCTGTACAAGCAGTATTGTAGTTTTAGTTATGCCTGTACAAGCAGTATTGTAGTTTTAGTTATGCCTGTTCAAGCAGTATTGTAGTTTTAGTTATGCCTGTGCAAGCAGTATTGTAGTTTTAGTTATGCCTGTACAAGCAGTATTGTAGTTTTAGTTATGCCTGTACAAGCAGTATTGTAGTTTTAGTTATGCCTGTACAAGCAGTATTGTAGTTTTAGTTATGCCTGTACAAGCAGTATTGTAGTTTTAGTTATGCCTGTTCAAGCAGTATTGTAGTTTTAGTTATGCCTGTACAAGCAGTATTGTAGTTTTACAAGCATGGACTCACGCAAAGGTGTGGATTTGACTTCTATCAACGGTTTCATTGTTTTATTTTTTTATAATAACTACTGTCTGAATGTTTAAATTACCAAGAAAATCAAACCAATTTCGTAAAACTCTGAAAAAAACTTTATTTTGTACCGCTTAATAATTGGCATTAAAACAATAAAAGGCTACGCCAATTGAAAATGTCTCCATCGACTAATTGTATGAATACAATCAGAAATGTAAAAATGATGGCACAATTGAGGAATACCAAATGCCAAATGGATTAAAATTCCAGTGTAAACAGCATTTAAAGTCTCTAATACAGTACCTACGTTTTTCTAGTTTTGAATATAATTCCAGTTTTACAACTTTAAAAAAGGTAAATATTACTGTTATACGCTCATACAAAATCATCTCGTTCCAAACATTCCCTCCGCACAAAAACACAATTGCAACTACAAGCACAACGTATCATATTTCTGTAATTAATTAACTTGCAGCATATGTTTTATTTGCTTGGAAGTTGTCTCATCATGCAAATGTTTTGTTGTATACCTGCAAGTAAATAAAGACATTAAGTGTAAGTTCAGGGTAAGGATGAAAGACACATTGACTATAGTAAATATTGGTATTGTAACAGGGGTCAACATTGCCCCCATTCATACGAACCTAAGAGCATTCAGCAGACCTTCCACACTGTTAGGTGGCTGCTCCTTCAGTACTTTGATGCACCCTTTCATCTGTCGAGAAAAAATGTATATATAAAGTTACAAGTTGAAAGTTCTGTCTTACAGAACAAAAACACAAGATATTCGCTGACACTTGGTTTTAGCCAGTTTTTTGCCAGTCAATCAATGTGAGTCTTTGGTAGAATCCAAAGTTGGCCTGGATTTTGAAAACAAGATGGAGAGCTTATTGGGGCTAATGAACACACATCTATCTTGGCTGTCTTGACGAAGGCCCCAGCCGGGTGTACGAAGTCGTAGAGGATGATGCCGCCCACCATCACACGCAGACAGAATGACACTGTGTCCTCGCTAGCGAAGCGCCTGCGGTACTCTCTGCATAGACAAAGCACATACAGCCTTCAAACCAAGACTACATTACCCATGAAACAGTCTGTTTTTGAAGTAGCAATGGAGTTCAATGTAAACCCCAGACTCACGGTGTTTCCAACATGACTTTGCAGACAGTGGCCATGGTACTCAAGGAGTCTGTCGTGTTCTCAATCGGTATATCTGGGTTCTGAGGAAAAGGTTTTCTTTTTTTATTAATCTAGATAGAATCTTGACTTTATGATTTGTTGAGGTCAAGAGTACATCATCAAACGAAAGTCACACGGGATAATGGTTTAGCCAGTAACGGAGTCATTTGTTTTCCTAGATTGATGGCTTTAAGCAAATTGATTGTCCTTACGTACCTACTACAACCTAATGCCTTTCAAAAGGTTTATCCAGCATTACACAATGCAATGGCCACATTTGGACATCCTAGCAGATGTTGACGTTTGAGCTGTTGTTCAGATGTGAGGGAAGGTGAAGGAATCTCAAGGATTTGATGCAGAACCTACAGTTCCATAGAAATACACTAACATAATACTTTCTATTTAGACTTATTTCATTACTAGTTTTAAGGTGGAAAGAGACGGACATTCCGACGTAAACTGGTTTATATTATTATCATTTATTTATATGATAACTTCTCAATGACATATGGCCAAACCCGAGAGTGAATTCGCCATGAAGCATTCTGTTATTACTATTTGTACTATTAATAAGTACAAGGTCAGATAAGAGGGTACGTAGTTAAAGCGGACCACAACAGCTCCATATAAAGAATGCTGTCAGTAAATACGGGAAGTCCACTTACATCTGAAACAAACTTTGTTGTGGCATCACTTAGCGTTTTCAACATGGGTGTGGCATTGGCGTAGAACAGGGACATCCGATTGGCCATTTCGTTGTTGACTTCATTTTCCTCCTCCGCCTGAACGGAATACAAGAACAAAGATGAACCTGTGAAACGTGAACGGTATCAGCATACTGCTCCTAAACTCAACATCACTCGTGCAAACCCAAAGGTACTGGGGACTGCACAGCGCTCTGTGTAACACTGCTGAGCTGGGGACCGCACTTATGCTTTGTCGTCTGTGCGCGCCACATCGCCCCCTAGTGCCTCACCGCGCCGCGTGCGCACGGAGGCAATCCCCTCCTGCAGGCTTTGTGTGTTCAACGCCTTAACGTTTGCCGTCGCACAACCGTCCATCAATCCGGCGCAGTATTTGTGAAACGGTGCCAAACAGTTCCTGAGTTGCCACCTAGGCTTAGAACTGCTTTCCAGTGTCACAGGAGATGGTCTCAGTACACAGAGCGGCTTATTCTGCAGCCAAAGAAATTCACTCCCAAAGGCCAGACCATTAACATGCACACTCTTGAAACATTTGCTTACACTGTGTTATTTCTCTTGGCTCTCTGCTTTTTAAGTAACACCCAGATTAAGTAAATCAACATGCAAATGGGCGTCTTTCCGTCTAAATCCCTCGGCCCGGCAGCCTTCCCAGCTGAGCCGTCTGCTCCCATTCATTAAGTCCCCGTTAGGCCATACAGACCAGTCAGCACGCGGGGCGGTTTGATCCCAGGCCCTTACGTCTAATGAGGCTTCATTACGGTTGTCTTAGCCGGGAGGGCTGCTAATTGATGGAGGCAAGGTCAACCAGCCCCCACCCCAGCACCCCCAGGGGCTACGTCTGGATCAACGGCAACCGCAACATCCAGCTGATGTTTCAAGGGAATAGGGGGCAGAAGGAAGGAGGGAGGTGGAGAGAGCCAATTGAAATCTGCTTTGTTCAGAGGATTTCCCTGCGCTGGGTATTTCTAATGATGAAAGCCATAAAGGTACAGAAGGTATCTGCAGTCAGCTGAACTGGAAGGACATTAATTCACCTATTAAAGCTACTACAAATAAAATGTAATCCTATTATTATTATTATTATTATTATTATTATTATTAAGGTGGGTAGGCAAATCGATTGAGAAACACGTTCTTCAAAACTTTCATATTCCTTTGGATGATTAGCACACACAGACAGTTTTCAGTATTGAAGATAATCTGAGAGGCTTTCAGAGAACCATCGTATTTGCCTATTGAAGATTCACCGCTCCTGAAAGCTCTCAGCCAATCAGGCTTGCTCTTACTCAACACCTGAAAACTCTCAACCAATCGGGCTTGCTCTTACTCAACACCGGTCGATAATGTCTTTGCGCTGTGCTTACATAATCAATATTTTATGCCACCAATGTCGGTTGCTTATAGAAGGTTGTACTGTGTATACACCTTCAAAGTTTCCTAAATTCATAAAAATGTTGCAAGATAAATCCCATCTTTCGTTTTTTTCCCATTACATTTGGACCCTTAAAATTGGACCCCTCCATTTGGACTGTTTAGAGCTGTATATCAAAAGGGCTGCAGGCTGCCATTATCCACAATGTAAATACTACTATACTGATATTAAAAGTCCACTGGATATGGATGTAAAGATCCTCTAATTAAAGTTGGCCCTATAGATATTAACCTTAAAGTAATTGTTCTATTTAAAACCGAATGTGCTCCACAACCACAGTATTGCTCCACAACAACAGAAACAGTGTCACTGTCCAATGTATTTTGTTTCAACATACCAATCACAGCTTTCCACAATGAGCCTAGCCCCATCATGTGACTTAAGGCTTCCCACTGACCTCAGCCCCCGCTGTATTCTAAAGTCATTCTACAGGAAGCACTCACAGTAATGTTGTTGATGCGCATGCGGCTGAGGGTTCTCCTGTAGTAACTGAAATCATTCTGGATGGCCGGATTAGTCATCTGGAGGGAGACAGGCACAGAGAACAACATCAATACATACCCTTAAACGTTGGCAAAGCAACAAAAAAATATGAATCTAAAGCTAAGTAAGGGTTAGGATACAAATCACTGTTCTCTCAGCTGAAGGCCTAAGCTACTCTGCTGAGACCAACTTGGACACAAACTCGGAACCGCTTCTCCACTATGGTAACACACTCTCTGAATGAACTATGTTCTGAGACAAGCCTCACACGGTAGGTTTGTCGTTGACGGCTTCGGTTTGTATCGCTGTCCGAAACTTGTTAATCGGACAATAAACATGTCAAATATATTTTCTACGCCTGCCATTTGAATTTCAGAGTATGGCTTATAGTGTGCAGACCGCTGAAATACCCTCTTCACTTGCGTTTTGCCCTTATGCATATTCCAACCACCTGCTTCATAAAGCCTCTCTGGAAGACGTTGTGTGAGCAACGCGTGTGAAAGGAGGCGGCACCTTGAGTTCGTCGAAGCGCAGCGTGAAGTGGAGGATCTGGGCGAACTGCCGGGCCAGGGCCTGCTCCTGCTCCAGGTGCTGGGTGGGAGGGCAGCGGGCGTTGGTCAGAGCGGTCAACAGGCCGTGTAACGAGCCCTCTGGGTCATGGGAGATGCACCGTGCGAGACGGGACGAACGCGGTTGGGAGGGGCGGAGAGGAACATGTGAAATATCATTATGTAAGGCTGGGTAATATTGGCTATTGGCCTCGACGCTGTAAACTGGTTTCAATGCCGTGGGAGTGATAAGTGCTCCTGGACTGTGCTTTGACTTCCTAGTTGTGGGAAAAGGTGTACCCCATGGCTCTATCTTGGGGAACCCTACAACTGAATAATACAGTACAATACTGTACAGTTGACGAAGATCTGATATGTCTCTATAAGCCTTCTTAGAAAATGAGTAATCAGCTGATCGGGATCAAAATAACACATAATTATACATAAACTGAATAATAGTGCAATGCTTATTTTGTTGTTGAACCAGACAAAGCTTAGCCATGCCTAGCAAAACGACCAGACAGAATGTCTGCCTTCATCGTTCACTTACTTTGATTCAAATGCAGCACAAAAGGATATAAATCGAAATCTGAATATATTTAAGGTATTCTATGAGGCACTACATACCTAACTTCAGGGAGAACTCATAGAACCTCTTTAGTTTGCCAACAAGGGGGAGCACAGCAGCCCATGCCTGTTCCTGGACCTGCTTCTTCTGAGGGTTCTGTATAGCCTGGACACACAGAGACAGAGATATTAGACACACAGACAGAGACATTAGCCTGGACCTGAAGACATAGAGACATTAGCCTGGACACACAGAGACAGAGACATTAGCCTGGACCTGGAGACAGAGACATAGAGACATTAGCCTGGAGCTGATCCTTCTGTGTGAACTGGACACAAACATATGTCTGTGGCTTTATGTCAATCAAAGCTTGACATAAAGCCAGAGACATATCAGGCAGACCAATCTGATACAACCACTTCAAAACTCTTTAAACATACTTATACTATTCTAATACCTGTACGGGATTCAATTACAAAAAAATGCATAGTTCTCATGCCTTTACCTGTGTTGACATAGTTAATAGTTCAAAGAACACCAAGCCTTTTCAACATTGTCTTTTAAAGTATGTGTACACGTATGACTACTATGAGATCTAGTAGTCTGCAAATGTTCTGTAGCTTGAAGAACACATATTCTATTGACTGGTAGTGTGTACAAGGCTTCACCTGTCGAATCTCTTCCCCAGCGCCATGGTAGGACTGGAGGTCGTCAAGGACCACCAGGGCCTCCAGCAGGACCTGGTTCACCTGCTCCCACACAGCCCTCTCTGCCTCCGAAGGCTGGGCGTCTAAGCAAAGACACAGGCCGGGTTCAGTAGGATGCCGTGCTACCAATCACAGACGTTTCTGAAGCTTCTCCATCCCTCTATGAGAGTAGACATACAGGCCTATACAACATGGAGGCTTAGAGATGAAGCCAGGACTGTGGATTTTGATCCTTCGTTATCAAGCATGTAAAAATAGGTAGAACTCAGATAACGAGTACTTTCAATTGCATTGTGTGAAAAATAAATAAAATTTTTCATTAAAAACTATCGAAGCCAGGACTGTGGACGTTCGAAAAAATTGATAAAACTCATATGTTTGTGAAAAACTAAAGAGCATATTTCATTAAAAACGTTCAGACATCAGAAAAGGGCGGTGTCAAGGTCGGATAACTGATCGTTCAGTAGCTTTCCTCCCTCCCTCTCCTTTATCAACTCATCCATCAGAGAGATGGCCGTACCATAGAAAATGGTGTCACGAGAGAGCTCTCCGTGGTGGATAGATTCTCCTCCGATTAGATTCCCTGGCAGGTAGCTTTCCATCCCGAACTGAGCTGGCTTCAACTAAAAACCCTTGACCCGATTCTGTTCAGTCCTAAGGTGGGTCAGATCAGCCCATGAACCCTGTCACGCTGGCATGATTGCTCTGCATTTGTGCAGCCAAATGTTTTTGGGCAGTTGCTAGGTTACAGAGGATATTGAGCTTTTGATGGAGAACGTGTGTTTTTTTATTAATAAGGAACAAACAAACACCCAAACAAATAGCCACAGTATAAAGGGAAATATTTCAAGAAGATATCGTGTTACGTTAACATAAGAATACTGCGTTCTGCTGTGTGACAAACCAGCACAGATATTGTTATGGTTGAATACTTATGTTGTGTGATCATGTGACTTACTCTCAAAGTCCAGGAAGAAGTTGCCGGTGTTGTTGTCGATGTCCCTGGTCAACACTTTGATCAGGTTCCCCATGCCGCACTCAGACGCCGCCCTGCACACAGCACAGCACAGCACAGCACGGTACATTACACAACACAACACAACACAGCACAACACATAACACAGCACATTGCATGAAATCACACTACACAACACAGCACAGCACAGCTCATTACACAACACGGCACAGCACAACACATCACATATCACAGAAATTCACACAACACAACACAGCACATTACATCACACAGCACATTACATCACACAGCACATTACATCACACAGCACATTACATCACACAGCACATCACATCACACAGCACAACACATTTTATTACACTGTAAATCACATTTAGCACGTTACATCCCAAGACATCCCATAGCATCCCATCACTGGGCACTGGGTAGGCCCTCCCTGCACACAACACCTCACTTTAGATCACTGGACAATGTAGTCACTCCCTGCACACAACACCTCACTTTAGATCACTGGACAATGTAGTCACTCCCTGCACAACGGTTTGATACATATTACCTTTTGAACTCTTACTTTCCTAGAGTAGGAGGTCCAGAGCAGACCTTAACTCCACGTATAGCAATTTTGGACACAACCACAGTGTGTTTGTCTGAAGGTGTTTCAAGCGAACCAACCAAGCAGGAATCGGTTCATCACTTTTACATATAGCCTTTATATATAGCCCTTACACTCATTTCCCAAAAGCAATGGGTCAAATAAAATGTCACTACACCTCTGCAGCCAGATTTAAAACCAGATCATTTTCCTATAGGGGCCCTGTCGTGCAAAATATTGCCCGTTAATATGGTCAAAACTACAAGCAGTAAATGCACCAACAGAAGCTAGCTGTCAGTAGGGGTTCAACATTCCAGAGCACTACAGTGTAAGGTGGGTAGAGAGCCCACACACGGGCTCAGGCAACCATCAACCAGGCTTTAGAATCAGCTCTGACACGCAGACACCAGAGGCTCCATTGGGGTTCTGTTGAAAGTAGCTCCCTCACCTGTGTTTTCATTGGCTGCCGAGATTACTCCAGCATCCCACTGTCTCCATGGAGCCCCCCAAAAAAGGATGCTCGCTGAAAACCAGCCGGCCAATCAGAAAGGAGTGCACGGCTACAGTGCTCGGCTACAGTGCACAGAGAGCTTGCAGGGAGCAACAGGAACACGTGCACGTAGATTGGGAACTATACTCAACTTTAGGAGAGCAGCCACTGCTGATCCGAAATGCAGAGTCCCTGAACACTTTTAAAAACGAGTTAAAACACACATGCTCTGCCAGGCCTTGAGCTCCACCTGACCCTTTTATTATTGTTGCGTACTTGTTTTAATTGTCTGTTTTTAATATGCCTTGTTAAGTGTCCTTGGGTTTTAGAAAGGCGCTCTTAAATTAAAGTTATTATTATTATTATTATTGTTATGGAGTGGAATCCTAAACTAAAGATGGCGCTTAAAATGAGAGTGGGATATGGAGAGAAGAAACCTTTCACTAAAAAGCTGTGGCAAAACGTATTTGAATCATCTCATTGCTACTACTTTTACGATGCCCTTACACAACTACCACTACTACTACTACTACTACCATCACCCTCAGCCAATGAGAAGGCAGAGCTCGCTACCCCTCCTTCCCTCTCTCCCCTGCACACACACACACACACACACACACACACACACACACACACACACACACGCTGCTGATTCAAGTGGGTGAGTCAAGCAACCGGGCTCCGACAGAGGAGAGGAGAGGAGAGGAGAGGAGAGGAGAGGAGAGGAGAGGAGAGGAGAGGAGAGGAGAGGAGAGGAGAGGAGAGGAGAGGAGAGGATCTCTAGGTGTGTTTGTGGTGTGATAGTTTGTGGTGTGTGTTAGTCTGAGGTGAGTGTTAGTCTGTGGTGAGTGTTAGTCTGTAGTGAGTGTGTTAGTCTGTGGTGTGTGTTAGTGTGTTAGTCTGTAGTGTGTGTTACTCTGTGGTGTGTTAGTGTGTGGTGTGTGTTAGTCTGTAGTGTGTGTTAGTGTGTGGTGTGTGTTAGTGTGTGGTGTGTGTTAGTGTGTGGTGTGTGTTAGTCTGTGGTGTGTGTTAGTGTGTGGTGTGTCTAACTCTGTGGTGTGTCTGTTAGTCTGTGGTGTGTGTGTTAGTCTGTATTGTGTGTTTAAAAGGCCCTGACTGGAATTCGGTTGCTTTCTCTCTCCCTGACTCCACCAGGGGCTAAACGGTGCTCTGGCCCACATCCAACCTCCCTCTTCCCCATCAGCAGAACACACACACACCCAGCATCATAAAGGAAAGCAGGAGCATCACAGTAGCTCCAACACAAGGGCTAGGAACACACTGTCCTCCCATCTAATACCATATCACTGTAACAATACCAAGCGGACACAGTCCTGTCCACTGTTACCATATCACTGTAACAATACCAAGCAGAAACAGTCCTGTCCACTGTTACCATATCACTGTAACAATACCAAGCAGACACAGTCCTAGTATCCACTGTTACCATATCACTGTAACAATACCAAGCAGACACAGTCCTGTCCACTGTTACCATATCACTGTAACAATACCAAGCAGACACAGTCCTAGTATCCACTGTTACCATATCACTGTAACAATACCAAGCAGACAGGCAGTCATGTCCACTGTAAGCATATCACAGCCAGACCACTACTCTACATCAATCAGCCACAAGTAGGTCCACTATTTCTGCACTCAGTGTGTGTGTGTGTGTGCGTGAGAGTGTGTCTGTGTGTGTTTGTGTGTGGGGAGGGGAGGGGGGTCTAAGCGTTGTCGATCGGATCAAATCCAATCAAGTCATATCAAATCAAATGTATTTAGGCAATGCAATGGGATTTACATAAAGCACACATAAACACACACAAGGAAGGAAGGGATTCTGTTGCCCTCTGCTGTTGTTAAAATGTAGTTGCATCTTCTATTCTCAGAATGTGTCCGTTTGTCAGCCTAATGAGGTGAAAGTTTATATTCTAAATTTCAAACACTGATGTAATCTATGACAAACATTGGTGTTGAGATATTCTGGTTATGATACATGGACGTTTATCAAAGACAGAACTAATAACTTTATTTTATTATTATCAATATGAGTGTTTTCACATTGACGTAACCAGCAATGTACTCGAATGTTAAACGAGACTGGCTTACTTGAGCATTTCCTGCTCCACTGCAGGCTGTGTGTTCTGAGAGCAAACTTCGTGTTCTAAGTAAAGTGTGCAACAGTGTGAAACATGTCATGGAGAACTCCCACCCTCACTTTACATGTCAAACTCGACCTCACGCTGCTGAAGGATACTACAGGTATCCTTCAACGGTATGCATCCTTTCTAGGCTTCCTATTGGCATTAGTTGTAAGACACTACTCTACTTTAGCTGGCCGACCACATGGCTACAGAAACAGAACATATTGATACTGCTCAGACAGAGCAGAAAACAATTCATAGAAGTTTGTACGTGAAATGTACACACACACACACACACACACACACACACACACACACACACACAACACTTCATAGAAATGTATTGCTAAATGTTCTCATAGAAAATGTATTCATGCTGAATGTTCTCATAGAAAAGTATACATGCTAAATGTCCTCATAGATCAATATATCCATACTAAATGTTTTCATGCATCAATGTATTCCTGCTAAATGTCTTCATAGATCAATATATCCATGCTAAATGTATTCATAGATCAATGTATCCATGCTAAATTTATTCATAGATCAATGTATCCATGCTAAATGTATTCATAGGTCAATGTATACATGCTAAATGTATTCATAGATCAATGTATCCATGCTTAATGTTCTCATAGATCAATGTATCCATGCTAAATGTACTCATAGATCAATGTATCCATGCTAAATGTATTCATAGATCAATGTATCCATGCTAAACGTATTCATAGATCAATGTATCCATGCTAAATGTTTTCATAGAAATGTATCAACGGTTAACTAACTTGAGAACAATGTCAGTGTACATAGCATGAAATAGTCCACCTTTCAAGTAAGACCAGCAGGTGCTCTCTAATAACACCTTCATGATGTTCATGGAAACAGCAGAGGGGGGGGGGGGGGGGGGGGGGGGGGGGGGGGGGGCAGAGGGAGGGGGGGGGGGGGGGCAGAGGGGTGGAGCAGAGGGGTGAGGGGCCAAAGGAAGGGGGTGGAGCAGGGGGGGGGCGGGGGGGGGCGGGGGGGCAGCGCTGAGAGGAGAGCTTGTGAGAACATGCCATCCACCAGGACAGGACTGTGCATGTTAAACGGTGCATAGAGGTACACACCAAATGGAACTGGTCCTCAGCTGAGTAAACTAAAATACAGTACAAGACGATCATGAACACTTTGTTTAAAGTGCCTGGTAAAAAAAACAAACTAAAAAGCAGCAATGAAGAAGTATCAGAAAACAAGGCAAAGAAAAAGAAAAAGAACGTTTTTCAAAGAAAATTGTAAATACATTCCCTTTTCCCTTTAATGTGAGTTAAGTGGAGTCAAGCTGCAGTATATCTGCGGTATTTCCACGCCCGTAGCAACAAGTATACAGACACAAGCCACAGTGGAATGGCTATAGGAGTTCTGGGGCCAAAGCAGCCCAAACAATAAGCCATGGAAGAACAGGTGACAACCAGCAAAGTCCTCCATAACACCGAGATGCATTTAGATGCACTGGTAGAAAATATGGCGGATAATATTTGACAGCTCAACACTAACCCAGGAGTTAAGAGGCAGGCTCAGGCCTGAAATCACAATTACGTTATCCTGGGGGCAAAGGAAAATAATTCTCTAATTTGAATATGTATCCTCTCTCTCTCTTTTATCAATGAGATTGCCATAGAGCGCTATCCGTAGTGCTAAGGTTGACATGTTGAATGACGATAAAGCTACCTCAGGCCAGAGTTGAAGGAGTTTGCGACGGTCACTGTTGTAACCAGTGGCAACAAAAACATAAACTAAACACGTTGTGAAACCTCTCCATGGTGGTCCTTTAAAGACCGCTTAACAAATGGCATTGTCTTAACATTGGACAAGGCTTTATTTAGAATGCTTTGAGAAGGATTCGTTAAAGACTACCTCCATTTATACGGAAATGAAAACTTGGACTTGTGACGGAGGGTTTAATGGTTGACTACAGGGAAGCAATCTGACTTTCGTACAGCCTTAATGTGAGAAAACACCAGACGTAGTAATTTCATAAAACACAGGATATGGTGTTACAATACCCATTATGCCTTAAAACCACATTGAGCACTCTAAAAACCTATATTTAGAAAGGATTTGGGTTGAGAGCTGATATGTCATTGGGGTTTTCAAGTGGGCACCTTCCATCCCGGATGTTTCGTTAATTTGAGCCCATGACACATCCAGAAGACTTAACGGTGAGCATTGACGTCTCAGAGCCACCCCCCTCTATATATGCTCTCGGCACGGCAAGATACAAAATATACGAACGAAAACTATGTATTAAGCTGTGTGATATCACAGCTCTATCCCTGACCCTTATATGTATGAGTCATTGACCAGTAAGGGCGCTTATACAAAGAAATAAACATCAAGGGAACATGGAAAGTGTTTAATAGAGATAGAGAAATGGGATGGGAATGGGAACAATAGAGAAATGGGATGTTAGAGCGTGTATACACATTCATATTTGTAAATTAACAAATGAATAAAAATATTGTTTTAAGATAATGTATTGATCATTGAGTCGGGTTTCAGAGTTAACAATCTAGCTGAAAATTTGATAAGATCATCCCTGTTAAGTAAATTTACCTCAGAAATAGTACACATTTGTACAAAACAAAAAAGTTTGGTAAGTTATTTTCTAGGTGGCATAACTTCAGTAATTTTATTTCTATTGCTATACAATTATTACTAAATAAATGTGGATCTACAGTTTATTGACAAATTAGTCTTGAAATGAATAGAATTCTGTGGCCAATATGATTATTGTGCATAAAGCTTTGCAATGAGAAAAAAAAGTGATTTTAAGAAATACATAAAGGGTGGATAAAGGAGGAAAAGGCAAGAAATTAGGAGGGAAGGAATCAGGATCAGTTCTGTAATAGAGCCCTCAGGTTTGGTCGATGTTTTCACTGAGAAAACGAGAGCAACACCCAAGGCTTATTCATGACTCACCAGGACGAAATAAAACACTTCCTGAATCAAACAAAACAAAACAGAAGCCAGGCTAATAGGTAGACTACAGCCACAGGACACAGTGACTAGAAAAGTGCCCTGAGGACATGTAATTCTAAATCACAACAGTTGCAGCTGCAAACTGGCTGCATGGCCATGGTGCCCATATAGTTTATATTCAGGGCCTCAAAATGAGAAGTTATGGTCTTCACTGCTAACATACCAGAGCCTTTGAGACCATCATACTGACAGCTAAAGCTTTGGTGCTTACAGTTTACAGATTAGACAAAGTCTAGGCAACATTTGCCAACAAAATAAACCAACGCATCCTAAAAAATGTATTAGCTGCATAGCTCAAATTCAGTCAACTGCTCAGTTTTACCACATACTCGAGAATTTCAGTGTCCAATTGTTCAATGTAAACAGCAAAGAAGGTGACCACTAAAAATACCTGGGACTCAACTCATCTTTACACCCAATGCTAAAGTATAGTAAAGTGCACACCTGTGGTGTTGCAGTTGAAGACAGAAGTGTGGTTAGGCATTGTGTGAGCTACACTGAACCACACGCTCATCCAACCAGCCACCCAGGAAGCAGACACAAGCTAAAGGCGGCACTTCCTATGGCATTCTGGGTGGTTGGCTGCTGCCGAAGGGCCCTGGGGAAATGTTTTTTATCCGGTTTGAGCAAAGCAAACACAAAAACCCTACACTAAGCTTTCGTATCATGATCTTTCGACTGAACTTTTATTGCAACACGTATTCTGCCGTACAATCAAAGACCGCCCAAAATATATGACATGAGTAGACGCATTGCAATCCAAATGGTTGTCCAGCTCACTAAACGCTGGGTACGTATAGTGGCTTTACTGGCCAGTTGTGCTGTGTCATTGTTGGAAGTTATACAGATTTGATATTGCTATACTCCCAGTTACCGAGATCCGAAATCATGCCCAAATGGAAATCCGAACATGCCCCCTGCCATCTAACAGTGTGTGAGTAGGTATTTCCTCATCCTCAATAACTTTCCATAACAAACAGTTTACTAGCAGTGTGTGAGCAGGCATCTACTCATCCTCAACAACTTTCCATAACAAACAGTTTACTAATCTTCATGTAAAGCAACATCTTCGAACATGAAGTATTCCATAAAGCAAGCAAATACTTGATGTGAAAGCAGCTTGAAACTACAAGATTCAAAAGAAATGATCTTTGACAACTTCAAACTGTGATTTAATTGACTTGTTATGCACTTTAATGGGCTTCATATTGTTACACATGTTATGGTAAAACTAAGAACAATTCAATACAAAAAGAGGGAAGAACATGTTTTTTTCCCTAAGGTCTGGTTATGTAATGGGTTTGTGACCTTTGAAATGCATGCTAGTACCAACAAAAATAGGAACTGGGCAACACAGAAACACCACTAGAGTGGTAGATGAAGATCATTGACCTGCAACAAAAAAGAGGCTGTTCTAACTCTACATAAAACTTGAGGGACCTGTGGCCTAACCTTTTCTTGCCAAAGAAAGATAGAACCATATAGAAATTGGAATTTGATTTATTTCAACTACCATGTAACTGACGCATTGAATGTTCTAAACTGCACTAAACCAACTCCATCGTTGAAGAAATTCTAAACAAAATGATTGCATTTGTGTAGCCATCCTACCTAAGCAAGCCCACCTTCAATATAGAATCAAGAGCAGCATTAGAAATTTAATCGCGTTACTAAATAAAAGTGTGTTGCTGTCAAAACAAGGAAGCGTTAATAGGTCTGCATGAGGGCAGAAAATAGAATAGTTACACTTAACTCATGTTGAAACCAATACCATTTCTGGCTCATTCTGACTGATCTACTCAGGTAAAACAAAAAAGGTACAACCTTTTTACATTGGTTGTCGGGTTACCATTGTCGACACATTTTCATATATGATCAACCCAACTACAGGTCATGAAAGAATTGATCGGTAGTTAATTTAACAATCCGTAGACTGCAGCCGAAGTAAGTCAAACCAATAACAGGGCAGCGGTAGGCTACGATGTATGTAGGCATGTTCACACTAGCTACTGTAAGCTAGAACTTTTACCTGTGCGAGTGATCATGTAGCCAATAACAGTTTGATCTGAAGCACAAAGACCTGTGGACTCGCCAAATTAAGTAACAAACAATGCTTACCCTTTTAAAACGTGCTCCAGGGATCGATTGCTTATAAACTGTAGTTTATAACGTCATATACTCTCAATCAGGCACGGAGAATCGTACGCTTCTTCGGACATGATTGGCCAACCCGGAAAAATATTGTAAGATGCGCATAAGTTCTCAGTAGACACAGTGAGAGGCAGGTCCCATAATAACTATAAAAGGAATTGATTTGGTGAGTAGGAAGTGACACTTGTTGACGGCTGTGTCAAGCTGGATCCAAATCGCCCTGGTATCGCGAGGTTGATACATGTAGCGTTCTATGTCTGAAGTTACTGTAGGCTTGATATGATACATAAATCGAATCTAGCTATCGATTGTCGTCATAGCCAGCTAGGGTGCGGCGGCGCTGAGGAAGGTAATCGAATGCCTTCACAACGTTGATTTATGAAAACTGGACTATGACACACGTCAAGTTTGTGAATTCAGTCATTCGTGTGTTTTATTCTGTATATTTTATCATTTAATCTTTGGACAGCAAGTGTGGGTATTCAGATGTTCAAGAATAAAAAAAAATCTGTCACACTTTGCCATATTTTGTAATAGGCTGTTCGACAACTCTTGATTCGTGTACAGGTTTGTCGAAAGAGGAAATATATCAGAACCCATAGGGTGTTACTGGTTTACCACATTATACACAATCGTGATTCACTGAAATATTACGATTGACGGCCATACCACCATAACTAGAAAGCCTGGGCTTATGGAAATGAGAGAATTCCTTCTGGGTAGCTTCAAGTGAAGGAGCGAATAGATCTGACTCCAGCCAGATCTCCGTTTTCATACAAAAACTCTCGATCGAGTTTGGATGAATGAATGTTCAGCTTGCCCTAATAAGACTGTGCAAATGACATGTGACTTGTTTGAAACCCATAGGTCGTTTCTCTCTCAACCCTTTCTCTTACCCTCTATTTCTACATACAATAAAAAAGGTCAATATTGTATGGAACACAAAGAATTGTGCAGTTCAATGTTCATCAAGAGGCCAAGATGACAATGTCCTATCCTTAAATTAGCTGACCTTAACCTGACTATGAACAATATATTGTGCATGTTGCTTTGCTAAAGATCAACCCTAACCTAACCCTAACAATGTTAGTCATATTTACACATTATTATCTTTTGAAAAGTCCATCCAACTTCAACAAAGGAGGGGGAGGCATATGACAAGGTAACCCTCACACAATTTTTATTACACTAATAGTGTTGGTTATAATACAATACTGTATGATGACAATGAGTAATCTGTGAAGATGACTCACTATGGTAGTGCCCCTGTGGCCATGCATTGACATCCATGGGAAAGCCTCACAAGTTGCATACACATGTTTTTGTCAGTCACATTTGTTTGAAGGGGACATTGTATTTGTACATTTCAGTCTGATGTCATGGGCTGTGGTTGAGATGCTACAAATTCTATCACAAACGACCAGACACAGGAGGCATGTAAAGGGGCACTACTGGAACACATAGCGTGTGCTTTAGACACCTTAACCTTGTGCTATGTCAATGTTCAACAGCTTTACCAATCACTTAGGCATTTCTTAACATAAAATGAACAATTCTTGAATCAGGTTACCTATTACCAAGCAAGCTAAGTCAACTAGAAGCATTCTTATCCGGAATGAAGGGAATAATGGAATACATTGAACGGCCTTGTCATAGTGGAAACCCATCAAGAATCTGTAATTAGAAAATGTCAACGGTTACAGAAACAGTTATTACAGATAAATAGTTGATTACTCAAGATGTCTCCCAGGTCTGATTTAGGGAGGAAAGGTGTATGAGTTAGGCAAACATTTGAAATTAACATTGCTCACATGAAAAAATCCAGAAACTGCATAATGATTTTAATCCAGCACTTGCGTGCGGGTTGATGTCAGCACTTTAGGTTAAGTTGCCTGTCGACAAGATGAGAATGCAGGCAAGAAACACTCCGACAATCTCTTAAACCCACTTTCTGCTCCATAACATAATCTATGTTACATAACATCATCTATGCTTTAGGGTAATTTTATCTGGCTTCAGAGCTACGCTGCCATTCGACGCTGAGCTAAACTTGTCTACATATATCAGTGCCATGCTAGGGACTCATGTGAAATACTCTGGAAAGATACCTGTTAATGATAGTTCATTAATATGTTAATCTAGAGTCCGACCTTATGATGTCATCCACTGTCACAGTAAAGAGGGACAACGTTAGCGAATGGGAAGGGGATGTGCGGATGGAATTCACAAAGAAACATTTAAACGCTGCTTATCCTTCATATTCAATATTCAATAATTCAATAATTGTCTGATTTCAATGCATATTATCTTCTTCGAGTCAACCAACAGTCAAATATGTTTATTTGGATACGCCCGCATAGCTAAGGTTACTGGAGGTCTATGCTGTTTCGTTTTAGGGATAGAGCCGTTATAAACTATCCAAAGCCATCTTCTAGTATGTCAAGCCTTGCCTACAATCCAACGCCGTTCTGTTCATACGGCTTCAAATGCACATCCAGTTTATGTGCTTTGAGTTTTAAGAACAAAGCAATCCAAATGTAATCCAATGTAATCCGATTACATTTCTGTACATGAATATGATGAATTGGGTTACTGATTTGTATTTTTGGGCAGGTAGTATACACTAAGTAACAGAATATATTTGAAAAGTAACCTTCCCTTTCCTTTCACCACTCAAACAAAGTGATTGTAGAGTTCAGAAAATAAGAAGATACACATTTAGTTGATCCTTCAAAGCCCCGTGATGTCCATGGCCACTTGGTCCAAGAGATGACGAGATGATGGAACGTAACATTATAACTAAAAGGACACCAAAAAAGCTACCCGAGTTAGTTCCATGTAGTATATATGTACACACGAACATAAATAAACACTTGTACGTTTGCATATTTATATACAAAGATACACTTAGATGGAAATACGAATACTTTGTGTTACTATACACGTAAATACAATTACAGCATACATCAAGAATGGAATTATAAGTGCTTGGTTTTGAGGATAACAACTGCGAACCCAGTCGGGTTGCTACGGTAACACTGGTAGGCAGGAAAACAGTTCTTGTGGGTTCAAAGCAGCAGCTACGTATGTGCATGTCCTCAGTCGGCTGGTCCCAGAGCAGTTCTTGTGGGGCTTAAGCAGCAGCTATGTATGTGCATTTTTCTAATCCGGCTGGTCCCAGAGCAGCCATGTGTGTGTGCATGTCCTCAGTCGGCTTGTCCCAGAGCAGCCATGTGTGTGTGCATGTCCTCAGTGGGCTGGTCCCAGAGCAGCCATGTGTGTGTGCATGTCCTCAGTCGGCTGGTCCCAGAGCAGCCATGTGTGTGTGCATGTCCTCAGTGGGCTGGTCCCAGAGCAGCTCCGAGGCCGTCTGAGGATGGAGGCGACCTCGTCATGCCCGCCGCTCTGGCTGTCAGTCAGCCAGGATGTGCACAAAGGACATGGGGAAGGCCCCTTTCCTCTCTGGCTGCCCTTCAATGTGCCCGATCTAAAAGAGAGACAGAAGATTGATTTCAAGACCCTTATCCTTACCTTCAAAGCTCTCTGTAACCTGGTATCCCTATCAAACCCCCCTCCCAGGAGCACCCCCCCCCCTCCCCGCTCCCTTCCATCCTCCTCAGCTGGCCTGCGTTTACTTCCTGTTCGATTTAACTAATCGTATTGTTTTAATTGTATTTCTATGTCGTGGACGGTGGCCTTGGGTGTCTAGACAGGCGACCCTAAACGAAATGAGTCGTTATTATTAGAAGCGTTGTGGAGGGAGATGGACGGGAGGAAAACAGAAGATGGCCGGCCCGGCCCGGACTCACTTACCCACCACTCCTGGTCCTCCTCGCCCGTCACAATGATCACCTCGCCCTCGGCAAACGTCAGTTCATCCTCGTTGTCCGCCTGGCAGTCGTAGATGGTCTTCACCCGTTTAGACTTTGTCTTTCCCTGCAGAAAACACACAGCACACACTTACACCCGGACAAGAGGAGTAGACCCCGGTCAAAAGAGAGGCGTGGTTGAGCCCTGGGCAAACCCTCGTTTGAGGTTTGTGCTGAGCTTCTAAAGTTCCGGAACCTTCTTTACGATCATATGAAAGCTCCAGGGGTATTGGGCCCGATTGGTGGAAGCAGCTATGACAAGTGACTTTTCATTTTTAGTTGGCCAACAACGCAATTTGAAATTCAATCTTAAGACTCTGGCAGAGGGAATCAACTTGATAGAAATGTCTAGTTTACAAAAAACATGGAGATATGAAGTATGCCTGATTTAATAGATTAAGTATCGCCATAGAGGTCCATTGTACCTGGAAATACATTTGAAAGCGCTTAGAAGTGCCCACAACAAGATCTGGGTCAAAAGGACGTTGTTGAAAACAAGACAACGCCATGTAAGGGCAGTGAGGAGCAGAGAGAGTAAGCGACTGCTAGCGTTGTTTCCTCGTTACTCACAGTGTTGATGGTGCGAGGCAGTGGGACGGGCGTCTCCAGGGCCTCCGAGAGGCTGCCGTTGGTGTCCTGGCTGGGCTGCCTGGGAGACAGCTCCCCCTGCGGGCCGGAGGACTGGGGGGGCCTGCCGCTCCCGGAGGGCCGGGGGGGCAGGTCCCCCAGCTGGGGCTTGGGAGGGAGGTCTTTGAGCTGCGGTTTGGGGGGGAGCTCCGACAGCTGGGGTTTGGGGGGTAAATCCGCCAGGTGGGGTTTGGGGGGCTTGTCCCCCGGGCTCGGGGCCGGCTGAGGGGACTTCAGGGACACCTCTGAGATGGAGCCGGCCTTCTGAAGAGGCTCTGGGGGCAGACCGGGCTTATCCACAGACGGCAGGTGGATGGTGTCGATCTTACGCAGCGCCACTAACCACAAAGAGAGAGAGTTACATATCCCACAGCTAAGGAAATCTGGTTGGGCTTACAGTAGCTGTGCTAATAAACAAACTGAATAGTTGAATGAAAAGTAAATGAGGTTGTACCTTTCTGAGGTAGTTTGGGGAGGACCCTTGGCCCCAGCGTTGACTTCGTATTACTGCTGGTAGTGCTGGAAAAATATACGCTTAAGAAATGACTACGTATTACTGCTGGTGGTGCTGGAAAAAGATACGTTTGAAAATGACTACGTATTACTACTGGTAGTGCTGTCTACGTTTGAAAATGTCTGCACTCTTTTTCTGAACTCGGTGACTGAATTGTGGTCTTGTCAAAGAGGACTGTACAGAGGTTGAGTGTGTGTTTAGGTGGAATGTACAGAGGTTGAGTGTGTGTTTAGGTGGCATGTACAGAGGTTGAGTGTGTGTTAAGGTGGAATGTACAGAGGTTGAGTGTGTGTTAAGGTGGAATGTACAGAGGTTGAGTGTGTGTTAAGGTGGAATGTACAGAGGTTGAGTGTGTGTTTAGGTGGAATGTATAGAGGTTGAGTGTGTGTTTAGGTGGAATGTACAGAGGTTGAGTGTGTGTTAAGGTGGAATGTACAGAGGTTGAGTGTGTGTTAAGGTGGAATGTACAGAGGTTGAGTGTGTGTTAAGGTGGAATGCACAGAGGTTGAGTGTGTGTTTAGGTGGAATGTACAGATGTTGAGTGTGTGTTTAGGTGTTATGTACAGAGGTTGAGTGTGTGTTAAGGTGGAATGTACAGAGGTTGAGTGTGTGTTAAGGTGGAATGCACAGAGGTTGAGTGTGTGTTTAGGTGGAATGTACAGAGGTTGAGTGTGTGTTTAGGTGGCATGTACAGAGGTTGAGTGTGTGTTTAGGTGGCATGTACAGAGGTTGAGTGTGTGTTAAGGTGGAATGTACAGAGGTTGAGCGTGTTAAGGTGTAATGTACAGAGGTTGAGTGTGTGTTAAGGTGGAATTCACTATGCTGTTCATTTACCAGATGCCCTCCAGTAGTTCTAACAGTCTGTTGTCTCTGTAGAGCACTGCCTTCAGTGATGACTTTACAATACATTCAAAAGAAACAGTAACTCTAACGAGTGTGTGTTGGAGTGTGTTCATAGTGTATGCTAGGGGCTGTGTACCTCTGCTGCTGCTGAATCCCTTCAAACTTGTTAGTTGACAAGTTTCTATTTCCTGTCGGGGGAGTAGACTCACTTCCTGTGAAGACAAAACAACAACATTTCTGCCTGTCTGTCTTGTCACTTCTGACCTCTCCATATCAAAGGAACTCAGATTTGAGCATCAGAAGATGAGATCTAAAGATCAGAGGATTAGATTTAAAGATCGGAGGATGAGATCTAAACATCAGAGGATGAGATCTAAAGATCAGAGGATGAGATTTAAGGATCAGAGGTTGAGATCTAAACATCAGAGGATGAGCTCTAAACATCAGAGGATGAGATCTAAAGATCAGAGGATGAGCTCTAAACATCAGAGGATGAGATCTAAACATCAGAGGATGAGATCTAAAGATCAGAGGATGCGATTTAAGGATCAGAGGATGAGATCTAAAAATCAGAGGATGAGCTCTAAACATCAGCGGATGAGATCTAAAGGTCAGAGGATGAGCTCTAAACATCAGAGGATGAGCTCTAAACATTAGAGGATGAGATCTAAAGATCAGAGGATGAGATCTAAACATCAGAGGATGAGATCTAAACATCAGAGGATGAGATCTAAACATCAGAGGATGAGAGCTAAACATCAGAGGATGAGATCTAAACATCAGAGGAGGTCAGTGGCAGAGTAATGGACTGCACCTCCAGTGTGCTCATAATAATAGACAGTTCATGAAACCAGGAAAGAAAAGGCATTAGAAACCGTTTCTGCTCTAACCTTTCCATTCATAGGCGGTGTGGTCTGTCTAGAATGGGCCTGGACCTGATCACTCACCCCAGGGGACGTCTTTGCTCTGTGGGGCCTGCATGATGGGGCTGGGGGGGTCCGAGAGGGTGCGCTTATGTCCAGGAGGGGGAGGCGGCGGCCTCTTCTTCAGGGTTCCACTTCCTCCTCCGGCTGTGGACTGTGACCCCAGGGGGAGGGAGGTGGGGGGGCCGGCTAAGGCACCTGGAGGAGGAGGGAGGAGAGAGGAGGGTGGAGGGAGGGAGGGAGGAGGGAGGGAGGGAGGGAGAGGGGAGAGAGGAGGGTGGAGGTAGGGAGGAAGGGAGGAAGGGGGGAGGAGGGAGGGAGGGAGGGGGGAGGTAGGGAGGAAGGGGGAGGGAGGGGGGAGGAGGGTGTGAACACATCCTTAAGCACTGATACTACAGCATATCTTATTAACAAAAAAACACCAAATCTTATAGGGCACGTTGGAAATAATTCCCTCCAAGAACAATCTAAAGCCCCTATGCTGAGTTTTCTATTTCCTATCACGACACAATGCAAAAAGGAAGTGAAAGGGATCCATTTGCAGAACCTGACTGCTACATCAAGTATATACTATAATTCCGTCAGGGCAATCTTCTACCAATTCATTCACACACGAGCCACTTGTTACATCCATAGTTCTTCCAGGGAGCTGAACCGCAGGCAGTCCGTCATTAGAGCCACCAGGCTGGGAGAGACTCCCTGGCCTAGCGCCGTCTCACTCCACTGCAGCCTGTGTGTGGTCTGCCAGGGAACCATTCCCCTTGCTAGCTTGAAGTGTGCTTCCCTATGGTAAAATGCCTGTTTTACTTTCTATAAATCCCACTTCCATAGAATGCTTTGTTAAATGTACGTTATCACAAGAAGTACTTTGAAACCTGGCCTCTCTGGGTTTCTGCAGCCTGAATCCCTAACATTCCTCCGAGCTTATGTAAACGGTGGTGTGCTCAATCACATCTGTCTTTATCCTCAGGCTACAGGACACACCCAGCTAAGTCATGCATGCAGCCCAAGGTGTCGTAACGGCTCTCATATTTCACAACCAACAGCTCCTCTGGTTTTACGGTGGGGAGGGGCATAGCGTCATCCAATGTTGACACACTATTTCAATTGGGGGGGGGGGGGGGATTGGCTGTAACTCAACACAAAAGTATTTTTGGCAAATATGACTCTATGTGAACTATTTGTCTTTTCTTCGCCACAATCCTCCCGATCATTTTGCATTCTATGAACATATAATATAAGTAATGTCATTCAGAGACACAGTTTGAAAAGTCAAATGTTATAGTAATAGAATTCCTGAACTGACACCTAACCTCGCTAAAGTGTTAGAGAGGGTGTGAAAACATGTTCTGAATCTTCCAGATGACAGGAGCGCGTACCGTTACTCTGACAGAGGAAGGAGACATTACCTTTGGCCTGGCTCCTGGAGGTCAGAGAGGCGTCCGGGCCCGGAGAGGGGGGCGTGTCAGTGGACGTACTGTAGACCGGGTTGGAGAAGGCCCCATAGGACAGCCTCTGCTTGTCCCGGTGCGGAGTGAAGCCTCCTGGGAGACTGAGTTTCTCCTGAGGGGACACGCTGGAGGAGTGACAGAAGCTCTGTGGCCGTAGGGAGCGCTCCTTCTTCACGGGGCTGGGCTGGGAAGTCAAGGGGAGGGACATCACAGGTCAGTGTTAAGGTGTTAGCGAGCGTTCTTCAGATCAGACTGCTGGCGGACGGTGTGAGGGTGTGAGGGTGTGAGGGTGTGACCGTGTGAGGGTGTGAGGGTGTGACGCTGTGTGAGGGTGTGACGGTGTGACGCTGTGTGAGGGTGTGAGGGTGTGAGGGTGTGTGAGGGTGTGAGGGTGTGAGGGTGTGTGAGGGTGTGAGGGTGTGAGGGTGTGTGAGGGTGTGAGGGTGTGAGGGTGTGAGGGTGTGACGCTGTGTGAGGGTGTGAGGGTGTGAGGGTGTGACGCTGTGTGAGGGTGTGAGGGTGTGAGGGTGTGACGCTGTGTGAGGGTGTGAGGGTGTGAGGGTGTGTGAGGGTGTGAGGGTGTGAGGGTGTGTGAGGGTGTGAGGGTGTGAGGGTGTGTGAGGGTGTGAGGGTGTGAGGGTGTGAGGGTGTGACGCTGTGTGAGGGTGTGAGGGTGTGACGCTGTGTGAGGGTGTGAGGGTGTGAGGGTGTGACGCTGTGTGAGGGTGTGAGGGTGTGAGGGTGTGACGCTGTGTGAGGGTGTGACGGTGTGACGCTGTGTGAGGGTGTGAGGGTGTGAGGGTGTGTGAGGGTGTGAGGGTGTGAGGGTGTGAGGGTGTGAGGGTGTGACGCTGTGTGAGGGTGTGAGGGTGTGAGGGTGTGACGCTGTGTGAGGGTGTGAGGGTGTGAGGGTGTGACGCTGTGTGAGGGTGTGAGGGTGTGAGGGTGTGACGCTGTGTGAGGGTGTGAGGGTGTGAGGGTGTGACCTTGTCGTCCAGATCGTCGTCACTCTCGTCGATCTCCTCCAGGCGGAGGTTCCACTCGTATTCCACGTGGACGTGGGGGTTCAACTTCCCCGCCGCGGCCTCCACCAACTGAACACACACACGCACACGCACACGCACACGCACACATACATGCACACACACATACACATACACATACGCGCACACACACACATACGCACACACACACACATACGCACACACATACGCGCACACACACACACACACACACACACATACACACACACATACGCGCGCGCACACACACACACACATACGCGCACACACACACACATACGCACACACACACACATACGCACGCACGCACAAACACACGCACGCACACGCACACACACACACACATGCGCACACACACACAAACACACGCACATGCACCCACACGCATGCATGCACGCACACACACACACACATACACACACAAACACACGCACGCAGACACAGGAAAAACATCAGACCTTCTCACACCTACTTCTCCTGGCCCAGCACAGTCAGAAGCTACAACAATAACCTCTAATTATTTTGCTACATAGTAAATATTAATATTAATAAATTGGCCAGCTAATGTCTCAAGAGCAAACGTGTAAAATGACTTGAGCCCACGTTGCTTTTTGCTCAGACGTTGCTAGGGCAACACGACGCAGGCCAGTGAAACAGTTGAGAAACCGTTTTCAACCGGCGGGTGGATCGTTTCAGTAAACAGGAAACGAATGGCAGTCCACTTCTCCATGATGGAAGACCACCTCACCTGCTCCTCACACGCAGTGTTCCTCAGCCTCCTAGCAATGTCCAGCGCCGTCTCTCCGTTCTGATTGGCTGGAAAAGTAAAGCGTGGTCAGGTGACATGCAGTAGACGGTATGACAAGGGCAGGGGTCAGGGTCAGGGGTCAGGGGGGTGTAGTTTAGTCGCCAATACATTCTCTGTCCCCTAAATATTTCTCCAGTATAATATTTTATTTTGTACAAAACAAGCTGCCATTCAGAACAACCAAGTTGTTTCCTTGGCTTTTAGCTCAGGTAGGCTTCATCTTAACCATGACTTCTTCTACCTCTTTCCGGTTTGACCAAAATATGTTCCCTTCAAAGATTGAAACGTTCCGGATGACAAATAGCTCGCAATTAACATGAACAGCATAAAAAGCCTACATGTGAATTTGTTTCATAGAATGAATGGATAACATCAAACAAACACTTCGTTTGTAAGTTCAGCATTGGGGAAATATTCATAAAGAAAGATGAGTTGAGTGGATGGCGAAGAGCGAGAAGAAAAAAATAAACGTTTTGTTGAGTTCTAAAGTTCGGAGGTCATCTTTTAGAGCCCCTTACCGATGTCGGAGGCAGGCTTGCCCCTCAGCAGCAGTTTGAGACAGTCCTGTTTGTCGTACAGGACGCAGTAGTGCAGCGCTGTGTTGCCCTGCTCCGTCTGCTGGTCCAGGTAACCACTAAAGACACACACACACACACACACACACAAACACACACACAGATATATAAAAAACACAGCCAGGGATCTGTCTGTCTAATGGGCCCGCTATTAACACACACACACACACACACACACACAGATATATAAAAAACACAGCCAGGGATCTGTCTGTCTAATGGGACCGCTATTAACACACACACACACACACACACACACACACACACACACACACTTGAAACACACTGACAGCTTGTGTTCAATATTTGCTCCTGTTGCCTGGGGGGCCAAGGCAGCATGGGAGGGGTGTGTGTGTGTGTGTGTGGGGGGGGGGGTTACCTGTTCTGAACCAGGAAGTCGACCAGGTGCAGGGAGCAGTGGTCTGCCGTCCGGACACAGTAGTGGAGGGCCGTCTCCCCAGTCTGCTCCTGCTGCTGAACAACACAGCATGCTCACACAGTCATACCATGTTTAGGCCTCAGTCAGGCAGTTTTCTATGGTTATCACGTGTTTGTGGCCCAGAGCTCGCAATGTGAAGGAGAGAGAGTTTAAAGAGACAGGGAGAGAGAAGAGAGAGAGAGAGACAAGAGAGAGAGGAGAGGGAGAGAGAAGAGAGAGAGAGAAAAGAGAGAGAGGAGAGGGAGAGAAAGAGGGAGAGAGAGAGAGAAAAGAGAGAGAGGAGAGGGAGAGAGCGCGGGAGAGAGAGAAAAGAGAGAGAGAAGAGAGAGAGAGGAGAGAGAGAGAGAGAGAGAGAGAGAGAGAGAGAGAGAGAGAGAAGAGAGAGAGAGAGAGAGAGAGAGAGAGAGAGAGAGAGAGAGAGAGAGAGAGAGAGAGAGGAGAGAGGGGAATCAGGGTAGGTACCCGGTAAGGTGTTACGCAATTGGATAGTCAGTACGGCAGACTTTATTACAGGTGTTTCACTGACTATTTATAGACAACTATGGGCGTTAAAAGGGTGACAAGATGGTAGCTCACGTGTGCCAAATTTCGAGGAAGCTCATAAATATGAATATTTTTCTTAACTAGCTCTGTGACTATCAGGTCATTTTCCCCAGTGAGAGACTGCTTTGGGTGAGCTAACTAGCTCTGTGACTATCAGGTCATCTTTCCCCAGTGAGAGACATAGGGTTGGGCTGTGACTAAGATGTCATCTTTCCCCAGTGAGAGACATAGGGTTAGGCTGTGACTATCAGGTCATCTTTCTCCAGTGAGAGAGATAGGGTTGTGACTATCAGGTCATCTCTCCCCAGTGAGAAAGATAGAGCTGTGACTATCAGGCTCATTTACCTTTCCCCAGTGAGAGAGATAGGGCTGTGACTATCAGGCTCCTTTACCTTTCCCCAGTGAGAGAGATAGGGCTGTGACTATCAGGCTCCTTTACCTCTCCCCAGTGAGAGAGATAGGGCTGTGACTATCAGGCTCCTTTACCTTTCCCCAGTGAGAGAGATAGGGCTGTGACTATCAGGCTCCTTTACCTTTTCCCAGTGAGAGAGATAGGGCTGTGACTATCAGGCTCCTTTACCTTTCCCCAGTGAGAGAGATAGGCCTGTGACTATCAGGCTCCTTTACCTCTCCCCAGTGAGAGAGATAGGCTGTGACTATCAGGCTCCTTTACCTCTCCCCAGTGAGAGAGATAGGGCTGTGACCATCAGGCTCCTTTACCTCTCCCCAGTGAGAGAGATAGGGTTGTGACTATCAGGCTCCTTTACCTCTCCCCAGTGAGAGAGATGGGGCTGTGACTATCAGCCTCCTTTACCTTTCCCCAGTGAGAGAGATAGGGCTGTGACTATCAGGCTCCTTTACCTCTCCCCAGTGACAGAGATAGGGCTGTGACTATCAGGCTCCTTTACCTCTCCCCAGTGAGAGAGATAGGGCTGTGACTATCAGGCTCCTTTACCTCTCCCCAGTGAGAGAGATAGGGCTGTGACTATCAGGCTCCTTTACCTCTCCCCAGTGAGAGAGATAGGGCTGTGACTATCAGGCTTCTTTACCTTTCCCCAGTGAGAGAGATCGGGCTGTGACTATCAGGCTCCTTTACCTTTCCCCCTTCAGGCAGCGGCTCCAGAAGCTCCACCCCCTGGGAGTAGAGCTGGATGAGTGACAGCAGATCTCGGGATTGGACGGCCTCCCGTAGCTCCACTGGGCGGACGCCGGGCGCTGCCCCTCCCTCCCGGGCAAAGCGGTGCTCCATGTACTTGGCGTTGATGTACTCCTTCCTCACAGTCCTGCAGGGGACCGAGGTGGGTTGATTTCACGTCATCGGGCAGCACACACAAAGCACACAGAGCAGGGGCGACTCAAAGGCGTCAAGCAGGACTGTTTTGGAGAGGGAACAGCATAACTTCTAAGCCATTTTGGCAGAAATACAGTACCGTGCAAAAGTTTTAGGTAGATGTGAAAAAATGCTGAAGGCAAAGAGTGGTCACAGCAAATATTGATTTGATTTCGATTGTTCATTTGTTCATTCACTTTGCATTTAGTTAGTTGATAAATCAAAGTATTAACACTTACATTTTTGAAAGCATTCTTACTTTACACACCTGCCTAAAACCTTTGCACAGTACTGTAGATCATCTCAAAAGTAAAGATTTTGGAGACTGCATTTGTATTCATATTTGAACACAAAAAATGTAGGCACCTAGGTGATGCACAAAGGATTTTGTTGTGGCGATGCATTCCCAGCGAAAAGCCAAGGTTCAGGAGGTACTTACATATCACTTGATGGAGTAGGCTTTGGTGAAGGGGAAGGTAGGTTCTCCTCCATGATCTCATTGAAACTGCTGTTACCAATGTTCTTAGCCAGCTAGTGCAAACAAAAAGAATGGGGATATTTCAATGGAGTCCGTAATTGTATATAGGCAGACTTTTTGGACAGATTCTTCTTAGGTACTGTCTTGAGTCAGTTTGAACAGACCAATATGATTACACCTTTTTAACAACAGTCAAATGAGTGCTTTTAACATGGCACAATGTCCAACTCAGAGACAACCCTCATACCACCCCCCCCCCCCCCCACCTCCCACCCCCCCCTACCCACACACACACCCCCAGATCTTTTCAACGAGCAAATCTAGCAACTGCATCCTAAAGAAATTCCACCGTTTTACACACCCAGTGTGCCCTCCCAAATATATATGCGAGACCTTTTTGACTGGGGGCAAAGTGTGGCGCGCCGCGTGTACCCACCAGGAGCTCCGAGGTGCCCAGCTTGTCCAGCTCCATGGACTGGATGCGGGAGATGTGGACGCCCATCTCTCGGTGGATCCCCGAGCACTCGATGCAGGTCAGAACGCCCAGGTTGGTGGAGAGCCACTTAGGATCTGGAAATAATAAGACTAAATGAGTGTGTGACACATATTGAATTCAACCTATAGCCCACTGGGCAGCAGAGCTTCAGTTATGTTTATGTGATATTGGTCCATGAACAGGCTCTGGATCCAGTGTCTGGTAAACTAGCTAGGCCATCTGATAAGTATTATTCAAGAATGATGGTGCCATGCAGGTCTGAATGTTGTGGTATGGCTGCAGATGTTTGGGTGGTGGAATACCAGCAGTAGTGGTTAAATATTCTAGAAGTTTTCAGGGAAAAGTATAATTAGGGTTTCATGGCAATCAAATAGCATTTACCTAGGTTACGTCTATGTTACAGCATTGGTCAATTTAAATTTTACTTAAATTTAATTCATAAAACAAAACTTATTTTTAATCCAGGGACTGTTTCTTTGAATCTCTAATTGAAGTCTAGAGTCATCACCTATGCAGAGCAAAAAGTAGCTTCCCTAACATTAGGAAGTTAGCTCCACCTCACAACCTGAACGAGATCGCCCTCTAGTGGGATAAACCACAGCAAGCCAGTTCTGATGAGATGGGGTGCATGGCCTTGGAGCAGGGAGTTCTTCTACCTGGTGGGGGTTCTTCCCAGCAGGCTTTCTGGGTTGTAATAAGTGGCAATGGTAGCGGTAATAAAGTCAATAAGGTCTAAGACTCTCCTTAAAGCCTGCAAAATTACACAAAAAATATGCACAATTACAACAGATATTTAAAGCTGCTGTATTTTTTTTATCACAAATATGTATTATTATTATTATTAATGAGGAATGGGTTGGCAATCACTCAAAAAATAGTGTGTCCCTTTTTTGGACCAGCCCGGTAGAGCTGTGGACTGAACCTAGCCCGGTAGAGCTGTGGACTGAACCTAGCCCGGTAGAGCTGTGGACTGAACCTAGCCTGGACCAAATTCGTCATCTGAATTCCCGACCAAGACCCAACCCGACTCGAGCCTCTGTTCAAAAACTGTTTTGTTCTGAACCAGTGATCGTTCCTGTGTACGACTGCAACCAAACTCATGAGAATAGCAGACAGTGAGACAATAAGAACACAATATGGCTGCGTAATAATAGATGTTCTGGTGTCTGCAGCAGACATGGAGGCGATCAATATGGGTGCGCTAACTACATCACAGACACACACACACACACACACACACACACACAAATAGACACACAAACACACACACACACACACACACACACAGAAATAGAGACACAGACACACATAGCCAGATAACCCAGCTACAAACCCACAGCCAGATAACCCACCTACACACACTAACACTAACACACACACCCACACACAGAGTCAAATAAACCACCTACACACACTAACACACACACACACACACACACACACAATCACAGACACACACACACACACACACACACACACACACACACACACACACACAGAAATAGAGACACAGACACACATAGCCAGATAACCCAGCTACAAACCCACAGCCAGATAACCCACCTACACACACTAACACTAACACACACACCCACACACAGAGTCAAATAAACCACCTACACACACTAACACACACACACACACACACACACACACACACCCACACACAGAGTCAAATAAACCACCTACACACACACACACACACACACACACACACACACACACACACACACACACACACACACACACACACACACACACACACACACACACACACACACAGAGTCGGGTCACTTACCGGCAGCGCCACAGTCACAGCAGACCTGGTTGCCGGCCATGCGGAGGACGTCGTCTATGATGCTCTTGGCGAGTTCCTCCAGTGTGTCCTCGCCTCCCGTACTCTGGCTGTCCCCCTGGAAGGCCACGTTCAACGCCTCCTCCTTACTGTTAGTCAGCACCGAGATCCAGCTGCAAACACACACACACACACACACACACACACACACACACACACGCCAACATGGCGTCTGAACAACACCAGCTAAAAGACGTGCGGGCTATGACAGAAAACGTCCTCCTTAAAGATGAATTCCAACCCTTACATCACTAACTCCTGTTCGTCTTCCGCCTGGAAATGATACGTGCGATTATCTGAGAGAGAGAAAGGTTTAAATCGTTAATTTACATATATTCATGTTTATTATCTGAGAGAGAGAAAGGTTTTAAACGTTAATTTACATATATTCATGTTTATTATCTGAGAGAAAGGTTTTAAACGTTAATTTACATATATTCATGTTTATTATCTGAGAGAGAGAAAGGTTTTAAACGTTAATTTACATATATTCATGTTTATTATCTGAGAGAGAGAAAGGGTGTAAACGTTAATTTACATATATTCATGTTTATTATCTGAGAGAGAGAAACGGGGGTAAACGTTAATTTAGATATATTCATGTTTATTATCTGAGAGAGAGAAACGGGGGTAAACGTTAATTTACATATATTCATGTTTATTATCTGAGAGAGAGAAACGGTGTAAACGTTAATTTAGATATATTCATGTTTATTATCTGAGAGAGAGAAAGGGTGTAAACGTTAATTCAGATATATTCATGTTTATTATCTGAGAGAGAGAAAGGGTGTAAACGTTAATTTAGATATATTCATGTTTATTATCTGAGAGAGAGAAAGGGTGTAAACGTTAATTTAGATATATTCATGTTTATTATCTGAGAGAGAGAAAGGGTGTAAACGTTAATTTAGATATATTCATGTTTATTATCTGAGAGAGAGAAAGGGTGTAAACGTTAATTCAGATATATTCATGTTTATTATCTGAGAGAGAGAAAGGGTGTAAACGTTAATTTAGATATATTCATGTTTATTATCTGAGAGAGAGAAAGGGTGTAAACGTTAATTTACATATATTCATGTTTATTATCTGAGAGAGAGAAAGGGTGTAAACGTTAATTTAGATATATTCATGTTTATTATCTGAGAGAGAGAAAGGTTTTAAACGTTAATTTAGATATATTCATGTTTATTATCTGAGAGAGAGAAACGGTGTAAACGTTAATTTACATATATTCATGTTTATTATCTGAGAGAGAGAAACGGGGGTAAACGTTAATTTAGATATATTCATGTTTATTATCTGAGAGAGAGAAACGGGTGTAAACGTTAATTTAGATATATTCATGTTTATTATCTGAGAGAGAGAAACGGTGTAAACGTTAATTTAGATATATTCATGTTTATTATCTGAGAGACAGAAAGGGTGTAAACGTTAATTCAGATATATTCATGTTTATTATCTGAGAGAGAGAAAGGGTGTAAACGTTAATTTAGATATATTCATGTTTATTATCTGAGAGAGAGAAAGGTTTTAAACGTTAATTTACATATATTCATGTTTATTATCTGAGAGAGAGAAAGGGTGTAAACGTTAATTTACATATATTCATGTTTATTATCTGAGAGAGAGAAAGGTTTTAAACGTTAATTTAGATATATTCATGTTTATTATCTGAGAGAGAGAAACTGGTGTAAACGTTAATTTAGATATATTCATGTTTATTATCTGAGAGAGAGAAAGGGTGTAAACGTTAATTTAGATATATTCATGTTTATTATCTGAAAGAGAGAAAGGGTGTAAACGTTAATTTAGATATATTCATGTTTATTATCTGAGAGAAAGGTTTTAAACGTTAATTTAGATATATTTGTGTTAATTTATAGAGCCCATGTGCAAAGAAACATTGAAGTTTAAACAAAAGAGATAAAAGGGCTGGGCAGTACATGAAACGCAACTGTAAATTATACTTAGAATTCAGTAACACTGGTTAGTTTTTCTATACCTATTGTTATGGATATTATCAATATCATTGCTATTATGTCAGGTAAATAGTAAATAAGAATGAAAAGAGAACTAGAAAAGAAGCTGGAGGAAGTATAGGATGGCCACGTACGAGAGATGAGGTCGAAGCACTTCTTGTCCTCGCTGCTGGGTTTGACCTGGCACGTCAACAGATTGAGCCTCACGGGCTGCCTGTTAGACTGACGGACAACAAGGAACCATCAGAGGTATAGAGGTATAGAGGTGTCTATGGTAGAATAGAGGTATAGAGGTATAGAGGTGTCTATGGTAGAATAGAGGTATAGAGGTATAGAGGTGTCTATGGTAGAATAGAGGTATAGAGGTGTCTATAGTAGAATAGAGGTATAGAGGTGTCTATGGTAGAATAGAGGTATAGAGGTGTCTATGGTAGAATAGAGGTATAGAAGTGTCTATGGTAGTATAGAGGTATAGAGGTGTCTATGGTGGAATGGTAGAATAGAGGTATAGAGGTGTCTATGGTAGAATAGAGGTATAGAGGTGTCTATGGTAGAATAGAGGTATAGAGGTGTCTATGGTAGAATAGAGGTATAGAAGTGTCTATGGTAGAATAGAGGTATAGAGGTGTCTATGGTAGAATAGAGGTATAGAGGTGTCTATGGTAGAATAGAGGTATAGAAGTGTCTATGGTAGAATAGAGGTATAGAGGTGTCTATGGTGGAATAGAGGTATAGAGGTGTTTATGGTGGAATGGTAGAATAGAGGTATAGAGGTGTCTATGGTAGAATAGAGGTATAGAGGTGTCTATGGTAGAATAGAGGTATAGAGGTGTCTATGGTAGAATAGAGGTATAGAAGTGTCTATGGTAGAATAGAGATATAGAGGTGTCTATGGTAGAATAGAGGTATAGAGGTGTCTATGGTAGAATAGAGATATAGAGGTGTCTATGGTGGAATAGAGGTATAGAGGTGTTTATGGTGGAATGGTAGAATAGAGGTATAGAGGTGTCTATGGTAGAATAGAGATATAGAGGTGTCTATGGTAGAATAGAGGTATAGAGGTGTCTATGGTAGAATAGAGGTATAGAGGTGTCTATGGTAGAATAGAGGTAGAGAGGTGTCTATGGTAGAATAGAGGTATAGAAGTGTCTATGGTAGAATAGAGGTATAGAGGTGTCTATAGTAGAATAGAGATATAGAGGTGTCTATGGTAGAATAGAGGTATAGAGGTGTTTATGGTGGAATGGTAGAATAGAGGTATAGAGGTGTCTATGGTAGAATAGAGGTATAGAGGTGTCTATGGTAAAATAGAGGTATAGAGGTGTCTATGGTAGAATAGAGGTATAGAGGTGTCTATGGTAGAATAGAGGTATAGAGGTGTCTATGGTAGAATAGAGATATAGAGGTGTCTATGGTGGAATGGTAGAATAGAGGTATAGAGGTGTCTATGGTAGAATAGAGGTATAGAGGTGTCTATGGTAGAATAGAGGTATAGAGGTGTATATGGTAGAATAGAGGTATAGAGGTGTCTATGGTAGAACAGAGGTATAGAGGTGTCTATGGTAGAATAGAGATATAGAGGTGTCTATGGTGGAATGGTAGAATAGAGGTATAGAGGTGTCTATGGTAGAATAGAGGTATAGAGGTGTCTATGGTAGAATAGAGGTATAGAGGTGTCTATGGTAGAATAGAGGTATAGAGGTGTCTATGGTAGAATAGAGGTATAGAAGTGTCTATGGTAGAATAGAGATATAGAGGTGTCTATGGTAGAATAGAGGTATAGAGGTGTCTATGGTAGAATAGAGATATAGAGGTGTCTATGGTGGAATAGAGGTATAGAGGTGTTTATGGTGGAATGGTAGAATAGAGGTATAGAGGTGTCTATGGTAGAATAGAGATATAGAGGTGTCTATGGTAGAATAGAGGTATAGAGGTGTCTATGGTAGAATAGAGGTATAGAGGTGTCTATGGTAGAATAGAGGTAGAGAGGTGTCTATGGTAGAATAGAGGTATAGAAGTGTCTATGGTAGAATAGAGGTATAGAGGTGTCTATAGTAGAATAGAGATATAGAGGTGTCTATGGTAGAATAGAGGTATAGAGGTGTTTATGGTGGAATGGTAGAATAGAGGTATAGAGGTGTCTATGGTAGAATAGAGGTATAGAGGTGTCTATGGTAGAATAGAGGTATAGAGGTGTCTATGGTAGAATAGAGGTATAGAGGTGTCTATGGTAGAATAGAGGTATAGAGGTGTCTATGGTAGAATAGAGATATAGAGGTGTCTATGGTGGAATGGTAGAATAGAGGTATAGAGGTGTCTATGGTAGAATAGAGGTATAGAGGTGTCTATGGTAGAATAGAGGTATAGAGGTGTATATGGTAGAATAGAGGTATAGAGGTGTCTATGGTAGAACAGAGGTATAGAGGTGTCTATGGTAGAATAGAGATATAGAGGTGTCTATGGTGGAATGGTAGAATAGAGGTATAGAGGTGTCTATGGTAGAATAGAGGTATAGAGGTGTCTATGGTAGAATAGAGGTATAGAGGTGTCTATGGTAGAATAGAGGTATAGAGGTGTCTATGGTAGAACAGAGGTATAGAGGTGTCTATGGTAGAATAGAGATATAGAGGTGTCTATGGTGGAATGGTAGAATAGAGGTATAGAGGTGTCTATGGTAGAATAGAGGTATAGAGGTGTCTATGGTAGAATAGAGGTATAGAGGTGTCTATAGTAGAATAGAGATATAGAGGTGTCTATGGTAGAATAGAGGTATAGAGGTGTCTATGGTGGAATGGTAGAATAGAGGTATAGAGGTGTCTATGGTAGAATAGAGGTATAGAGGTGTCTATGGTAGAATAGAGGGATAGAGGTGTCTATGGTAGAATAGAGATATAGAGGTGTCTATGGTAGAATAGAGATATAGAGGTGTCTATGGTAGAATAGAGGTATAGAGGTGTCTATGGTAGAATAGAGGTATAGAGGTGTCTATGGTAGAATAGAGGTATAGAGGTGTCTATGGTAGAACAGAGGTATAGAGGTATAGAAGTGTCTATTGAGAATAGAGGTATAGAGGTGTCTATGGTAGAATAGAGGTGCAGAGGTGAATGGTGGAATACAGCAATGAGTATGCTCAAGTACAAGGGTCAGCAACATTTTTGACATGAAGTGCCAGTTTGAAATGTTCTTGGTAGTTAGTGTGCCATATCAACATTAAGTTTAACAATAACATTATCCTTTATGCCACCACATCAAAAAACATGTCCAAAAGACATGGAATTGTATTCCATCCATAGGCTGCAGCTATGCTAGGCAAGCTACTTAGAAAGTGTAGTGAGCTAAGCTACCAGTTATTCTACATTAAATGAAGCTTAACTACACTGAGGCTACCACCAGGGAAATGTAGCTAAGCTATGATACAATATGATATAAGCTAGAGGCCGTACAGTCAATCAAACGAAAGAATGGCCGCACAACAGCCAATGGCTGTTGAAGAGGTGATTTGGGATGCAGCGGGGCGGGGTAGAGGGCACTTGGAACCTTTCTTAAAATAAATAATCATTCAAAAATCCTATCCCGTGCACTTATCGCCAGTGTGCCAATGATTACACTGCCATGTGCCAAAGGCTGCCGACCCCTGCTCTGGTACACAGTGTGGAGCAGGAGTGTGGTCATACTAACTGTGGCGTGGGAGATGATGAGAGTGCCACTCTTCACAGAGCACTTCCGCCGCTGCCAAACCTTCCTCAACCTGAAAGTCAAAGGAGACACATCAGGCACATGTTAAGACGCTCTATGAGAACAGGATCAGACTCTAGAGGTCTGAGAATCTATGAACAGGATCAGACTCTACAGGTCTAAGAATCTATGACCAGGATCAGACTCTAGAGGTCTGAGAATCTATGACCAGGATCAGACTCTAGAGGTCTAAGAATCTATGACTAGGATCAGACTCTAGAGGTTTAAGTCTATGACCAGGATCAGACTCTAGAGGTCTGAGAATCAATGATCAGGATCAGACTCTAGAGGCCTGAGAATCTATGACCAGGATCAGACTCTAGAGGTCTGAGAATCTATGAACAGGATCAGACTCTAGAGGTCTGAGAATCTATGATCAGGATCAGACTCTAGAGGCCTGAGAATTTATGAGAACATTTACCCACCCATCGCTCTTTTTCATCAGATAGCCTCTCTTCTCAGAGCCAAACTCCTTGTTGCCTTGCAGCTGGTGCATGCTGTAGCCACTCTGCTTGCTCTGGGAGTCCTGAGTACACACAAGGACACCAGCTCAGCACAGCACACACACACACACACACACACACACACACACACACACACACACACACACACACACACACACACACACACACACACACACACACCTAGGGATGTTCTGCATGCACACACACACATCGATGCACAGTATCTGAGACTCGATTAACTAATATTCCATTCATTTGAACACATCTGTTTTAAAATGCCTAAACAGCCAATGGCACGCGTGCCAGCTCATGCAACAGGTCTTAAAAGGTTAACTGCTATGCAGCACTTACTCTCCTAGACTTCAGTTTGAGAGGTTGGTAGGAAGAGAGAAAGAGTGGTTAGTCAAACTGATGCCAGGTTACAACTGATGCCAGATCAGTACTGATGCCAGGTCAGAACTGATACCAGGTCCAAACTGATCCCAGGTTAGAAATTATGCCAGGTCAGATGCCAGGCCAAACTGATCCCAGGTTAGAACTGATGCCACGGCAGAACTGATGCTAAGTCAGAACTGATCCCAGGTCAGAACTGATGCTAGGTCAGAACTGATGCCAGGTCAGAACTGATGCCAGTTTAGAACTGATGCCAGGTCAGAACTGACACCAGGTCAGAACTGATGCCAGGGCAGAACTGATGCTAGGTCAGAACTGATACCAGATCAGTACTGATGCCAGATCAGAACTGATACCAGGTCAGTATTGATACCAGGTCAGAGCAAAGGTCATGAGGTTTGATTAAAAAGCTAGAGTGAGGAAACGTTAGTCAAGATCGTGCCTTTTTGCTGTATTTGAGGGCATTAAGACCTAAGATTTAAACAATATCAACTATGACTTCTATCCTTTATTTCATGTTTGATGCAGGCTCCAAGACGAGCATTTCCCCATGCTGGCCAGGTCAGGCCCTGTGTAAGTGGCACAGTAAGTGAAGGGGTCTCCTATCTCATATCTTCTATTTGTTATATATAAATATGTGTGAATACAGCCAGCACAGAAACTGTGATGCAGAAATAAGACGACGGATTTCTGATAAACAGGATGGAAACACGATGGTTATGTTTTTTTGATTTGTCATGTCAGTCCAACCTCTACTCGTGTAAATCCGTCAATGCATAGGCTGATCCCTCACTTTGTGATTCATCTCTTCTTGATTTCGTATTTTGTGAGATTGTTCTTTATTTATGTCCTTTAAAGAATTTCTGACGCAAGTTCACAGAGTGAATGAATTACCTCTGATCCAAAGTGCTTCATATGAACAACGTTGAATACTGAATAATAATAATAAGAACTAATTATAAACGTATTAGTAGTTTACAAATTAGACTAGGATTATAATAATAAATCTGTCTTTATACGGCACTTTTCAAAACAAATGTTACAACTTAGTTATAACTGAATTAGTCTATTATACCTCCTTCTGGTCCACCTGCAGAGAAGATTTGATGAGGTCTCTTAAGGTTGTCAGCTGTTTCTTCTCCTCATCCTGGCTCTGCTTGATCTGAGGATTCACACAAAACAAAAGCCATCTGCACCACGACGAGAGCCCTCAATAAAGGTGGCACCATGAGGGTGGATCTAAGCCTGTTGCCTACGTAGAACCTTAGAGGTTTTGGGCGTCTGTTCACATACATTATATAGGTCACCTGCTAGCTTCTCAATGTACTGCTTCAACTTGTCTGCGGTTTTCAAGCCATCCTGAAAGAAGCTGGAAACACGGATAAACATGGACAGGCGTTAAATGTCTTTAGAACTTACTGGTTATAGCAATATATATGCTTCATTTTTGGAAAACCTTTATTGGGTCATCCCTATGCAAATGCATAAATGTAAGCAATGCCGTTTTGTCTCTCTTTGGCTAGTAGACATCTATGGCAGTACTTAATAAGGTTATTTTAACAGATAAACAGTATCTGACATGGTCAACTTGAGAGATGACGTTGTTTTAATATTGGCCAGTAGACTTACTTGCACTGTGCGTGGTAGTACTTAATAAGGTTCTGGAGCAGGTCAACTCCCTTCTTGGTTTTGATCTCGTTCACTTTGATGAGATACTGCAGGGAAATCACGTGTAACGGAAGGTTTAACAACACAAAAATCTGTCTTACAAAGATGACTTTGCATGGGCCAAGACATGGCAGCATTATTGGTTCAACACACAGGTGTTGATAAGAGTTGGCCTGTGGGCGAGGGAGCAGAGGAGTGAATTGTTGAGTCATTCCTAACCGAACCACTACACAGACCTGGAGGTAGCTAACAGGAAAGATGCTGTGTAGAATTACAAACTTCTGTTTACCGTAGTTGTTGTCACAAAATAATATGAAAGATGCAACTACAGTGGCAGGGACAGAACATTTTACAGGGGGGGGGGGGACAAGAGAGACACAGGCTGAGTGAAAGGGGGGCCAAGAAAATCCAACTTGGCAAATATTGCAAAAATTCTAGTAGGGGAAGTGGGAGCACCGGCCGTGGCCCCCTCTGGCCCCCCCATGGAGCCGCCACTGCAACTGCATAAGCAATGACCATAGTCTGGCTCTATGGGGTTTGTTTCTCTCTCGATGTTGAAAACCAGATGGGTTCAGAGTAATACTCCGTGTGTTTAGCACCCTTCATAGTGGCACAGGGCCGAGGGTTTCCGTCAAACCCCCAGAAGGTGGCACACACCTCGCACATCTGTAGCTGGAAGAAGCGGCGCTCCTTCTCCATCTCCTCAGCGATCTCTGCCCCGGTGATCTCTGTCCGGATCATCCCGTGCTGCTTAGCATGCTCCCTCTTCTCCTTCTCGATCTTGGTGCTGCGGAGAAGCATGGCGGACTCACACATTGTGAAGAGGACTCTGTCATCCGTCAACATGTTGTTTATTTTAGATGTATTTTTCCGTACACACGATAGTCACGACGGTTAGTGCCCTGATCAAATATTAAATGTAATATTTATTGTCATTTTTTTCCCATGAACAAAAGCTTTTGTTGAATGTTTTTGATGAAGCTCGGCTGTTTGGTAGCTTTGCATTCTAGATATGAATTCACATCAAAGATATGTGGCATCACAATCATAATGTGGAAGAGCCCGTTCAATCTCGCCATAGCGGTGGCAGTTTTGGGTTCTGTGGAACCTCACTGTGGTCTTTTGCGCCCCATGCCCCTGTCACCATTGCTCTGAGAGCGAGATGTGAAGAATCATTCTTACACTAAGAGTATTGGAGTGCCTGTATTTTAAAAAATCCTAAAAATGCACTTTCAGTATATAATTATTGTTTTTCGTAAAGTTAGTCGTACAAAACAATTAACTCTATTTATTTTAGAGTTAGTTATATGGGAGACTGAGATAAGAGGACCGTTTCAAATTGCCACATAATACTTACAACTTGGTTTCATAATCCTTCCAAGCTTTGTCAAATGGTTTCTTAATGTCCTGAAAAGGGGGGTAAAAAGAGAAAGATAGATATTCCTGTCTGTGATACCCAGTGACAAAGATAGGGGCCATTTTTTATTTAGCAGGTTGTTCCAAAGAAGTCTTACCCCCTTCACTCCCTTTAAATCCCCTTTGAGTAGTGAGTCCAGGGTGAAGATCACATTATGGCTCAGACTTTGCAGCTGGAAGAGGTGATCAAAGGGTTTATTGTTCAAGCAGTCATTAAAGGCAATAAGAAATAAGGAAATAAGATCTGTTCCTACTCATCCCCAGTAAGAAGAGAAAATCGGTGCCATGCTAGCTGTTACTAATGTCTTACATTTCATTCTGCTACGCTAGGCTACATGTACCTACATACTTAAATAACATAAATAACTAATTGGACGTACAATCAAAACATTGATATCAATCACCTTGTCTGACAAGTGGGAACATATCTTACCTCCCAAAAAGTTGAACTATCCCTTTAAAATATTGTTCAGATCATTCTGTATGTCCTATGATAGCTTAAAACCACAAGTTTAACTGCCTGCCACTATTAGTGCATCAGTCAATCGAAATCCTACATCTCGGATCTGTTTGGGTTATAAACTGTCCAAAACATATGTATCTCACCAGGTTCTTGAGAAGGGCTGAAAGCTCTTTGACCAGGCTGGAGAACTTGACAAAGGCTGTGCCCAGGTCAGGGTTGTCCCTGCTGATGAAGTTGCTGCCAAACTTGTCCAGTGCCTGACCATAGTTCTCCTCATTCTGGACATGATCTGAGAGGACAGGAGGTCAAGAGACATGTTGTCATCGGTAGATTCTAATGAGCATGGCCAATGGAGAAGGTTGCTCCAGGGCCCTGCCTTCAAGGGGCCCATAAATAGAGATGTATCAGTAGTCTGCTGCTTCGAGAATCTATGTTGTCTGGGAAACAGTAGTCTGTTGCTACTGAGGTCTATGTTGTTTGGGAAACAGCAGTCTGTTGCTACTGCGGTCTATGTAGTCTTGGACACAGCAGTCTACTGCTTCTAGAATCTATGTAGTCTGGGACACAGCAGTCTACTGCTTCTAGAATCTTGGTTGTCTGGGAAACAGCAGTCTACTGCTTCTAGAATCTTTGTTGTCCGGGAAACGGTAGACTGTTGCTACTGCGGTCTATGTAGTCTGGGTCACAGCAGTCTACTGCTTCTAGAATCTATGTAGTCTGGGACACAGCAGTCTACTGCTTCTAGAATCTTGGTTGTTTGGGAAACAGCAGTCTACTGCTTCTAGAATCTTTGTTGTCCGGGAAACGGTAGATTGTTGCTCCTGAGGTCTATGTCTGGGAGAAAGCGATATGCTCCTCCTAGGCTCCACGATTCCGGGAGACATCAGTCTGGACTCTTTGGTTGCTGCTATGTCTTTGTGTGACAACAGCATGCCCTAGAGGACTACTGCCATGTACTTACATAAGAACTGAATAATATTTAAAAACACTTTCAGCCGGAACAAGTAAGACTGTTCTAGGGCAATAACTTATCTGCATTTTTTATAGTTTTTTTTTCATTATAGATGTTGTTAGCAGCAGCTAGATGTTCTTTGTATAGGATTGGTACTTACAGTTGTTCTATAATATATTGTTAGGTTTTGAGGTATGATCCACGTGTTGTTGTTAAACAGTGGGTTGAAATAAATCAAATAAGAAAGTCCCCGGGGGTCCTGTGTCTTCGTACAGAGGCGGGTCATCATGAGCCATGCCAGTAGAAGCACAGCCCTCAGAGATGGCCTGCGGTGTCTATCACCTCGGCAAGGAGACACGGCAAAATGAACTCCTACCTTGACCTGAGTTGTAGATGGCTTTGACCGATTTCTTCACCTTCTGTAGCGCAGTGCGATCTTGATCCAAAGCCTGGAGATACAGACAGAGAAAGACTGTCAGATGGACTCAGATTTCTCTCTCTGTATCTTGTATTTATTTATCGAACTTCAAGATTACTTTCAAAGTGGGGTGAAAGTAGATGGTTTTGAACTACCATGGTGAAAATGGAGAGCTATTATATTTTTCCCGGTTAGGGGTAATTGTCCTTGGATCAACAGTTGATTGTTGGTTTGTATCAGCATGGGAATTCTCAGTTTAAACCGTCCCATTACACTTGGATAAAATCAACCAGGAATCTGGACTTCTAGGGCTCCTTACTAAGTAACTCAATACGTTTACAATGACTACTGATTATTCAGTCACTCCCTGCTGTAAGAAATACATAGTCAAGGTGCTTAAGCCTCTACCCACTGAGCACACACCAGCTGCAGCTGTGAGGCGTTTTACATCCCTGATGGCTCTATACAACATAAGGTTGGCTTACGCAAACACAAGCTGGAGTTTCTGGTGTAAATGTGAAGGTAAGAATTAGTTTTGAATAAACTATAACTGAATCAAAGGAGAATGTTGGTATCGATGGGTTGAACTTTTAGTGAGGCCTCACTTGGAGTCCAAAAGAAGAACACTAGTAATTGTGCCACTGATTAAAACTACATTGGAAATGGACAGACAATTGTACTAACATGCTTCCATGCTTCCGTGCTTCCTTCCTTCCTTCCTTCCTTCCTTCCTTCCTTCCTTCCTTCCTTCCTTCCTTCCTTCCTTCCTTCCTTCCTTCCTTCCTTCCTTCCTGCCTACCTTCCTTACTTCCGTCCTTACTTCCTTCATTCATTCCTTCATTCCTTACTTGCTTCCTTCCTTACTTCAGTCCTTCCGTAGACCCAGACAAACCAGTAAGTTTGAACCCATGATGTATTTTAGTTCAAATCTTCTCGTTGACCTCATTTTGCAGTGCCTATGATGCAAGCCTACCACCATAAGTCCATATATTCATATTATGTGAAAGTGACATGGGAATGATATTTTATATTCTGCTGCCAAAAGAGAATCAAGAAACTTTAAACGGATTCAAATAAAGGATGTGGAAAAAGCCTTAGCATTTACATGACGCCGTTGGATCAAAGCCACTAAAGTGGATCAAAGCCACTAAAATATGTAGTCATGGAAAAGTTGTACAAAAACAAGTCATGTTAGAGGGCTGATACACACTAAATATTTCAGTGGAGAACTAAAATTGCAGAAGAGATTGCAAAGTAGGCTAATTCAGGGATCTGTGCGAGGCCGGTCATGGCAATTCAGAGACTCACCAAGTTTTTATATTTCCCATTACAAGTTCACAGAGAAGAACAAACTTGGAGGGGTTGAAGGCCCTTGGACCCAGGGTAGCTTAGTCATCAAGGGGCTGTCAATCATGCTCTCTTGGGGAATCATAACGGCTATTATCTTTAAAAGTCAACTAAGGAGCACCAAATGCTTTTTTCTAGGTGTAGAGCTCATATTTTAACCTTATATATCTTTTTTAATCTTTAAAGATATTTTTGGGAGGCATTTTTGCTTTATTACAGCCCTGATGTTGGAGAGACAGGAAAGGTGTGAGAGAGAGAGGGGAGGCCATTTCAGACATACTCCATTGTGCTGGTACACATATTCCGATATTTGCTAAATTCATACACAAGAGTTGTCAGTTCTGCTCAAGGTTGGTCATCTTCTACACATTGGCTAGACTGTAGGCCTCTGCTTTCTGTCGGTGACATTACAGTAACTGTGTTGGCGTTCTTGCAGCTTTGAAGACTAGGTCAACACTTACAGGAATTAGGGCCTATGTAATCAGTTTTTAATCCAGCCGATTGTAGTCAAAAATAAAGTATAATAGATCACTTTGAAAAAAAAGTTTGGAACTTGGTTGACTCCTTCGTTGTTGTCTGTAAGGATTACCAGACACACACAGAAGCAACAATGCCTCCCAATCAGAATAGTCCTCTATCTCTCTCCTCCCAATGAAAAGGCACTTGGCCATCCAGACACTTAGAATCACATTGACGATAGAATCAAACAGCTCAAATCTGTTCTCTGTCATTACTGCTGGCATTTTGTTTCCTATAAATAAGATCCCCACGCACCCTTACCCCAGTAATCAGATTAAATTATGCACTGCTAAAGGTATATTTCGTTTTTGCTATTTACAGTCCCACCATGTCCTCGTATATTGACGCAACAAAACCTTGGCCTGTCATTACTTAGCAGGTCATAGAGATACAACAGTAACAGTATCCCTCAATCCATACCCGGGCCTGTGTGTTGCTCTTTCAACGGAACACTGCACAGCCTGAACCCTGCCGGGTAAGAGGAAGCCAAACTGTTTTCACATGCTCACCTTTGTCCTTGTAACTCTCAGCACTTTGATCCTGTACACAATAAACCGTAGAGTGCTGAACAAAAAGATGAATTATAATGCAGGCCAAAATAAAGACTGAAGAAAGGTAAAAAGACTTGAACAAGTTACTATTAGTGGTGTTATGAACGCATGAATAGTGCTTCCATATCAAGGCGACCTGGTGTCGAGATACCTGCTGTTATGAATGCATGAATCACTAATAGCGCTGGGTTAGGGTTAGTGTTAGTGGAATAGTGGAATAGTGCTTCCACGTCCAGCTGACCTGGGGTCAAGATGCCATTCACTGGGACCGACAGAGTGGACTAACAATAGACCAACCACTTCATGAGAACGGGAACGACCTCTGACCCCGCCGGACTCCAGTGCGTCCTGCCTGCCATTGTTAGCCAGCAAGGTGAGCAAAGAGCCCTGTTTGACTGTAGAAGTAGGTTAATCCCCTCAATCCATTCCTCTGACCGGACGAGAAAGCCCTCCTAAGCATACTAGCTGGCACACAATAGGATTCTGGACCGTAAGACGGTCTCTTTGACTCCTCATGGTCGGTTTGGGTAGCTCTGAGTGAGAGAGCAACAGACACACTTTCCTCAGTCTCCTCAACAGTATTGGGAAAGTGACTCTCTATGGGCTGGTTTCACGTACATAGATTAAGCTAAGTCCTAGACTAAAAAACATGTTCAATGAAGAATCTCAATTGACAGTGAGATTTAGTCTAGGACTAGTCTTAATTTATGTCCAAAATGTGTAAATGTATTACGTTGAAAAATAATCCTGTCTTCTTAATAATTCTGATTCACATCCATAATGTTTAGTTGAAATTTGAAATGGCGTTGGAGTATAATAACTACAGTGTAATAATCTGGAGAATGGTTCTAGGGTAAGGAAGCTAAGCTGACTCAGCTACCAATCTGCCAAAATACATGCTATTATTATTATTATTAATATGTTCTAAACCTGGGGTTCATAAATAATTCTTGAAGTTTATAATATTGGTCTCTGGTACAGATTACTACAGATGGGGAGCATGTATTAGTAATTGTCTAGCATGAACAGGGTAAATAAATGTTGTATATGTCGAAGAGGACCATAACAGAAAAAAGGGCACATTGAATAATTGTAGTATAAAGGCCATATTCCAGAGGGAATCAGATTAACTTTGTAGGACCAGGGAGTTTGTCTGCCCTCATGTGTGATTAACACAAAAAATAACTAGTTGCTTTCAATCAATAATAATATAATGATACATTTCTTAACTTGGTCAGAATCCAGTATGGCCACTGGCTCATCAGTCTTTATTCATAATCAAACCCACTGCTTTCAATGACTGTTAAGGGGAACAAAACATAGCTGGAAAGACTTTGTCTAAAAATCTAAAATTGTATTTAAATATATATAATGTATTTGGTTTATGTTTATATGATATGTTTCACCCATGGGGTGCTGTTTAAGGAAAGCAGTAATCTTTGGTGGATTTTACATGGCCATTGTTTAGGTATTCATCCTGTGAACAACAGAGTGGACAGCCCCAACCCTGCATGACCACCATGGGCCAAAACCCCCCAAAGAGAAACCTCATCACCAAACGTCACCTTGTTTACATTCCCTCAGGCTGATACCGCCCCTAACTACAGTTGGCCCATGGCACACCATAGGTGGAGTTGTTAAGAAATAGCTAATATCAAATAGTTTTAACGGATATTATGCATTATAGTATGCCTTAGTATAGTATAATCATATGAATGGAGTTTGAGCTTCATATAGGGAAGGGCATTGAAAGTGCAATATAGTTCCCTCTTATTCCCGTTCTGCAAATCTGCTTTTAGTATCGGTACAGTTTTTTGGTGGATTTCTCTGAAAAAAACATTACAGCTATAATGTCTGTGATTTGTTGAAATTACCAATGACGTTTTATCTTTTTGAGAGTTGTGTAGAAATAAAATAGTGTTGTGAGGATTATTATGCAATGATAAAAGGTAATGTAATAACAAATCCATCTATACCATAAAAAGCCTTTCACCCTTCAACACTACAAATGAAGGTCTTAGCTGTACCGATGCAGCAATACGCAGATGACAAACCGGACAACTGTCTTTGAATAACCAAAGGCATGTAGACAGTGCAATTGTTATCTTATCGTTACTGTAAATTATAACATTACATTTGTTATTGTTTTTACGACCAAAGATTTGGCACAGTTGGGGCCTATATAGACTTATAGGCAAATCTGAGTGAATGGTATGATTGCAATTGCTTCAACCATATTTTGTATCCGAACCTATTGTTATTATAATGTGATTTTGGCTAAGCAGTAGGCTACACTTATAGAGGGTACTGTTGTGCTCAGGTTCTCCAGAAAACCGATGACTGAGCGATATGTCAACTCCTCTGGATGGTAACAGTCATCCCTACCGAAAATGTAGGCCCCTCTGCCGTACATTAATTGCGAATGCGTTGTTGAAACGCGACTGCAGTTAGATTCAAAAGAATAGCGGTGCAGCTTTCGCAGTAAGAAAAGCTCATTCAATGACGTCGCCACTTTGCCTGGTCTACATCAAGGACCAAATATCGGAAGATTTCCAAATATATGGCGAGGTCATTGATAGTGCAGTCACAGAATCGATTTTCACAAAGGGCCTTACCTCCTCCAAAACGTTGACCGTATTCCGGCAGTTCTGCAGCCGGGTGGTGAAGCTGGAGGTCGTGGGAGAATTGTAGTCATCCGTTGTTTCCGAGAGAAACTCGGCCACTGAGATCTGGTCGGGCATCCTATTTTACGGAGTCGCCTCGACCTGTTTCAGATGAATCACTACACTAAAACCATTAATCAGAAATCAAAAGTGGAAGAAACGCAATCAGACTTGACTTACAATAGTGCAAGTCACCAGCTATGAATGGTTCGTTGGGGTTAGTAGCCTCTTGCTTTAGGCCTACCCTAAATAGGCTATTAAACCAAGAAATCTCCAGGCCACAGATTGCAACCCCCTTGTTGATACACACACTTACAAGGCAATCTAAACAGTTAAGACAAGATTCAGTCGTCTTCTCATCTCCCCCCTCAACAACTGGTTGCCCACAAGACACAACGACTGCCCACAAGACACATTCGTTCGTTGGATTCAACAAAAAGTATAATCTAGATGCACTTAAAAATAAGAAATCGCAAAGTGGACTAAAATTCCGTTTGACAAGATATTGTAGAAGATCTACACTGTCCACTCCACAACCGTTATCTTCCCTTCCTCTTGTTTTCACTATCCTCTACTAGACGCTATCAACGCTAAGAATCTGACAGCAGCGCACGCACGGACGTTTTCTCCTCCCTGCGTTGATGACGGGTTAAACAAAGTAGAGCTTTGCGCATGCTTCAGCTCAGTTAGACTTGGGTCCACTGGTAAGAAAATACCAGGTTGGAAAATAATGTACTTAGCAACATCCATATTGACAGGGCTAGGATGAAGACTGCATGACAAGCCACCCTGTTTTCCTTGACACGCTAATTCAGTTTCTGAATTTGAAGTCGAGGATCTCAATTTCTTAAACTATAGTCTACTAAAGAGGTTTAGGGGGAGGAGATTTACACATTGTCAAGTCAAAACATAAGCAGCTTTAAAAATGAATAACCGCAAAACAACAACCTTGGATTGAAAACCACCCATGCATCAACACTATTAAGCCATTTTAAAATGTTAAATAACGTTTTTTAGTATTATTATGCCCTATTATTTAATTTGATTTACTTTGGTAGGATCTCAGAATCTAATTCTCATAATTATTTGAAAAGCACAGATAGTAGACATATGCCTACAAATCAGAATACTGTGATGCAGGGATACAGGGATATGCCCCCCCCCCCCCCCCCCCCCCCCCCCTCACCTTAATGTAAACATGGTGTAATGTAGCAGTCTTTTTGAGTTTGCAAACATACTTGTTGAGAACATGGAGAATGGTGATCTGTGGTTTTGCATCACCACTGAACTATCAACTGTGTGTTTGTGTTTGTGTGAAGCTACAATCCCACAGTAATATCCTGTTCTATGTTTGTCAAAGGACTGCATCCTGCTTTAGGTTACATGAGGAAGAGTTGCTTTTCTGATTTCCCTTACATATCAGACTGCTGCTCAAACAGCCCAACCATCAAATGTTTGATGTGGACCCATATTTCAGACCCTATTGACCAATGTCTTTCCCAGAGATGTCTCTTAGTCACTGTTCTTATTGAAACCTTATCAAGTTGAAGAGGCCTTGTGACAAAGGCTCCTGTCATCTGTGCCCCAACAATACATTTGATTGAAAGTCTTTGAAGCGGTCCATGAGCGGTCCTTAAGCCAGCTTTATTGAAGGTCATCTGTGCTTGCTCAGCCATTTGATACATACCACAGAGCATAAGAGGATGTAAATAGGTTCATTGTATCATGCCCTACAACCCCTAAGGAAGCATCCACATTGTTTATGCTTTTCTTGATTATGTTTTCCCTTTAACCTGCCACCTGTGTAAAAGTAATTTTTTGTTAGAAGGAATAAAAAACTGAAGTAGGAACACTTGGAAAAAGTCCTTTCCCACACAGCCTTAAATGGAAATAAAATTATGTTTACAACAAACATTGGCCCTTTTCTAAATGCAGTTAGAAATACTTAGATCTCCAGCACATCAAGGTCAGACACAAGCATTGCCAATCTCAATGCTACAAATCAATCTCCAGAAAACATTATGTTCCTGTTTGTACTTTGTAAAATGTTATCAGGAAAGGGTAAGGCGCATATCACTGTACCAACCTCCCCTCAAGTAGCCAGACGAGACTGAAGCAGGAAACAAAGGATTGTTTGAATGCTGAAAGAAAGCACCTTCATTTGTCAAGTTGATTCAAACTAACCCTAGATGCCATGGCATGCAGATCTAAAAAATTCAACTTAGACCATCCGTCGCCAAATCAACAAAAGGTGGTTATATGGTCAAAGTCCCAGGATGAAGCCATCTCTTTATCGAAAACAAACCAAGGCCTTAAGAGAAAAAGAAAAACTTCAGAATTTGACGTAAAATATATTAGCGTGTTTAGAAACTGCTCCATAGTTTCCATATTTATCCCACTGTACAAATAGCTTGTGTGAAATTGAACTGACAAGAAACCACTACAAAAATGAATGCATTTTGTATAAAATAGCAACAAAAAAAAAGAAAAAAATACTATTAAAGTTGGCTGAGCAAGCAAACGTATTGGGTGCTGGCTGCTTTGAGATATATATCTATAGTATGTAAATGTATACAAATATTTATATATTTAAAATAATACAATTTTAAACGTCATTGGCAAGAAAAAAGTAAATATATAGTGTCATTCTTTCTTTGTTTATTTTTCCCCATTATCTTCACTGTAGATATCTCCAAGATGGCGATAGAGAAACTTCCAAGCCTACCCAAATATATTCATCCACATCTTCTGTAATATCTTATTTGCTTCCAATATTAATATGTCTCAGTTATTAGGTTTATCCACTCACTAATGGACAACCTTTGAACTCTTCTCTGCACATGGAATCCCCTTCTTCTTGCTGCCCTTTACTCCAAGAGGAAGTTGCAGTCGCGCCAGCACCTCTTAGTGGCAAAAGTATATAACACTCCGTAACATCTTGTTTCAAAGCAGGACCCACGTGTCTCATCACATAGAGAACATTTAAACACAGCTTTTATGCTGAAGGAGTTTATTCACATGTTGTGAGTGATATGGGAAAGAAATAAAGTTTTTAAAGTTAAGTCTTGCTATTGTCTATCTTAAGTATGATTTCTTTTTAGCTTTTTCATTGCGCTTTCAGGGGAAAAGGGTTTGACAAAGTGGTGGTAAGAGTCGGGTCTCTCTCTGGGAGGGATTTTGCTGCGGTTATTGTGGATAGAGTAGACAGTGTTGTTAGCCAGAGGCCTGCTTGTATGTGCATTATTCTTCTGTAGCCTACAGACTGTGGTAGCCATGCAGTCAGGCCCACAGTGATATCAATGTAGCACAATAACCATTGACTGATGCTTTGTTACTATGTTAACATATCTTACAATGCAACGGCATTGTCTTTTAAATAAATATGTATTATTATTATTATTATCGTATCATCTGGAGCAAAACGAATATCAAATTTCCCACGTTTTTAAAAACCTTTTGGACGATAGTCTTGTAAGTCTGTCCAATGATGGATAGAGTTGTGTATGACAGGGAGGGATGTAAGGTGAAAGGCAACTTGCTCAGCAACAGCGATGCATTGTAAACCAAATGGAGGCAATGGTTTTCTCTCCTATCACTGAGGCAGGACCTTTCTTTTTTTTTTCTTTTTCCTCACTTTTACAGTGAGGACTTCTATCCCCTGTTACAACGAAGAGCATTGTGGTAAACTTGCATCAAGTGAGTTTAGAAAAGATGGGCTGCATGCACAATGTCACATGGCACATATACACAATGTCACCATTATCCATTACTGACATAAGAGATGCTATTATAACTGTCATTCTGTTTTCAAACGAAAATTGACCTCATGCTATATAGAGCTTCAAGTCTGATCCTCACCTTCTCTCTGAGTTCAAGCACATCTGAGTTCAAGGTCTTTAATGACAGCTTTTCATCTAGCCAGAAAATAAAATATTTGTACACTGTAACGTGCAGTACTAACTTCTTATCCCAAACTGCAACGAGCTCGGTCTAGTCTTTCTGGTCACAAGCACGGATGCACAAAGTGAAGGAAAATTGTTTAGTGGTTAGTTAGGGCAGGTGGGGGAGTGCGCCATCTGAGATCCAACCCACAAGTAGCTGAGGAGTAAAGGTATTTTCTGGTGGAGCTCAGAAGGATGGATAATATGCAATATGAATTGTGTGTCCAAAGTATAGAAACGGGTAGCAGAGTTCAAATACTTAGGGTTAGGGTTAGGGTTAAGGGTTAAGGGTTAGGGTTAGGGTTAGGGTTTGGGTTAGGGTTAGGGTTAGGGTTAGGGTTAGGGTTAGGGTTAGGGTTAGGGTTAGGGTATAGGGTTAGGGTTAGGGTTAGGGTTAGGGTTAGGGTTAGGGTTAGGGTTAGGGTTAGGGTTAGGGTTATGGTTTGGGTTAGGGTTAGGGTTAGGGTTAGGGTTAGGGTTAGGGTTAGGGTTAGGGTTATGGTTTGATGAGGAGGAATATAAATATGGAGGACTCCTGTTAAACAGGTTGAAACAAAATCTAAAAAAGTACTGAGTGTCATGAGATCAGTTTCTGGTTATGAATAAATAATCAATACTGGATATCTAAAGGGCTTTAATATGATTATGTATTGATTATGGATGTACGAAACAGCAGCCAAGAGTGTTTTGGATAAATGAGACAGATAACAGTTCATCTCTAAGGTTCATTGCTGGTGCAATTAAAACAACTCTTAATGCACTACTGGTGGGAACTGACAAATTACCAGTATATCTAAGACGTTCAAAGTTATGGCATATTGGGTTAAATTATAGAGATCTGGAGAGGAACAACCCGCAAGAAATGTGCTGTGTGAGTACAGGGGATATTCACATTCAGCAACTCAAAGGTAAAGGATTTGGTTCTAATATGAACACAGCAGCAGAATAGTATGGTTTAAATAGGTTAGATTATGGATAGGTTAGGTAGGCTACATAACTCGGTACTTTTAAAGGTACCGACTGAATGACGTCAGTACTACCGAGTATACCGGTTCACGTAAAATTAATAGGTGCCACATTTCGGTACCGGGTAATTTATGGGACAAATACGGTTTGGGGTAATGTTCCTCTATCGATTTTTCCAGTGCCCGATATTGTAACTCGCGGAGCCGAAGAGAGAAGGGATGGCATGGAATACATGTGTAACATTTGATATTTGGTTCAAGATTTTGTGAGGAATTATTATAACTATATGCTAATATTTAGTGATGCGTCTAAAGATCCAGGGAGTGGACATAGGAACAGGAGCGATATGCAATATAATGAATGATGGATTATCTGTTTTTACAGAAGAAATTGTTGATGTAATTTTTGGACTACGGGGTAAGGCCGGAAAAGGTTGTTGTTTGTTCAGGCTTTACTGCAGCTCTTAATAGTTTGAAGTCAAAAGAAACCATAAGAGGTGATTTAATTACAAAACACTATTACGATACTACAAACAGAAATCAGTTAAGGTGAAGGCATTCTAAGGGAGGAGCAGAAGGTAAAGGTAGCAAGTGATATTTTCAAGGTTAACATTTGGACATCCTGAATCAAAATCAACTCTTTATTTAATGAGAACTTTCTGACAAATCACAAATGTTTGTAATGTTCCCGAAAATGTAATGCCTCAAGAGTATGTAAAGCCCTCATGTTACACACTCCGATACAGCAGGTCACTGGTGGCGGTACGCACTTTTTGACTTGGGTTTACGCTCCACAGAGAAGAAGAAGAATAACTCGGAACAAGGAAGTGCCGATTAAAAGCGGAGTCACTAATTTGGATTCCTAGCTAGCTAGTGGCCAGCTCTATCACCATGTCGCAGTTTGTAGTACTGCAAACAGTAAGTTATTCAATTTAAAACGTTGCGTCGTGTTGTTAAATTATTTGAATCGGTGAATGTTAGAGAGACGGGGTGCCTTAGTTGACGTATCTGTACTTCGTTAATGTTAGCTAGCTAAGCTAACGTATCTACGCTTTTATTATTCCTAGCTAACTAACGTTACTAAAAGAGTGCCTCGTATTTTTCAACGATAAGTTGAACGTTGGCAGTCAATGTTAGCAGCAAGAGCTAGGTAAGTGTATAACATAATTCCGGAGAAAATGATCTCATGAATGTAGGCTAACTTTTTTGCTAAGTAAGTCAATCGTATCATGTTGGCCAGCTCATCATAGTCCTACTACCAGTAGTACGTAACGACGTTACATCTAATGCTAACTATCCTAGTGCTCATGTAAACATCATTAGCTTGGTTCATGTCAATAACATTGTTATTACGGCGACCAGCCTGTGGGTAGCCAAGCCATCTGGTAGATTGACCAAGGGGACACGTCCTATGTAAACCGCACATGACCCAATAGCTATCTTGTCGTCAGCAACAGGCTTGTTTCCGGGGGGGAAGGGGTACTTTCACCCAGATTGGCTGACATACATATTATAATAATTTGTAGATTGCAACAACCTACCATATTGCACCAGCACAGGTAACTCATTTAACTCGAGTCAAGCTATTAACCCATCAAGGTGCGTCCTAGAATCAATATGGATGTCTGCCGTGGATATGACTAAACAAATCTAGCAACTAAACGCTCACTTAACTAATCATTGAACTGCCTGTCTATATACGCCATAAGTGTTTTCACTTTAACAAATGTGTTGTTTTACGTTATGCCAAAGCCGTTTAGGTAAAGTAGGTAAAGTAAATAGGCGAAGAAACATGTCAATAAATAGCTGTAGTAGTTAACTAGTAACTAAGGTAACTAAGCAAACTCAGAACCTATAACTCATTTCAGGAGTCATTCACAGTGTCACCGTACCTATCATGTCTTGTGTGTTTAGACTCGCATGTTTGCTCAAATCAATATTTGGACTAGAGTACAGGCTTCTTCTAAAGTATGACCTTTTTGCCCTTTGCTGATATGGAAGAAGTTGTCCATGCTATGGAAATCACCAGAGACCCCACGATATGATATTATTATTATTATTATTATTATTATTATTATATATTTTTTTATATGCTGAGTATTGCTACACCATATATTCGGATGTGTCACCTTTGAATCGCAAATGTAGCCGAATCAGAAGCATGTAATTCAGACAAATCTTTGCTAAATGATTCATGGTCTAGATCGAAATGTAGGGTTGACGTTTAAGCTGCGTTTCAGCTTGAAGCAGTCGCTCTTTCGTATTTTTTATGGGAACGGTTCAAAACCCTCGCAACACTCCCATGCATTCACTGGTACACATTCGGCAAAAGTAATAACACAATCTACAGTGTTAAAAATCTATATGCAACAGGTAAAGTTGCAGGTTATTAGATTTTTTCATACTTGGTAAGATTTGTCTTATCAGTTTCTGTAAATCCGTCCAAAATGAAACATGAGTATCAGTAATGTTCAGGAGAATTGTCTTAATCTTGGCTTGTATACGTTATAGCCACCCTTATACACCCAAACCATTCGGGTTTAGCAGGAAAGTGTCCGACATGCCTTCCAAGCTCTTCAGCAGTAATTCCCAAGCACAGATGGGTCACTAGGCTTTGAGGTTTCTGCCCAGTTCACCTCAAGACAGGTTCCGTGTGTCCTGATTGGAGCACTGCATAACCGGCTGTAATCCTTATGGAATGGCCAGTCTCTGAAGTAGACCACGATTATCCAGGTTGGCATGCTGGCTGAGTTTTCAGCCACAGAGAAAAACGGGCCGTAACACTGCAAAGTTCCGCTTGCGGCCCAGTTGTGTGTTTTTTGGCCCCGTCTCTGGATTATATTTGGCATCCTGTCGTTTCTTTGAACCCTTACTTGAGATTTATGGCAGCTTAAACAAACTCTCATGTGAACCGTCGGTCTGAAAACATCTGAGCTTCTGGTAGCATTCAGCTCGACTTCTATTTCACACTTTTTCGCCTCAGTAAGTTACACAGTCTCAAGTTCTTGCAATTTGTTTAAAAAGATGGACCTTCAAGTAATTCGATTGCCCTTTTCTTTTCCCCCTTCAAATGTTTCTTTGTACGTTGCGCTGAAGCCGTTTAAGATCTTGTATTTTCCCCTTTAGTAGCACGCTTCAAACGTGTCACTAAGCCTTCTGTCACCCGGTGGTCATTTCCATTCCATAGCCTGTCTAGAATAATAACCAGGATGCTTGCCTATGGGCTTTTTTCGGCTGGCCCTGCAGTCTCATTTCAACACAGGTACTGGGCGAGCGACAGCATCTATCAACAGAATCAAGAACGTTTCCAAAAGCGATTTTTATGATGTCGAGGAGGGTTCAATTCTGCCTTCTCTATTAGTTTAGCCCGTGGTAACATGGTACAGTGAACGAGAGGGGAAGACGCAGTTGCCTGTTTGACAGTGAGTAAATGGAGAAGCGTTGGCTGCAATGTGAATGGCTGGAGGCAGGTTTTCAATGTTCTTGTTCTTTTGTGGTGGAACGCGGGTGCAGAAATACACACCACGTGACGGCGTGGCGAGAGTGTGACTGCGTATCTTGATTTGAATTTACTTTACAGTTAACACCGTGTGGCGTGTTACTTTCTTTCTCTTAAGATGAGAAGACAGGGGATGGACACTTCTTTTTTTTTTTTTCTTTCTTCTTTCTCTGATTCGGTTCAGCCAGCTTAAGGAAACCTGCAGCTTTGATGGTGTTCCCGGCAGGCAGCTTTAACAGACTATAACGTTGTCGTCGTCTCCTAGGTGCCTGGCTCCACGGTGCCTTAGGGAGTGCCATGGCGCTCATCGAGGGGGTGGGGGATGAAGTCACTCTGCTGTTCGGCGCGGCCCTCCTGCTGCTAGTGCTGGTGTTGGCCTGGGCATCCACCCACACAGCCGAGCCCCCCGACCATCTCTTCACCACGCCGCCCGCCTCCGTCTCCACCTCCTCCTCGGCCTCCGCCTCGCTGCAGCTCCAGACGCCCCCGCTGGCGCAGCGCCCGGCCCCCGGCCACGGCACGGCCGGGGAGGGGTCGGACCCGCCGCCCGCCCCCGCCACCCTGGACGCTCTCTCTGCAGCCCCGGGCGAGGACGGCAAGGCCGAGCCGAGAGCGGAGGCGGGCAGCCGGGAGGGAGACGGCGGGGGAGGGCAGGAGGCCAACGGGGGAGGGGAGGAGGAGGGAGACGGCGGGGGAGGGCAGGAGGAGGGAGACGGTGGGGGAGGGCAGGAGGAGGGAGACGGCGGGGCAGAGCAGGAGGGAGAGGCGGGAGGCCAGGAGGATGCCGACAGGGAGAGCGTGTCGGAAGAGAACGCCGAGGTCCTCGTCCGAGACGGTTTGAGACACAGAGAGAGGACGGAGGCCCGCCCCGTCACCGAGCCCCCCCCAGGCTCACAGGACACTGGCCCCCCCAGGCCGGCGGACGCAGAGGACACCAGGAACATGGTGCTGCGCCTCAAGTTCCTCAACGACACAGAAAGGACTGCTCAGGTCAAACCTGAGGATACCATTGGCTACATCAAAAGGTACCAAATGAATCGCACCGTTGCAATAACATGTTGCCCCCCCCCCCAGAAAGTAAAGTCCACTATGACTGTCAGTTACGTGCACACTGACATGCATACACGTTTGTAGAAATAGGTCGACACTGGTCTAGCAGGGTTCCCACGCCGCCTGGGAAACCTGGACATTTAGAGACGAGTTTTCCAGTGATGGGAACACCTGGAAATTGATTCAATTACCAAATGTCCTGGACATTTTTTATTTTTTATTTTAGCCCCTCACTCGGATGGCCTTCGTAAACCTAACTTGTACTGAAATTCATATTTGATTCATTCTACATCAATGAAGCTATAGGCTACCAGGGGGGCATGTAACAACCCATTACAATACCACCTGTTAAAAAATGCCTTGACAATAACACCCACCTCCCAGTGTACTTTGGTGTGATCTACTACTTTAATCCATTTTGAAGTTGTTACAGAGGTTATATGAGGGACCTGGAGTATAAGCAGAACATAAACATGTTGGTGTTTGTTTGTTGTTGTTTGTATAGACTTGGATTTTCCCAGTGAAGAGTTTCCATATGCCGCTGTTGTTGGGTTTATTTAAGTAATGATTATCTTTATACCTCATAAAACTGTTTGTGTTCAAATTACTGCCCAAAAATTTCGCCCTTTGGCCACTCGCAAGAAAGACTTCTCCATCGCAAAGTCCAGGGCTGTCCCAGTACATCCCTGCCTGTGACACATCATCGGAAACCCTGCATCATTAAGGAAAAAGGAGAATTCAAACTGGGGCTAAATGTGTCAGTACAAGGCCCACTGGTAAATGATATGACCATTTGTCAGCGAGTGCTGTCCTGTATTGTTTAGGAAAACTCCTGGAAAATATCCTGGAAAGGTTCTGGGAAAGGATTTCTTAAAAAGCGTGGGAACCCTGTCTAGGTTAGCCAACATAAATTCAGTTTTGGTGTCTGTGTCAAACTCGCGTAGGAGCATACTGATGAGCATGACAAAAAGCACTGGCTGGTGGTCAGCATGTGTGTGTGTGTGTGTGTGTGTGGGGGGGGGGGGGGTGTGTAACGCGCTAATGATGATGGCAACCTGTTGTGCTAACGTTCTCTGTGCAGCTCAGACTGCTAGCGAAAGAGCTGTGAGAGCGCCACCTAGCGACCATCTAGCATACGCATTACTCTGGCAGTCGAAAGGGCAGTCTCACAGTCTCTCTCTGGCTTCATATACACACACGGTTATGATGTGAAGCTGCCGACCGTCCCTTCTGTACTGGTACCATGTGTGACCATATGAACTATGATGTGTTGGAGGGGATACAGCCTGCAACATTATTAATGTCATTAGATAGGCTAGCGCTTTTTATCAATATTTGTAAAGTAATAAAACCGACTAAAACCTTTTGCTATACTCCCTGTGACTTTAAACGTCAGGACTTCTATGGCCTGTTGAATTAAATGCCTGGTTAAAAAAAAGATAAGATCCCTTTTTAAAAGATCTCAAATTCAGCTTCGTGAATATGGCTTCGAAGGGAATTCAATTGGGGCCATAAAAGCTGACCTCTCCACTGTCTCTGTGTCTGTGACTGACCTGTCCACTGTCTCTTTGTGTGTCCCTGACCTGTCCATCGTGTGTGTGTGTGTGTGTGTGTGTGTGTGTGTGTCCGTGTCCGTCCCTGACCTGTCCACTGTCTCCGTGTGTGTCCCTGACCTGTCCACTGTGCGTGCGTGCGTGTCTGTCTGTCTGTCTGTCTGTCTGTCTGTCTGTCTCCGTGTGTCCCTGACCTGTCCTCTGCCCTCGTTGCAGGACCTACTTCGCCGGGCAGGAGCACCAGGTGCGCCTCATCTACCAGGGCCAGCTCCTGCAGGACGACGGCCAGACGCTGGCCTCCCTCCACCTGGCCGACAACTGCGTGCTCCACTGCCACATCTCGCAGCACGCCACCCGGGAGGCGCCGGCGGGGGTGCGGGCGGCCGACCAGGCCCACGCCGTGGCGCTCAACGTGGGCAGCCTGATGGTGCCCCTCCTCATGCTCATGCTGTCCGTGCTCTGGTACTTCCAGATCCAGTACCGGCAGTTCTTCACGGCTCCCGCCACCGCGTCCCTGGTGGGCATCACCATCTTCTTCAGCTTTGTGGCTTTCGGGGTTTACCGCCGTTAAGGGACCGAGCGAGCCAAGCTCCTGTTGGTGGTGGAACCGGGCTCCTTCAGGGTGAAGAGGCTCACCTCACAATAATGTAAACCAACTGGAACTCCTTCGAATGGCCTTTTTCACGTGATTTTGTTATTTACGTAGAGGTTAGAATGGGTTTGAAGACAAGTCAAGGAAGTGTTTTGAGTTTTATTTCAATTCAGTCCGAGCTCCTCTGGTCAGGTTTGCTTTGCAGCTAGCCCAACATGTCTGACACTCACCCATGAAGAGGCTTCTCGTGTTGAGGCCAAGACTGATGGAAGGATCTCCGACAGAAACAGTTCCGTTCGAAGCAAGCTTACGCTTGTTTTATTTTGTTTTAGATTTGATTGTCTATAATGTTTCCCATGTTGCACTTGGGCAAAATTCGATCACGTTTTTTTCTTTTAGTATCCATTTATTAGCGTATTCATTGTGCCTATCCTTTTTTTTTTCTTTTGTTGTATTCCAAGATGTGCAAGTTCCTCTAGAGTGTAGCTGGTGCTCGTTTGTACACAGGACTAATGGTAGACAGATCATCCCCACAGCTGGGAGTGGTTTTTGAGGAGGCCAAAAGGCGTTGTCTGTCTGCAGTCTGTCTGAAGCAAAGGAACCCTATCTGCTGTGATGCTGTATGTATGACGCGACTTGAAAAGCAAGTGCATATAAGCCAAAGTATGGCTTTGATGAAAAAAAATATACAAATTCTATTAAATCATTCTTTTATTTACTGGGCTATTGTCCTGTTTACCGTTTAACAATTACTGTCCTTTCAGGATTATATTGGATTCATTATTCATTTTTGATAATGTGGTTATACCCCATAGCTTGGGTTCATGGTTATGGTTGCAAATCATTCTTGAGGGTGAGCTTACCACATTTTTATTTGACGTTGTGCTGCATTCCGGGGACGTCCTTAGGGCCTGGCTATTGGGCTATAGCCCCGGATCTTTTTTCTTTAGCCACGGTTATTTTTATCGGACAAAATCTTGAATATTGTATGAATTTCGAGCTCATACGACCACTGAATGATTTGTCGTAAACGTACAAGGTGTGTGCATGTCTTGACACAGAGTGGATAGTGGATATAATGTGTAAAGCACCAAGGAAACAAGTACTGTGTGTCTCCAAGGATCCCAAAGAAATAAAGGTCTGGTAGGAGGCTGGCATTGAACCAGCTAGGTTATGCACGCAAGGCGAGCACTCTAGCAACGACCTGAGCTAATTATACTCATTATGAACTTCAGCAGACAGCTAAACTCTATCTAAATATTATGAATGCAGCTACAGCACTATGTGAGGACTAGAAAGATAGATGGGTAATGACTAATGGATACCTTCCCATACCGTTCAAAAATCAATATTTTCAAGCAGTCAATGACAGGTCGTTCTGGTAAAGGGTGTAGTAGTTCCTAAAATAAAAAAAAGATGTCTGGGCTAAGCGCCGGATGTCATCAGGTACTAAACACATCTCTGCCGCATTCTGGCTCATGTTATTCTGTTGGGAAGTATGGCAGTATAGTTGGCTGGTTGAAACAATAGGGGTGGTACACATTTGGAACTGTTCAAATATTTATATTTGTGATGACCACCATAGATTAGCACATTGATGTAGCCACACATCATAATTTTCCTTTTACTATATGTTTTCCAGGCTGCAGTTACCAAGGGTTTTCCATGGTCAGATATAACAACACACTGACTTTAGTAATCTCTTGAATACTCCCTTACTACATGATTGAGCCTATGAACTTTGGACTTCAGTCACACATACACATATATTTTTATAATGAAAGGAGTTAGTAGGTTAGTATGTCAACAATAATTGCCTAAAAAAACACATTAAATGTGTTGGTTAAAATGTCTGTTTGTGTAGCTTAAACCGGACCATTCAATAGCAGAACTATCAATTCTATTTTTGTGACTCAAGGCACTTTAGCCTGTTAGCACTATAAGACATATTAAGAACTCCTGGTCTCAGCCGAGTATACAAAAAACGATTTTTTTTTTTAAATTTTACATTTATTCTTATGAACATCAATAGTAGAATAATTTCTAATACTGTTATCACACTGTCGAAAAACATTACTTGATTAAACATTAACTGGGCTCTTTAAGTGAGCTCCTTGAAAGTGGACTCTTTCGCAAGGTCCAGTTGGCAAAGACTATTCAGCCTGAAAGAGCAGCTTACTGGTGAAAAACCTTCGAGGAAAGCCATGGCATTGTTTTCCATTTTAACTCCAATTTTTGTCGCAGTCTTATGTGTGATATTAACCTTTATCTTCAGAAGCTCTAAGAAGACGACTTCAAGTGAAAAGTCTAAAGAGTCAGATTCCCTCGTCAACAAAGCTAAGCCTTGGGTGGATGAGGACCTGCTGGATGACACAGAGATCAAACCCAAGGACAATGGTAGGGTTAAGGCTCCCATTTACTAAATGATTTAGAAGTCTCACCACAAACCAGCCAAGGAGACTATTATGAATTTTGCGTTTTTGCAGCAGTAAAAGATTGGTATGTTTGTTTTGAAAGTGGTCTCCCTTGACTGGTTTCTTAAGCACACTTGAGGTTCTGGGAAAAAAATCTGAAGTCTCAATCCTTCCTTTCCTTGATACAACTTAAAAAAAATCCCTAATACAACTATTCCCTATGAATGTGTTAACGTGGAAGTGTTGCTCTTGGGTGAATGTTAGTATGGTTGCTGATTGTAATACTACCATTATTCTTCAATGTCATTAACCACTGTAAAAGTGAATTATTGCATCATACATGTAAATAGAGTTTAAATAGTTCAACTTGGTTTTGTAGGTAGAATAAGACTTTGATTTTCTATTAGCTGCCAACACTTTCCAAATGCTTGTGTTTCTATTCACCTTTGCCTTGTGTTGAAAACTCTACCGTAAATCTGTTTAATTAAGATACTAGTCTTCTACATTTCTTTCTCTTCTACTCCTCAAAAACACACACCACATATCCTTTGGTTTACACAGCATACTAGTATTTAGCCTAACAATTAAAACTTTAGAGAACGAAATATTATTGGTAGTACAAATTGTGTGGTCATCATATAAATGTACGTAGTAAATGAGTATTTCCTGATTTAATGTATCACATAGTGACCTCCGAAAACTGAAATGGTGAAAAGCAAAAGAGGAATATTACAATGGCTTTTAATTTAAACAGAAAATATAGTTGTTAGACCGATTTGGTATGAGTACTCATACAATTCTGAAACATCTCGTAGTATCCTTGAAAACGTTACATTTATACTGAATAGGGAAGGAGTGAACCAGAAAGAATCTAGACGCAGCCAGAGAAATGCCGTTAAACAAAAAGAAAGGGGAAATGAAAATGGAAATCCCCCACAAATGAGAATATGCCTCGTTGTTTATGCAAGAAGAGTCCCAGTTTGCAGAAATATACGGCATCGCTTTCCAGAACTTTCTGTGATCCTTTTCGATCAAGGCAGGTAAAACGCAAAGATGGCCTTTTTCAATAGAGGGTTTGTTTGTTTCTTAATTGCTGGGAATATTTTCTTGTGATGTAGAGGAGGACGACTGGGTCGGCATAGGAGAAGAAGACCTTGCCCAGGTGCCCTACGCTCCGCAGCGGTACTCCACTGAGGTGATGCTGGAGAGGTCAAAGGACTTCTACTGTCTATTGAACCAGAGACGCTCTGTTCGATTCTTCAGCCCTGACCCTGTCCCACGAGAGGTCATCGACAACGTCATCCGCACCGCAGGTATGTTTCCCTCTCACGGCCATTTCAGTATCAACTGCTTACCTTTTCACATCACTTATGCAGTTTACGTGTAATTGAAAACCCCAATGATATACCAGCTCTCAACCCAAATACTTTAGAATAGGAGTATTACCTGTGATCTTAGCCAACTTGCCTCCCCTTCTGCTGTTTATTTCTTCATTTTACAATATTTGCCACGCTTGTTTCAGATCTTCAAACAACAACCTAAATTAACAAAGTAAAGAACATAATGTCAAAAAAACAAAGACAATTGTTTCATCTCACGACAAAGGGATAGGTAAGCTTTCCTGCTGAGCTGCCGAAAAGAGGCTGCAGGAGTATGGATAGAATAGGGCTATCACACAACTTAATAAATAGTCTTTTTGTTTTTTTATTTTATTGTCTGTCCGTGCCGAGAGCGGATATAGAGGGGAGGGGCTCTGAGATGTCAATGCTCACCGTTAAGCCTTCTGGAGGTGTCGTGGGCTCAATTTAACAAAACGTCTGGGATGGAAGGTGCCCACTTGAAAACCCCAATGACATATCTGCTCTCAACCCAAATCCTTTCGAATACGAGTATAACTTGTAAGGTTAGCCGACCCCTTGGTGGTTTTAGGCTCATCTCAGCACTAGACGCTCCTTCTTTTCTCTCCGACACCAGGCACAGCCCCCAGTGGAGCTCACACAGAGCCCTGGACGTTTGTGGTGGTGGCCGACCCACACCTGAAACACAAGATAAGGGACATCATCGAGGAGGAAGAGGAGATTAACTACCGACAGAGGATGGGAGATAAGTGGGTCAAAGACCTGCAGAGACTGAGGTGAACTGACATCCACTCCCCAATGACCTATGGTACACATATACAGTATACCTTTTATATCATCCTGAACGACTTACTTTGTTTCTTTATTCGTAACTCCACATTAAGCCATGTGTATGAACTAACTTATATTTGATTCATTTATCTATTTTGTTCGAGATAACATGAACCATTAAATGGCATCTGATTACCGAGGTCTGTTAGTCGCTGGCTGATATATGTTCTGTTCCATGTTTCACATTTCTTTTAATTTTAAGGTTTATTATATTCCATCACATCATGGTTTAAAGGATCTTTAACACTTTATTGTGCCTCGGGGCCTGTGCTTGTCTTGCTTGACCAGGTTTTGAAAACCAGTGGAGAGTTTTAGAAAGATACTTTTCTAAAGAAATAATATTTACATGGTAACATTTGCCAATAAGACTGCTTCATCTACTTAACATAACCCTCCCTCCCTCCCTACTTTTTAGGACTAACTGGATAAAGGAATATTTGGACATAGCTCCATACCTGGTTCTCGTTTTTAAACAGACCTATGGGATTTTACCTGGTGGCAAGAAGAAGACTCACTACTACAATGAGATCAGTGTCTCCATCTCCTGTGGATTACTTTTGGCAGCGTTGCAGGTGCGGTTGCAACATATTGAAATTAACATTTTAGAAACAGTTTAATAGTTTACTACTTCCTTAAAAGAACGATGTGTTGTTTTGCAAAAGTGAACTGCTCACCTCAGGTGAAGGATTGCTTGGATAAGTGATGCACACAAACACCCTTTGTATGGCTGTCCGCTGTTCTTTTCTTGTTCTCATTTAGTAAACTTTATTCCAGTCCAAGTTCTTATATTATTATTTTATTATTATTTTATTCAAGATGCCGCACTGCGGCCATCTTTCTGTTTATGACGGGTCCTGTTTCTGTCTCCTAAAAGAACGCAGGCCTGGTGACGTTGACATCCACACCCCTGAACTGTGGTCCCCAGCTCAGGGTGCTTCTCGCTCGGCCAGCCAATGAGAAGTTGCTGATGCTCCTTCCTGTTGGTTACCCCGCCTCGGATGCCACAGTGCCTGAACTCACACGCAAGTCGCTGGAGGACATTATGGTCTCCCATTGACATGTACACTCATCAAGATACATTTCGATATATGTTATTTACCCATGATTGTAGCATGTTCTTAGTCTTACGAAATTAGAAAATAACTGTAAATAAATGATTGTTTACAATTTGGTGCAAACATTCTTTCTTCTAGATTGCTAGGAAAATATTAGCTGTGTAAGCAATCATTGGTTTCTTGTGTGGCCAATCGATCAATAAAACAAACAAACGTGCGTTCACTCAGACTAGAGAGGCGTTTCAGGGTATCCAGCAAGATAAAATGGGTTTATTTGGAGCATTCTTAATTTAAAATACGCAGATGAAACTACATCAATTATAGACTGCACTTTTAAACAAAGATGTCCTACTGCTCTTTGTTGCCCCCTCGTGGTCGCTTCTGCACATTACCCAGTTGAAACTTTAAACGGACATCAGACAGTTTAAGGGAAAATCCCACGTGCCTTTGTTTCTGGAATGAATCAGGAATCATAAGCCTTACCAAGCATCTCATATATCGAAAGGTTCCCCAGGTACAAAGATATATCCATAGATTTATCACATCAGGGGAAATGAACACGTGCAGGCACATTCAGTAAATTGTCCTCGTAGATTGACTAACGTTTTACGGCGTCTAAACTTGAGCTACGGGCTCCACAGTCATCTAATGAATAGCATTTGGAATTCAAAGGAAAGTGTTGATCACCTGCATTCTAATGAACCCAACTGTAAGACACTGTCATTAAATCAGATAGTGATTTGTCTAAGTCAAGTTTAAGTGTTAATAATATTACTATGCTATCTAAGGTTTAAGTCAATAACCTTAAGCACACACTGTGAGTAATGGCAATGTAGTCGAGTTTAGACTGGCTCTATCAATGCTGCAATTTATGTGGACACTGTTGATAGAGAATGCTGATTCCCACAATAGAACGTTCATGTCCTTGACAAGGGACAGCGCAAGGTAGACCAGTTTGTATCACTTACCCACAATGCAGTCTGTGCTTTGTCCCAAGCACCTCTAAGAACACCCAACAAACTGTGCTGTATTGTCCCTTCAGCCTGTGTGTCTGTTCACTGTAGACCAAAGTGTTGTGTTATTGTCCGTGCACTGTAGACTAAAGTGTTGTGTTATTGTCTGTGCACTGTAGACCAAAGTGTTGTTATTGTCTGTGTGTTGTAGACCAGTGTTGTGTTACTGTCTGTGCATTGTAGACCAAAGTATTGTGTTGTTGTCTGTGCACTGTAGACCAAAGTGTTGTGTTAATGTCTGTGCACTGTAGACCAAAGTGTTGTGTTATTTTCTGTGAGTTGTAGACCAAAGTGTTGTGTTGTTGTCTGTGCACTGTAGACCAGTGTTGTGTTATTGTCTGTGGGCTGTAGACCAAAGTGTGTTATTGTCTGTGCGTTGTAGACCAAAGTATTGTGTTATTGCCTGTGCGTTGTAGACCAAATTGTTGTGCTGTTTCGACCATTCCTCCTCCCGTGTTATTTTTGTTTGTCTTTTGTTGTCCCTGATGATCAACACTTTCCTCCATATGCAACTCTGCCTGAATCAGAACTACACACATACACAAACACAAGCCACTAGAAGCACCAGCCAGCGTTCAGACTGGTATCCAATGAGGGATGCACCCTGATACATGTGTCTGCTTAGCTGCAGCTGTCCCTTGTTGTGTCCCTGCACAACAGGGACGTCAGCTCGGTTTGTGGAGGTCCAAGAGGGCCTTTCCAGCTGGACTGCTAAACCACAAACAAGCTGGGCTGCGGTATTGTCAACTCAGTTGGCGCTGAAAACAGAAATAAGGAAGCCCTTAAAAGGACATTTCCGAAGGATGACTGGAGACCCCAAACACAGGGCCTACATTAGAGAAGTCAGGCGTGATGGTGGAGGGGTGAATCCACATGTCAGGACCACTTAGGGACCACAATGGCTTGGCTAGAGAAGAGAAGAGCAGCTGAACGCTCTCAACTGGGCTACGGCATCCAGTGTCTTATGGCAAGCATTCAGTTACGCGGCTAATGGGGTTGCAAGGGTGGGGCTCCCAAGAGTTTTGGAAAGGCAAGTTTAGGGAAATGTAGTTTTGTGTGTGTGTGTGTGTGTGTGTGTGTGTGTGTGTGTGTGTGTGTGTGTGTGTGTGTGTGTGGTGGCAGCATCATTGAAAGGCCCTTCCTTCTGCTCTATTTAGCCAGGTGAATAGGAGGGCTTGACAGAACCGGGAAAGGACACTGTCTGTGAATGTGAGAACATGTAAATATCCCATTTTAGGGCAAAGTTTAAATACATTTTTTGAGTAGTTAATTATTATATAAACAAATGGCATTGAAGAACCTGCCATAAAGTGTTTAATCATCATGTGATGTAAAAGCTTTAAAAACACATTAGGAATTCACAAAACAAATTGACTGTGTGTATTCTGTAGAATACATGAAAATGGTTCCAGAAACTTAGATACTATTTTAATTTTCTCTCATTTTTTGATTTTAACTTTGTTTGATAATCCATGCATAAATAAAAACCCACCAGCAGGCCAATGTAGAAAATAATTCATAGATCTACAGCAAAGTTGAGCAAGTCATTCATGGCAGTTTGTACAACAGAAAGATAGAGATATTTCATTTGAACGGTTTTAATTGAGACAAAGAATCGTATACATTCAGTAAATTGCTGTGACAATGCTCAGTTTGTTTATATTTAAAAGTCATACAATTGTATTTATGTACGTATTTCACAGATAAAAAGCAAACAATACAAAAATATAGGATTATATCATGAAATTTGGAACAGTATCAAAAACAGTATCACAAACAAACCAAAAAAAGATCAAAAGGAAATTGTAACTAAAATAAATAAGTTATTAAATTAAATAAACATGACTAAGATGAAATAGACATGTATACACCACATAAAATAGACATAAAATAAATCTAAGAATATGAACATAACTCAAAACAAGGTAGTCTAGGAACACTGGTTCCCTTCCTCATCCCCGTGCCCCAGACCTCTCCTATTTACCACACACACATTAACTGATTAACTAAAATATGATAGTGTATAAGTTTAGGCCACAATTTAAGAACGTCTATGTGTGAGGTGAGATATGTGGGGTTTGCAGATCATATTATATTGTGAGTTTTTCCTTAAATACATATTTGGAGGTTGAGTTAAGAAGATCATCTTAATGGAGTTCACTTTGCCGAGAAGGGAGATAGGACGAGTTTTCCAGAATTTAATTTTACTTAAGTTATCTGCTTGAGGCTTTAAGTGAAAAAGAGAGTGATGTTTCGTGACCTCAATCCCTAGATAAGGTCATTTTTCGGTGGGTATCTTAAATGGAAATAGTTTTGGAGGGATAGAATGGACTGGCATCAAAATATTTTTATTCCAATTAATTCTGTATCCTGAATATGTACCAAACAGGTATTTTTTTCTAAGATTGTTGATATAGTATTTGGTGTTTTTTTTTATATACTGAAGAAAGATTTTGGGGTCTAATCTAAATAATTTCTATGGTTAGCACAAATATGAACACAGATAGAGTGCACCCTTGCTTTGTCCTTCTCCATTCTTTAAATGGCGGGAAGAGCGTCTACTTTGTGAGAATTTGTGCTCTTGGATTCTTATGAAGAAGTTAAATCCATGATAGATAATTATCTCACAAGCTAAATCTCTGAAGGACCTCATAAATACAACCATTCAATCAGGTCTAATTCTTTTTCAGCATCAAGCTTGAGTAAAACCAGATAATTTCCCTCTCGTTTTGTGTACATAATATTAAAAAGACGACTTAGATTAAAGGTACAATTTCTATTGGTATGAAGCCTGTTTGAGGCGTGTGGGTCATTTGTTTAGGGCTCAATCTACTAGCTAAAATGTTTGCCAACAGCTTTCCGTCAAAGTTCAGAAGAGAGATTGGGGCTTTAGATATAGATATAGATATGAACCTACTTGTTGTGCATCTTTTCCTTTTTTTGTTGACCATTGTGATTCTTTCTTCAGTAAAGGTTGGTAGTAGAATGCCATGTGATTGGGCCTGTGTGCAAATTATGTGTAAGCATGGTGAAAGAATGTTGCTGAATTTCTTGCATAATTTACTCGGAAGCCCATCTGGGCCTTGGGCCTTCCCACTCTCAAGAGGTGATCATTTTTTGAATTTCTGTGATGTTTAGTTCAGAATTGAGGTCTTCACAATGTTCTTCACTTATTTTAAGAAGATTACATTTATAAATTACATATATTCATTTATTATTTATCAAATTCATTCATAATTGAAAATGATGTGGTGCACTTTGATGTGTATAAACCAGAATAAAATTGTAGGAACCTATAATTTATATCTTTGGGTTTTGTCAACGTAGATCCATGTGTGTTACTCCTCCATTGACTCATATATAAACACCCTTGGGCATTTTGTGATTTCATAATGCAGCGCTGGTATATCCTCTAATAATGTAGATAGCATGGTTCTCACTCTAGTCCTCAAGTCCCCCCAGGCATTCCAGGTATTGGATCTCCCCCAGTGCTAGCACACCTGGTGTAATTAGCCAAAGCCTTGCTATAGGTGTCTTAATTACATCCGGTGTGCTAGCACTGGCGAAGATCAAATATCTGGAATGGCTGGGGGTCCCTGAGGACTGGGTTGAGAACCACTGGTGTAGATAACATGGTTCTAAGTGGACTAAGTTGTAAATGTCAACAGAAGATACAATTTAAAAAGATATTTAATGATTTCGCAGTATAAGAATTAACCTTGTCTTATATTTCTTACTATAGGGGTAATTTCTATTTATAATATATACCATAGAGATGCTGAATATGGTTCCTGTCGGACACGCCATCTGCAGAGGAGAGGAAACTTGGGTCAAGGCTTCAACCACCATCTCTTATTATGACTTGCTGTGTTTTCAGAAAGCACACAAATAAATGAACACAATCAGAAAAGCAGTTAGATTAAACAAATATTTTGCTGAAAGTAATGGGAAACTATAAAATCCATAACATTTCTTGCACTACACAACAGAGATATGCAGGTAAAAAGACAGGAAACCGGACAGTGTTACTTGGCCCAGGGTGCACTTGTTTTAGTTCCTGGTTACTGGTTTTACTTGATTCCACTGTGTCAATTGGATAAAAGTGTAAATTACTGTGACGCGTTAATCAAATGTTTGTTTTGTGGTGGACTCATGAATCACAGCCCTCTCTTCCTCGACAGGTTTTCCAATTGAAGAACAGATTTGAATTATCCCCAAACGTCACGTCCTTTTCATGTTGCATCTGCTTACTGTACACCAGCTGACTTTATGTCCGACAATTGGACAGCTTGTCTGCACTCTTTGTCACACTGGCCTCTCCCATGACTCTTTTGAGGTTTTCACTTCACTGGCACACAAAGTTGTACTGCCCTACTTTTCAAGTGTTTAAAGTCATTGTAATACATTATCTTCCTCTGGCACATTGCCATATAAAGAAAAAACACCAATTAGGGGTAAACAAACAGCAGGCACATTTGAAAGGACAGTAGCTGTTGCACTGAGGCTAATCATCTCCACAGCAGGGCCAACCGTTCTCCCTCTCCCTCTCACTCTCTCTCCCTCTCACTCTCTCTCCCTCTCTCTCTCTCTCTCTCTCTCTCTCACTCTCTCTGTCTCCCACACCCCGTTTAATTCAGTGGTGATTTATTGGCATTAAATTACAGTAAAAGTAGATACTGACAAAGATACAATGAAAACACAACCACACACATACTAATAGAATTGATAACTATACAAATTGTTACTCAAACTCAAATATCATCAATAATTCATCAAATTATCACTCAATAAGTGAATCTTGTCTCACGGTACTGCAAGATGTGACATAGACCTGCCATCAGGATACATTCACTTATTTCCCTCAAAATGTATGCAAGGTTGTAATATGGGAACTATCATTACATTTTCACCACATATTTTGGAATCTAGGTAGGATGGTTTGTCGAATTAGTTTGTATTTGTCACATTTTAGAAGGAAGTGAAGCTCTGTCTCCAGCTCTCACTGGGAGCAAAGTGAGCACAGTCTGTCCTCAATGGCCAGCCCGGTCTGCCTGTGACAGACTTTTTCTAAAGCCAAGCTGTGATCACTTAGTTTGTACCTTGTCAATGATTTCCTTTGTTTTCTGTCAGTCACAGAGGTTAGGTAGTCTGACATTGTGTACTGTCTGTTTACTGACAAATATAGTTCGTTTATTTTGGGACTTTGACGATTCTTTTCAATACATGTCATTTTCTTTTTGTTTAGTTATACTTTTGTTGGGCCAGATTGTCTGAGGATAGTCCTGAGGCGTTGTGGTATCGGGGGAATTAATCCCCAGGACCAGCTGGATGAAGGGATACTTTTTATGGCTCTAGTCTGGGTATTTAAGGGCATTAGAATGGTTGGGGTTGCTATTTTTTTAAATGATTATGGAATTTGATTGCTTGTTTCTGGATTGTAATAATGACAGGGTATTGGCCTAATTCTGCAATGCATGCATTGTTCAGGGTTTTTATTTGTACCCCAAGGATAGGATAGGATTTACAAAGTTCTGCATGTAAGTTTTCAACTGGATGCTTTCCCTTTGTTTTAAAATGTTGTTTGGTGTGGACCCCACACTTCAGAGCAATTGGTTCAATTATTGGCAGGAAAATGTTGAGCCACGCCCTAATAGCTATGTCAAATCGTGTTGTTATTTTATTTGCAAAGAAACCTCATCTTGCCTTTTCCCTCAATATCATCACAGCTTTATTTAGGTTGAAGTTATATTCATGGCAGGATAATTCTATGTTTGTGTGTGCTGGAGGACAATATCATGAAGTTTAAAATCTGCTTCGTGGGATTTTATAGGGAATATCATCACCTGGATCTTTCTCTCCTTGTCTCTCTCTATCCGTGTCTCTATATAACTCTCTTTTCTCTCTCTCTCTCTCTCTCTCTATCCCTGTCTCCATATATCTCTCTCTCTCTCTCTCTCTCTCTCTCTCTCTCTCTCTCTCTCTCTCTCTCTCTCTCTCTCTCTCTCTCTCAAAACAATCCGTTTCTATAATTATTTCAAACTAATTACCATGATAAATAGATATAATGTACTTGATAGTGGGGCAATGTTAGCTTACCTCTAAGCCATTTGTGATTTGTTTCTGTCTGCAAGTCTCTTGTCTGCAAACCCTGGTGACTTTGACACACTACTTATACATATATACAGTATAAAGGCTATTTATCTGTTATCACCACACTGTTAGTATCAAAATGTGTTTGGATTTGTAATTAAAGATTTAAGAATTTTAAGTAATTCTTTAGTTAAATCAGTCTCTTTAACCCAGATTAAGATACACTGTGATGAATGTTTTTATTACGCCATATTTGCTTCCAATTAATTGTATTGCGGACATTATTATTGCAAGCATGGCCTGCTCTTTGGAAAAAGTTTATCATGGTTAAAACTTTGGGTGTGAAAAACATTTGGGAGCAAGACTCAAAGTAACTACGGAGCATTGTGTTCATCACCAATGACTCAGACCCACTTTAAACCCTGCAAACCTTTCCGAGTAGCACGTTTGTTGCCGGGGCTCGGGTAAACAAGCTGTAGGTCTAGTCATCCCAGCATGGTTAGGGGTTTGGTTATCAGGCCTGGCCAGCGAAGCCCAGCCCTCCTACCTAACCTCTGGCTGCGGGGAGCGGCTGCAAATGCCCAAGTATCTTTGACCACAATAGCACATGTGGGGGGTGAGGAAATCAATCTAGAGTAATCTCCTCAGGGCCAGGGAGTAAGAGAAAGCGTGTCTGTTTCTGAAAGTGTGCACGAGAGTATCTGTGAGGAATTGTGTGTGTGTGTGTGTGTGTGTGTGTAAGGGAGCCAAACACTTCTGCAACATCCGGCTATAAATCAATTGTGACATGTCAAACTGAAATTGTGAACCAATCCCCTTGCAACAGCCATGTTTCATTCACAGCTTTATGGGGAAGAAAAGTAAACCAATACAGATTAGAATTGTTTTATTGAAAACATGGGCATGTGACCAAGTGCCCTAAACTGTAACAACATTAGAAAGATATAGAATCAAGCTGGTTGTATTTTAAGTATGAATCATGCTCACCATCTGAGATGTATTGTTCTAACCATAGCATCATCATTTCAAATGCTTTTTGGATGATACATGTAATGTTACCCATTTTAGATTGAAAAACTAAAATTCCGTCTTAGACTCGGTTTCCCATAATGCATCTTATTTCATCTCGAGGAGCCGTTGTGCCTATACCTCCCTACTGTTCTTTATTAAATAGGAGAACTAATATTTTACTATGTCAAATTAGGCTTAGTCTGTGTGATATTTATAAACCTTGAACTTGTTCCCAGAGTAAACAAGTTACGATCAGGCTTACATACCTTCCCCCCAGTACTGCCTCTTAACACAAAGATCACAAACAGGTGCAGCAGCCTTACAGACCGTACCTATGGGTCTGTAAACAAAGGGGCCCCTCATTTCCAGGCCTGTGTGAATGGCAGGGCTTAAAGAGGAGGTCATACACCAGTACAACATGACAAACGTATCATTTCAAAATACATTTTGTTAATTTAATCAACTGCCTTCAGACACTGAGGTTATCAACGTATTATTGAATGTTTTTTATGGATGTACTTTTGGCTTGAACACGTTTTTTAAGCTGCTGTGAAGAAGAAAAAAAATGAAAAAAAGTAAAATGCAGGACCATGAAAGATTCTCCTACCAATGAGAGGAAAATTTAAGAACTTTTTTATATTCTGTATAAGCCATGATCCACTCATATGATCTGCACAAACAATTCATAACAACTTCACAAAGCATAAATAATTACTCAGACATCATTTGGTTAAGGTTGACTCATAATGCATTATGTTGATATGGCAGGTTCCCTAAAGTCTCTTCCATTAGACGATTCAAAATTTCCCCAGCAGATTAACTTGATTTAAAATGGTATCATGAAACCCATTCATAATTGCTGAATTAGCAAAGCATGTTCATTAATTTGACTGCTACTCACAACTTGCCTAAGAGAATAAACAAATCTTCTAAAGACGAACTAAAACATTTGTGTGAAAAAAGTCTGAATAGGTTCAGCTCTTTATAGTTTAGCTGTTACAAGGACAACATTCTACAATAAGATGTAGCATTTAGCAAATAGTCTACAGGACCTTGGAAATCGTAATCTTAAAACACTCCTATTTGATAAGCCGCCATATATCATTTGAATTGTAGGGGCTGCTCCCAACCCCACAAAGTGACCAATCACAAACAGGCCTTCTTTGTAGTTCAGGAAGTTGGGAGAAAAATGTGCTACTTCCCATTGAGTTTTAAATCTATAATGCAAGCCTTCAGTAGACACATTTCAAACGTTTTACCAACAGTATTAAAACCAAAACAACAACAAAAAAGGTGGGTGTCTCTACTTCATTACCCTTGGTTTGACAATAATGTTGCAATGTCCACGTTTTTTTAGGGTATTAACATAAACACAGGAGTCGTGTAGAAGCTACAGCCCTTTGTCCTCTCATTTTAAGGAACTAAAAGTATTTGGGGATAATTAACAAACCTTAATAATAAAGATTAATAATATTGAAAATTGGATTGTGCCCAAGCGCAGAGTAGTAGCCTATACCCCAACGTAAGAGTTGACATGTACTAAACCACATGTCGCTATTAAACTTAGTTCTAAATATGCTGGTATGGAGGACCCTGAGCAAATGCTCTGTGCGTGAGTCCCCTGGGGTTTGTGGTTACGGGGCTTGCAAGATGAATACATTACCAATCTGAAAGTCTGCAGGAGTTTCTCTGTTTCCTCTCTGATCTACATTTTCTTCTCAACACTAACCCACAAACATGCACAAACACATTTCTGAACCTATGAAAACACTAACACAATGTACAGTCTACTCTACTCATTATTTAAGATAGGTGTTCTATACAAATATAATTACGTACACAAATTACGTTTTGTGTTTTACTAGAGAATACACCTTATTTAGTCTTAAAAAAAAGGAATGGTGTAGAACATTTGGGTTATGTGAACTCTTCAGTGGATTCGTTCCTCTGGACCCTAATTTCAGTAGTCATACTAATATCCGGGTATTACTAATATTCAGTTCTGTCAAATAAATGTTTTTAAATGTCAAGTTAATGACAGGATAGACTCACAATTGATCACAGGTGATAGTTTGTGCTGAGGGTTGGCTGGGTTGTGTACTTGCCCGGGTGCATTACACTCGGTTGGGCTTTTCTCCACCAACGACTGTTTCTGTCCGGGTCTACATTTTAAATCCACCAACGACTGTTTCTGGCCGAGTCTACATTTCGAATCGACCAACAACTGTTTCTGGCCGACGCTACATTTCGAATCGACCAACGACCGTTTCTGGCCGAGTCTACATTTCGAATCGACCAACAACTGTTTCTGGCCCAGTCTACATTTCGAATCGACCAACGACTGTTTCGGGCCGAGTCTACATTTTCAATCGACCACTGACTGTTTCGGGTCGAGTCTACATTTTCAATCGACCAACGACTGTTTCTGTCCGAGTCTACATTTGCAATCGACCACCGACATCAAGTTGGATCGTCAGTAGTGGATAGCCAACCAGAGCTTGCTATTATGGCTTGTAAAAAGAAGGGCAGTATTTGGATCTGAGTGGAGAAGACAGCCAACTGTCGGTGCTTTATGTCAAGGCCTTACAGGCCCCAGCATGCTTCAAGCAAAAGCAAAATAATTCGATTTCGATTTAGTTTAATTGTAGTATATCCAACTGGGTAGTAACTATACTAGGAGTAGCCAACTACTTGCCGCTAACTGTTGGAGAACCAATGAGTGGCCAAGTGTACAAGAATGGTTAGCTACCAACCAGGTTCGTCAGTTGGCAGGTTGATGTATCTTGAAGTGGAGTTTGTCCTGCAGGAATGTCGGGCATCAAGGAAAAGGGAATGAGGTTTTTCGTTGTGCGTGACTTATTTTCACGTATCGAACACAATCCTAACTTGCCCACACGATGGTGCCAACAAATAATGGAGTCAAAGGAGAAAGGAAATACAACCAAAATGTTAACATATGAGCTTGTTTAAAATTGTTGGGAAAATGATCGGATTTAACCCAAAGAAATAGCAAGCTAATTTGCTAGCTAGCTAAAGTGAGTGCAAAACATACAGCGAAACATAGGCCCCTATAGTTAATTTATCCGAAGTCCAGCTTGGTACACTCAATTAAACAACCCTACCAAGTTATGCTACAACCTGGTTAATAAGTATCGTAAATATTCAAAAGAAGAAAAATGGGCCTACAGCTTTTTAGATGTAGCTACTATAGATATCCACGGAAATGTGAACTCCTTATCTCCTATTGGTATTGACACCATTACGTTTTTAAAATACTACTGAACTGTTATCTATCTCTGGGATCCAAGGCTACGAAATACGGAATCATTCTGATATTGCCAGCATTACCATATAGACATTAAACGTAGGCTAACTCAGGCTAATCTATGAGAAACATTATCTAGCACACACACGCTCAGGGGGAGAAAGAGAGAGAAATAAAGTCTTAAGGGAGACTGAAATATATCCCCTATGAACAACCTGACACATATTTTAATTTCCATGGCATACGACCTCAAGGAAATTCCGATAAATACTGTTTGTTTGAGTTTGAACTGACTTTCGAGCATTGCTATATTTATTGCTTAGTAAATTGGCCTAAATCTTTGCTTGCTATTACTGACAACCTACAAACAAACAGTCATTGACCACACATACAGCGAACAGTTTGCCCCTATTAAGATCAAAACTACCACTTTTTCCTCATGTTCTGCTACGTTTTAAGTAAATAACATTTTTGGTTTGTCATTTTTTAGTTTTTAGCATGTTGAGTGCACATACATTTTTTGTTATAAAAATTACATTTCCGTATGGATGTGGTTGTTGTTGATGTGAATAAACAGAGATGTTTTCAGAAGCCTAAGGAGTTGGACCGTAGCAGGTGGCTGGCAGAGGATGTGAAAGCAGGGAGAACCTGTAAATATAGCCCCTGGTGTGTTTTTATGTTCGTAATAGAATGTATGTGTGTGTGTACATGCGTTTTTTTGTTAGTGAAAGAATGTATGTATGTGTGAGTGAGTGAGTGTGTTTGTGTGTAAACATGAACGCTTGAGATTAGCCCCTATGGACCAGGGCTTTGGGGGAAGAATCGTGGCACCTTAGGGGCTTAGCTTTTGGGACTAAAATAATTTCAGTCGGTCAAACAGACGTTCTTATCCTACTCTTCATAACATGAGTCACGGTCTTCACACGTGAGAGGACGGTTGGAAACATTTGCATACATCCCTCTTTATCTAAGTTAGCTGATAAACTTTACAAGTTACTCTGTAATTGACATTTCTCAGTATATGTTTGAGCGTTATGATTGCAGACAGAGAACAATAAGCCCTTTATGTAAAACGATGAACATGTGTGTGAGTATTTGCATACTGCAAAGATCTGTCTGGATCTGGAAACTTCAGAGTGATGAGGGAATGAATTCCCTCCTTGGTTACCTTTACAATGTTTTCAAGGAATATGCATTTAGGGACTTATACTGTATTGCGTTTGGGCATATGTATTGTTGAATTTCATATGAGAAGGGCTCTCCAAAATAGTACCTTGTTTTCATTGAGACTACATCCCCACACCCCACCCTCTTACTAGGGTAGAGTAGTTACTACTTAGGTGGAATAGAGTTTTAAGACAAACTTTATTGACTAGTCAGTATACAAATTAATTATAAAAGTAAAAAAACACACACATAAAACTTGAATTGAAAAAGTACACTTAAAAAACATTAAAACATCTATAAAAACAAGGTGTCAATGATCAGCTGTCTATTAACTGTTTGAGATTGAAAACGACAGTTTCAGTAGAAACATACTGATTTTATATGCATTTAGGAAACAACGTTTATAAAAAATACTAAGTACAAAAATTGTGATTCTGTGGGCCTTCTCTTGTAGTACAATATATCTCTGCTTAATGTATATATATTTTTGAGAATTCACAATTCAAATGCAGATTTTGTCATATTACATACTGGGTAACTCTCCTGATGTCAATAAATAAACGGTAAACTCAGTGAGCAGTCTGGCTTAGTTAAAAAATAGCAACGACAATAACTTTGTTCAGTAGAAATATTTCCCCATAAAGGATCCTGGAAAAGACTAGCAAAATAATAATTATAAAAACATTACCCCCGGATAAAGTTGCAAGCGCCTTCACGTTCTGTGAATATTCTGCAGCGGGATGTTTACAATAATGCATTTCCCACAGTAGAACGCAGCGATTACATGGCGATTAAGTGCACTTGTGTATAGTTAGTGCACTCGAAATGTACAGTACAGAAATAACAATTGTCTTGTTTGATACCCAAATTGATTCAAAGTATACATGCATATTGCTGCTTTTCAAGGATAAAGAGCATCTTTGTTAAGAGCCACAGAGTGACAGTTTGAGTAGGCTTTAATGGTGATAGAATTCCAGTTGAGTTAAAGGTAGGGCTTCAGCAGCAGCAAACTTATATTTGAGGGTCTTTGTGTATTTTTTACTGTTAATACTTAATTGGACTGACAATAATTCAAAATGGACCTATTTCAGGCATGAAATGGACAATTCATTGTAATTTGAAAGACAAACATTAATTGTCATGCTGGTTGGTGTCTAGTGTTAGAAATCTACTGTGCTTGCAAGCACTTTACTCTGGTACACGCCCAGTGACAATAACGTTACACTACCAGGGAAATGTTTTAGTTTGATGTCTATAAATGTCGCATTGCTATAATAAAAAATACATTTCCAAACGTTTAAATGGTTAGGAGCTTAGTAGGGGTTGAAATACTGGAATTGAACACTTGCCAACTGGCCAATAATAGAAAAGAAATGCTGCCATTGTTGAAACAAAACAATATAAATTATTCAACTTGTTCTTTATATTATTATCTAAATTCGGAATTACAAGGAATACAGCCCGATGTAAATTACAATTATGATTCTCCCACTTATAATACAAAAGTTGTAAACAAAACCAAAAGAAATAGAATGAACATAAAAGTAGTATACCAAAAGAATGTGAAAAGGTCAAACACGGCTAGTCTTTGGTTGGTTCTAACGAGTGTGTGAGTGTTGGAGTGTGTGAGTGTGTGAGTAAAAAAAGTCTCTCCCAAATGTACCGCAAAATAAAAAATACAGGGAAACCTGGTGCGGGGAATGCTGTGTTTTCCGATGGTGTGTTGCTCCAGGTCTACATAACCAGTGTCCTGCTACTGTAAGTGTTCCTGTACTTGTGGGTCTGCTCTGCAGCCAGGATTTGGTCCTCAGTCTTCCCACAAGCCACCTGCTCCCACGCGTTCATCTGAGATGGAGCAGAAAAAAAGATGGTGAACATTGTGCGTTACTCCGTCTCCAATATGGCTCTTGAGGCCTCATAACCCAGGACCCCGAAAGGTTACACACACACACCTTAGCTGGGCTTCCCATTGGCCGACAAGGCAGGCTGTAGGATTTATGTGCACTGTCACTCAACGCAGAGCAAGTCAACAGGTCCTGAATATAGGGACAGAGATACAGAGAGCGAATGAGCACTACAATACCATTGCTTTGAATTGACCATCAGTATCTTGATTATATGTTACATTTAGGTGATGCCTGGACATTTCCAGAAACTTCTGACTACTGCTACTTTACTTTTACTCTCAAAAGCTCGCAAAATAAGATCGACTCAAATTGGTTATGGACCACATAGCTGTATCTCTACGTGTGGGTCCCCATGGTAATTTCTATTTGCCAATTAAAATAAAAATGTAGGAAAAGGACAGATGTATGCATCAGACCAGTGTTTCATGACATGTGAGTTGTCATGGTCTCTAGGTCAAAATGAGGTTGAGGTAAAAAAAAAGTAAGCGTACAGGAACTTCCTGGGTGTGGCCCGTGGGTGAGAAGAGCTGGGTGTTCAAATCCTGGCCTTCCCACTGCATGCACGGACTCCTCTCACACAGAAGCTCTACCTAGGAGCACAAGTACCCAACACGCTTACAGCCCAGTCTCTAAGGAGTCTTAATCTGATCCAATATCTACCATCATAAAGAAAACTGACACAACTAGAGCAATCTAATAACTCATCTTTTAAATCATTCTGTGCTTAAACTACAGTTAAGATTTACGGGCAGATGGTCTGGGTTTATACTGTCAAAGTCCTGCTTACTCTGCTTTTCAAAGTTTTAAACAACTTATACCAAACCGTTTTCTAAGAATATTTAAGACGTAAATGTTTTCAGTCTGTTATCAGACGTAATATTTAAATAGTATGAATACTTAATACATTTAGTGTAGAACACATTGCAATATTTTTTTTGTATTCTATGTTAGTATGAAGATTAAAAATTGCCGTGAAGTACCTCTTGTTTGATTTTTTTTAAAGCAGGCTGGCCGTCTGTGAACCCCCCTGCTGAAATGGAATACTCCATAGGCTCCTGCTTGATGGATTCTACCATCTTCTGGTCTTGTGGGGAGGCCTGAAAAATAAACTCTATTACTATTTGTACAAGGTTTTCCATCACTATCCTCATGGCACATTCATACAGAGAACACAAAGAGACTTCAGTTAAAGTAGTCCATTAAAATCATTAAATAAGTGGGTTTAAAACCTTTTATATTTTTGAGACCCAACACTAAAATGTATTTTCCCAGTTTCTGGAAAATAAATAACTGTGTGTGTCTAAGTCTGATTGTAGCAGAATGTACACTTATATAAATCCAATTGAAGTCTTACAAGTTTGTCAAGATCAACAGACAAGATCGTTGTCCTATTTATTATATTGATCTAAGTTCCTAAAGCTGTATTCATGCCATGACTTCTGTGGTACACCGTGTGACTTTATGCCCCTATTACGAATCTCTATTTGTGTTCTGTCCTTACATGTACTCAGGCATACATCCATTGTCAATCCTGATAGTCAAGATCTGGCCCCTTTTGAGAATATTAAAAATGTATTTTTATAACAACTTTCAGAAACCGTCTGGCTCACCCAAGTTATGTATTTTGCTGAATATATACTGAATATATATATATGAAAATACAGATAATGAGACCTCTGCACGCCTCTACAACTATCTCTATATGGGACGAATCCATCCCTTTGTTGGGTACAACAGGGAGCTGGTAGTCATTCTGAGCAGAGGCCCATTGCAAAGAGAGGATATTGAGTTTTGTGGTCTTCCTGTCAGCTGGTCTAGCCATTTTCCTCTGACCTCTCCCATTTACAGGGTGCTTTGCCATCAGAGAAGCTGCTCACTACGTCTCTTTCTTGTATTTCACACCCTTCTCTGTGAGCTGCAGACACTGTTTGAAAATACTGGCAGGTCAGCAGTTTCTGAGAGCACCACGCCTGACACAAACACCCATGCACAGTCAAAGTCGTAGTTTGAGCACTACAATTTCTTTTCAGCAACAAATATGCCCCTTGTGCATGTCTGCCTGCTTCATGCATTGGGTTGCAGAAACATGAGACTATTTTTGCACTGTTAACAGGTCCAATTTGCTTACCTAACGAAGTGGCCACTAAGTGCATGTATTTTATAGAAGTTCACATTTTCACAAGGCATTTTTGCGTTATTGTTTAGACAGGACAGTGGATAGACAGGAAAGGTGGGAGAGAGAGAGAGAGAGGGGATGACATGCCGCATAGGACCCATAGTAGTTCACTCAAACTACTTGGCGAAAAGTAATGGAAATATTGGAAATATTGCAAACATTTGTAATATACTGTAGTGCCTAACTCGATGAAACCAGGTAAGGGTGTAAAGTACTTACGTGGAGTTTAAGGGATCCATACTTGGCGTCTGGCAGACTCAAGGTGGACCGGAAAGGCGTTGGAGTTCGGGGGGACAAATCCAGGATAGAGCGCCGAATGTTAGGAGTCCTGAACCTGAGACAGGCAGAGATCGTTCAATTAGAGGATTTCACTTTTAGCAAACATGCATAGGACACTGTTGGTCAGTGTGCACATGCTATATATGGCTCTTACCTGTAAAGAGTATGGTTGCAGATTCATAATTCTGTTTTGTTATTTATTTTCAGATAAAAAAAAAAGCAACCATCAGGATACTTTGGGTTCTTAAACTTTGTTGATCAAAAAGCGTCTTTGATAAAGATGGGTTTCCTGGTTTTTAAATATGATTGATATATGATATGATATGATCAAACAGAGGATAAGACAAATAAAGGTCGGCACTTACATTTCGCTCTCCTTCTGCAACCTGAGTATGTGATCACGACGTTCAGATGGGACGATCAAAGGCTTACAGTCCTCCGGCGATCTAATTGATGAGCCATCGCTGTCCGATTGCTCTGGGCAAGGAGATTGGTTGAGAAACTGAGGGACCAACGAAGAAAACACAATCAATGAACAGTGATTATCTGGGCTGCATCACGTCGCCACAGAGAGCTCAGGAGAGCAGAGACGGGCGGGAGATGGACAAAGGAAGGCAACTGACAGATCGTTGATGATACAGTGGAAGGGAGATGAGTGGAGGAATCTGGGGGGGGGGAAAGAATGTGAGAAAAGGGAAAAAGAGAGAATAGTTTTGTTTTTTTGGGGGGCTGAGTAAGTAATTGGGTGGTCTCATCAGCTGGAGTCTGATATGAATAAGCCGTTACTTAGCCACCAGTGTATGTTAAAAAGCCATATTTCTACCTGAGAACGCCCGGGAGTGGAACAGACACTATCAGCCAATGTCATCGTACCATGAGTGTTTCCTGAGCCCCGATTTGATGAGACCCTGTCTGTTGTTGACATGCGCCTATCAGAGTGTCTGATTGTACTGGCCTCAACTAATGAGGAGAGGCTCTATGAAAAGGGGCGGGAGCAACAAAGTGGTCAAGGCCCACTCTTGGGTGAAGCCTTTGTACCAGTTTTAATTTTACATTATAGGGGGCTGATGTATTTTAATGAGCTGCAACGCCTATAGAGAGGTTTTAGGTTAAAAAAGTTTTTAGCCTTCACACATCCCATCCACACAGACACACACTAAGGGCGCTTTCATACCTAAAGGTTTGAACGATTAAAGAGCAAAGTATTCCCTTTGTTTCAGTTCACATCGGTTTGTTAACAGGGTCATTTGTAAATAAATGAAATAGGGTTGGAGACATTCATCTATTGGTCAGAAGTTTTTCTGAGAGAAACACCCATAACGTCCCTCCTTGGTTGATGACCGCCCGTCAAGTCTAACGCCTACAACACGTCCTCTTTGTACTCGTAGCAATAAAGAGAGATATGAATTTGATAATAAGTTATAGATTTGCTTCGTACGGTGTAAGACTATGCTTTTAACCCACACTTTACTCTGTTTGGTTTTGGTACATGTGGTTAGGTCCGATTACGCTCACACCTAAAACAAATAACCGTATGGTTCACTTGAAAGATCCTGTGTGTTCTAGTGGATCATAGTACTGCAGGCTCTGCACCAGAGTTTGAATGTCTGTTAACAGCTAAACTTGAGCAGGTTTTAAACAGTAGGGGGCTGAAAGCACCCTCAATCACACATGCAGTGTGAGTCATAGATATTCAGCCTCTCTAGAATTTTCCAGATTGTGTTAAAAACGGAAATTCAATTGTATTCATGTAAATTGGGATTTTATGTCACTGGTGAAGTTCATGTAGTGATGGAAACGTGGTCCACTATTAAATATTCTAATGGAAAGATTTAGACCTTCCTCTTTTTCTCAGTTACTTTCTCTCCGATGCACCTGCTACCTTACATTGCCAAGTGTGCCGGAATATTTCTTTGCTTATGATCATACTGTATCTGTATGGTCTAAACAAAATTGTCTATAACGTAGAATGCTGCATGTTTGTAAAATGATGTACAGACACTGAAAGGTATTATGATTGATATGTGGTCATCTCTTTTTCTGTGAGAAGCCTTCATATAGTCTTCTGCAACCACTATCCTTCAGAAGTGATGTGATTAGATCAATGGATTTGAGAATCTTTGATGAAACTTGAAAACTGCGGTTCAACAATGGAGCCAATCCAACACGAGAGCCTGAGCAATTTCACTCCGAATGAGCAAACATTTCATTATCTAGATCTGCAAAGCTGGTGGACACCTACAGCCGTAATTTAGTGTCACGATAAAAAATTCGTTGCGATCTTCAAAGCGTTAAGCATGTTAACGTAAAATGAAAAATCCCAATGAAAGGAAATTGAATTCCCGCATGGAACACCACAAAGTGTGGCAAAGTGCGAAGGGAGTGAATACTTCTGCCTGGCACTGTGCTGTGTGCAGGTCTACTAACCAGGTCAATAACGGATTCCATAAACTCAGGGATATTGGAGATCGGGTGGCTGGTACTGTTGTTGTTGTTGTTGTTGTTGTTGTTGTTGGTGTTGTGGTGGTTGCCGTGGGCCACCGAGGCGCTCTCCTCAGGGAGGCAGCCCTGGTCCACAGGCGGGGTGAGAGCGTTGCCCTGGTTACGGGAGCACGGCATGGACGCCTTCTTCTCCTGGCTGTCGGTCATGGAGCTGTGGTTCACCCAACTAGGGTAAGGGGGTATGATCTGAGACACACACACACACACACAGAGAGAGAGAGAGAACACCAAAACTGTGAATCCTCCAGTCGAATTTTATAGAAGTAATTTCATTTCCATCTTTAACGTATTTTGTTACTTAAAAACACACACTCACTTGTATTACAGGTCTATTAACTTAAATAATACTAGACCCACCATGGCATAAAACACACTAGGCTGGAGAATTGAAAATATACTATAGTATCTAAATTATAGTGCCTATAGTTTAAGAACAGATTCATGGCTTTACTGAGTCCTGTTAAATGTGCAGGGCAATGGAGAACCTGCTGCCCTGCTCAGTATTTGGGGATCTTGTATTTTCACTGAAATTACACCCAAACTCAAATAAAGAGCTGCCACAGAGCTTCGTCAGTAAGGCTAGGTCTTTCTGGGATATCAAGTTTTTTTCAATGTGCTGCCTGTCATGTATCTTGCAATACATGTTCTTAACGCATTGTGCCCTAGGTAGTAGCAGACGACGGAGAAGGGAAAGTGAGTATACAGTCAGGCTTCTAGAAGAACAGAGAGTATAAGAAGATATAAGAGGCTATACGGGAATGAAAACAAAGGACAAGAGAGAAGACAGGACGTGAAAAAAGCTATAGTAGAGAGAGAGGGAGGGAGGGAGGGAGAGAGAGAGAGATCGAACGAGAAGAAAAGGAACTTGAGTTAAAAGTTGGCAGTGGTAGCTGGAGTTGAGAGTGGTGGGTTGCAAAAGGTGTCATACACTCAGCAAGATAAGGGGCGATTTCATCACTTCTGCTGAAACAGACCCCCAGATGCTTCCTCCTTCACACACACACACACGCGAGCACACACACGCACACACACTCCAACTCCTCCGTTCCACGTAAACAAAGACTCGTATTATCACCATCACCAGCTTTTGAAGGTCTACAGGCAGACACACAGACACACAGGGACACAGACACACAGACACACAGGGACACAGGCACACAGACACACAGACTCACAGGCACACCGACACACAGGCACACAGATACACAGACTCACAGGCACACCGACACACAGACACACCGACACACAGACAAACAGACACACAGGCACACAGATACACAGACTCACAGGCACACCGACACACAGGCACACCGACACACAGACAAACAGACACACAGGCACACAGATACACAGACTCACAGAGACACAGACACACAGACTCACAGGGACACAGATACACAGACTCACAGGGACACAGACACACAGACTCACAGGCACACAGATACACAGACTCACAGGGACACAGACACACAGACTCACAGGGACACAGACACACAGACTCACAGGGACACAGACACACAGACTCACTGGTAGCGAGGGTACAGGCAGACACACAGACTCACAGACACATGCACACACAGACACACACACACACACACAGACTTACACAGACACACAGGCTCACACACACACAGACTCACAGGCACACAGACACACACACACACACACACACGCAGACACACAGACTCTCTCACACACACACACACACACACACACAGGTACACAGACACACGGACTCACTGGTAGCGAGGGCTGGCCTTTCAACTCGTTTTCCGTTGACATGAGCAGCAGTTCAATCTCTTTAACCCTCTTTTCTTTCTCAGGGTCCTCCTCTCCGTAGTGTTTCTGAAAAAGGCAGAGAGAACAAACAAATACTTTAAACGGTTATATGCTGTGAGATGTGTAAGGCAGAGAGAAAACCCCCACATTATTTTAAACGGTTATCTGCTGTGAGATGTGTTGTCTGTAAGTATACAAAAGAATGTGTTGGGGTTTCTGTTGTTGTGCTGTCTTTACCTGTATAACAGTAGTGCCATGGGGTGGGATATTCAAGATGTTTAAATGCAAAGCCATGGGAAAAGGCACCTGTGGAGTCAATGAGGAGAAAGTTGGATATTATAGTGGGTCCCCTTTCCTTATGAAAAACAAACTTCAAATTGTATTTAGGGTCTTGGACTTAGCCTAACTGGTAAAGGAAGACACTTTGGGCTGGCCTGTTTTACACTTCTATGAAATCTTTAGGAATGAATTATTTATGGTCCATGGGGAAAAGAATGATCTGTACCGGAGGGGAACAGGAGCAGGAGAGCCTTACAGTGAAACGGCTGGTAAGAAAGCTGGGCTAGAGATTCTTACATTTAATTGAAGCTGTTATGCCACAGAAAATCTATTTAGTTTATCACTGCACAAAATCCATGGACATTCACAATTTATCCTTCATTATGTCTGGTTAGTAGGAAGATAATGTGGAAAACCTTTCTACCAGCAACAAGTACTCTAGGTATAAACATATGAATAAAAATATAAAGATATATGTGATCAGGTAGATGAAAAAGCTCTACACATTGAGCTCCAGTATCTCTCTCTCTCTATATATATATATATAGTTTATATATAATATCCTGCAATTATTTTACTGTAGTGTTTGTTCTTACTGTAAAGCACCTTGTTGAAAGGTGGTATGTAAATACAGTTTATCATGTTATTATTCTGATCTAAAACATATGAAATGTGATTTGGAGCCAGGCTGTGGCTCACTCACTCTGTGTGTGTCAGAAAAGTAGGGATAGCTGAGCGGCGACAAGGCCTGGAACGGCATGTGATGATTCGGCGAGGGATGCGAGTAGTTCATGATGTGGTTGGTCGTCTTGGTGTAACCAATGGAAATCAGGGGGGGGCTAGATTTGGAGGCGTGCTGCAGATAGCCCTCCTGCTCCACTTTACGCCGCATTGTGGAGTTCCAGTGGTTCTTGATAGCATTATCAGTCCTGGGCCACAGGGAGAGACACAGAGGAAGCAGGGGGATTACACACACAGGAACACACAGGCTGTGGGCCAAAGCAATAGTCTAGGCCCTGATAGCCTTATCAGCTGCAGGCAGTGCACACTCACTACACAAACACTCAGGCAGACAATCAGAAAGACAAACAAACAAACAGACACACATAGTCACACACTGTACCAACCAGCAATCACACATGAAGACAGACCCATGTCAAATGGGATCGGAGATAGCCTTATCAGACTTGACAAAATACATATACTGCACGCGCATGGTTACGAGACAAATCCCACAGGCCTGGGTGAAAACAGACGTCTCTCGTCCTTGGTACTGCCTCTCCTCTGCCTTACCTCCCAGGGAGGAGTTTGGCGATCTCCGCCCAGCGGTTGCCCAGCTTCTCGTGGGCCTGGTAGATGATGCGGTCCTCTTCCTCGGTCCACGAGGTCTTCTTCACCTCGGGGTTCAGGTGGTTGTGCCAGCGCTCGCGGCACTGCTTGCCGATGCGGCCTTTCAGGTGCTTGGCGATCACGGACCAGCGCTTGGCACCGTATTTCTGGACCAGCTCGATGACCTGGCAAGGGACGTGGGGGGGGGGGGGGGGGGGGGGGGGGGGAGAAAGACATGGAAGTAAGAGTTAAAGGGCTGAAAAAAATAAAGTGATTGAGAGTGTATTTAGGGACGGAAAGAAAAGGGTGAATTGGGATGGTGAGGGATTCAAAATGGGTGTGGTCCAATTAGGGACGCGCAAAATTATCTTGCCTATTTATTTATCACGACTATTCACTGTCCAAACACTTAACACAGCGAAGCAAAGCTATTTTGGTGTGTTTTTGGAATCAGGCTAACCCGTATTCTATAGGTTCCCATTCTAATGGTTAGCATGATGCTAAAAAGCTTGCTGGAGAAAGTGGAGATAACCTTAAAAGACCAAACAATCAGAAAAAAAGACAAGTCAGGGCTTTTTTGGGCAAAGAATAATATCAAGCTACTCTTGAATTTCTTTCAAGCAAAATATCAGGAACATTAGTTGTGCCTGTGGTAACCCTTCTCCTTCTCCTCTCTCTGTTTTTATCTCTCTATCTTTGTCTTGAGGTGATTGGAGCCACCTGCTAGCCTGTATTGAGGGAGTTTCCAAGGCAGACGTTAGTCTCTCTGCTAATCATTACACTGACATCTGTATGGAAATACCACTCCTTGTAGAACATGTGGACATCCAAACTCAGTCTGGGAAACTTCCAGTTTGCCACTACGGGCTTTTACAGTCTTATCTCATTAACATGGTACAGATTACAGATTACTTATTTTCAGTGGCACGTTACAGATTACTTATTTTCAGTGGCACGTTACAGATGACTTATTTTCAGTGGCACGTTACAGATGACTGTTTTTTGTTAGAATGGTACAGTTTACATATTCCTTTTGGTGCAGATTTTGTATACGGTCCTTGTTAAATTCTAGTGCCATTCTGATTTTAAGCAACGGGGTTGTTGTATTTTCTTTGTTCCAGGATGTCCTTACCCTCTGATCCTCCTCCTTTGTCCATGGCCCTTTGATAAGTTCCGGGTTAAGGACCTTCTGCCACCGGTGCTGGCACTGGACGTCTGTACGATTCTGAGAGTGGAGGAGAAAAAGTATAAGTCCTAGTGGATTCTGTGATGCCACAACAGAGCACATCTTTGTGATTTTCCTCATAAGTGTCCTAATGTTGACTCTGGATTTATGGGTTTCTAGTGTTTTCAGTTTTTTTCATTAGGCCTACGTGTAGATTTTCGGGGGAGATAAAAATATGAACCTGTTGTCTTACTTGTGTTGTGTGAATGTGTGTGAAAGAGAAAGTACCTGTCTGTCTGTGTGCGTGTGCGTGTGTGTGATTTGTAATGCTTACAGGTAAAAGGCTAGCAATAAGCTTCCAGTTTTCTGAACCGTGATGTTCCACAAGCTTTTTCAACTTCTCATCCTGGAAAAAATATACATAATTCATTAAATAGTTTATATTATATAATAAACGTTCAGACATAAAAAAAAAAAATGCACGGGTAAGGAAATAATTACATTAGCAAACCTGGCTATTACAACAAATATACCCAAAGTATGTTAAGAAAAGACCACAGTAGTGAATATGGATTGAAAGTTGAGAAACTTTTATGAAGTATTACAAATGTGAGCGTGTGTGTGTGTGTGTGTGTGTGTGTGTGTGTGTGTGTGTGTGTGTGTGTGTGTTTACCTCTTCACGGGTCCAACGCGTCTTGCCCAGGTTTCTTTTCCCTGCCTTAACAAGAGGGCCGTCATAGTCGTGGTCATACATTTCAATCTCGTCATCTTCTTCCTCACTACTGTAAACACTGCAGACCAAATGGGGGAGGGAGGGGGCAACCAAGAGAACAAGATGGGGGGGGGGGGGGGGGGGGGGGGGCAGAGAGGATAAGAGGAGGGAGGGGAGGGAGAATAAGAAAAGAACATATATATGAGTATGAGAAAACTAAATGGAGGAGGTAGAAAAAGAGAAGGATGTTGCATATTCATCATAAGCACCATCCACTTTCTCTCTCTTTCATTTCCTCTCTATCATCAGCTTTATGAAAAAACAGATAAATAAGCCCGGGTAGGAAACCTGTCATTCTTGTAGGTTTGGGTGAGGGCTGCTTGCCAAGCCTCCCACAAGTGCAGCAAGTGACAACAGGGACAAAATCAGACAAACTGGTTTTAGTGTTTTTGGTTTCCACAGATACTTGGGGATTGGCACAGGTGATCATAATTTCATGACCCCGGCGTGTCCAGACCTGCACAGCTATTGTTAAAATAGCACACACACGCTTGGCCGGTTCTTAACCAATCAGGGTGCCAGACATAGGTAACGTGGAAGCTAGTTCTATTGAAGACCATATGAACAGGTAACAGGTGAAGAGAAAGCCTTGCTGTGTTATTATACTCAGATAACTCCAATTCCACTCAGATAATATTCACCTTTTTATTCTATAATAGTTTCTAACCTTTAATATTTACTGCATTTAAATGTATGTTGTTGAGTAAGAAAAGTGACAGAAAGATAATGCAGTAAAATCATAAATCATGTAGTGCTAGTTATAAATATATGTAAAAAATCTGTGTGTGTGTAAGGATTTTTACATTTGTAGTTGGGGCTATAGAAAATACCATACAATGGAACTGATAATATCCAATTTTCGAAAAGCACGTTGGCTAAACTGTGTACTTATTGCCTCTTCAGGGCTCTGATGGCATAATTACTAAAAGCCCTAAACCATGCTTGGTTTGAGCCATAGTGGTTCCTTTATGTGGCCACAGTACACATCAAATGCACAGAATGTATGTTTATGCTTTAATCAATAAATTATTAATTAACGATGACCTAACTTATTAACTTAATGTCTTTATCAAAAATAAGGACCAACAGGAAACGATCGACGTTTGAGCTTAATCTGATAAAAGCACATTGTGAAACTCAAAGGGTCACATTGAACACGCGCTTCTTCCCAGCGGGTTTGTTAACAAAGTTAGTATACGTATGTTATTTGTATATTAGCCTAAACCAATAGGCTTTAATTCCGTAAAAGTTCCTTAAACCTACCCACTCAGAGGCTCGCGCCATCCCACCTGTCTAATGGAATAGACGTATGTGACAGAGAAGTGAGAGCTTGAGCGAGAGTGCCATATAGATGTGTGCTTGCATTCGGGAGCGCTCTCTAAAAATGAAAGCAGCAGGGTTCGGACACATGCCCTATGCTCACTACCACCTGTCATTATCGACGCGCGGAACACATACAGGCGCACACCAGCCAACACGCACAGTCTCAAACGCACACACTTACAAGGAGCCAAGTACTAAGCTATGCTATGAATCTATTCACAATTTTACAACGTGTAAACCTATCATGGCTTTAGTTTAACTAGCAGAAAATACATTAAACAAAAGTTCAGTAGGCTTCCCCCGGACAGAAATGTTGTGCATAGCATAAGCTTACCTGTGTCTTGGCCGCCGAGCCATTACAAAATGTTTGCAAAAGAGCGGCTCTAAGAGTGCGGTGATATATCTAAACCCTATTGAGGATACTCCCGGCTAGGAAGCAGGTTGACATATAAAAAAGAGTAAATATACAGAGACAGACAGTGAGAGCGCATGAAAATGATAATGCTCCTCCCTCTCCCGCTTGGTTTGCCGCCCCTGAGCGAGTATAGTAGGCCCCTTTGCGCAAGCGCTAGGGTGTATTACACTGTAAGAGTGAGTTGGCTTGGCACACGCACCTCTCGTGGCGCGTGTTTGCAGGCTGTCCGCGCTAAACTTTTTTTTTAACAATACTACTTCTCTTTTCTTCTAATGTCAACAGAAGAAGGAAAGAAGTTACTGTGTGCTAGTTGAGGACATTGTTAATAATTGTGGTACATGTTTTAGGCTTTGAGAGAAACAGCCTAAAAGCAACGTGCATACTTTCACTCCCTGTCCTCCTCCTGCCAAGCATACGATGTGCGTTTTGGTGATAGATAACTGATACAAAGCATGAACAACAGAAGCCGAAGCCATACTGTTCGCCCGTTCAGTGTCTAGGTTTTACAACCCTAAGGACACAAGACAGCAGAACGTTATTCAATGTTATTTTGTGTTTGTTAGGACTGCTTTGCTACAATTGCATTTCAAATATTGATTTTAAAACATGTTGAACTTGTTTTTTTCAAGTGAAATAACAGTTTGCGTCGTTTGGCGGGGACGAGGCTTGCGTTGATGACCAGTTGATGTTTTTCTCTTTTCAGGCCGATATTGTCTCGGTCACTTGTAATTATCATCACCCAGTAACAGGCTATTGTCCGAGTTCATACGTCCCACCGATGGTACAGCGCTTCATGACTGCCAAATAATGCTTAGTGAACCAATACCATTTTTACTAGGCTAGCCCACATTGAAGAAGAATGGGAGCAAAAAGTGGACGAAATATTATCACTGTTATTCTGTTGTGGCTTATTCGTAGAATCGCAGCTCTAATCCCATTTTTTTAATCAAACGGTTGACTTAAGAGAGACTTACTTAAATCATAAATGAAGGCATGTTTCCTTTATGCACCTGTGTGTAGGCTATCTCTCCTTGTGTTTTTCCCTAGAGGGCAATATTAAAAACTACGTCTTGATACCTGAAGCCAAAGGCAGAGTCAAGCTATGCAAATCGTGAAAGTTGAGTGAGTAGCCTGGAGTAGTACTACCATTGACACAGAACTGAATGCATTTGCATAGGCACGATTGGACAAGTTAAATGCAGGCATTGTATAGGGAAGCCCCTTTCGCATTGTGTGCACAGGTTGGCTAATTTGAATAATTTTTAAGGATGGTCCCTGAGCTGGAGCTTTTATCAGACCCAGAAAGCTTGTTTGAGATGCCAAATGTGAACTGTTGGGCGGAGGTTAGCGATTTTAATGTCAAATCGTGAGTGATGGTGTGATAATAGTATTTTGTTGTAGCCTATGTATGCTTACTGTCCACAATTGTTCAAACACGTTATCATAGGCTATTTAAAAATAAATACTTAATGATCTGAACAATTCATGTACTAAAGTTTTTAAAACACGTATTCTACGCACATTTTCTACTTGAATGTTCATTATTAATGTATTATTTATCATTCGGATTTTCTTTAAAAAGAATAGATCTTTTTCACCTATATCTGGGATAAATGGGATATCACACACATCACGTTTAAGGCAAATTAGGATCTTTGTTTGATTTGCTTCTAGGAGGCTTTGAATAATGGGAGGAGCTAACATTATTGTGAATCTATGTTGTGGCCTCTGAGACTTTTTAGAGATACCGACGTTATGGTCCTGTGTGGTTCTAAGGTTTCAATTCTAACCTTAGTGTCTAATAGTGAGTCCTGGGTTTAAAAACATAGTTCTACTGTATACAGCTCTACTACATTCTTTAGACTAGCTCTACTGTATATAGTGAAAACAACTGCTTGATCAAAAGTTGTCTGTTGTAGTCTGTCAATAATTGCCACTTCACACCTTTGCATTGCCACGCCTTTGCTCTCTAATAAGTGTGACATCCGACATACTGTGAGACCATGTTGATATTCGCTTTGTAGGATAGTTACAGGTTGGCCAAACTACTTGATTAGTAGTGGACGATCTCTTTCTGCTTTATGCGTAATTCGCAGAAGTACTACAAATTTACCGGAGAAGATTGACCAAAATGTCAAACGTAAGGATCGGTGTAAAGTTAGTCAGGACCTGACTTACAGTGCGGTCCTGCATGTGTCCCAGTGTATTGAGCATCCCTTATATGCAAAATCTTCCAAATATCCCAGATTCATGTTTGTTGCCCTCTAGATTCGATTACTACAATTCACTTTGATTAGGAAAAAGTGATTCATGTTTTCATTTTCTCTAGATTCGACTACTGCAATGCAGTTTATGTAGGAGCACACGATTCATGTTTTCATTTTCTCGACATCAGACTTGTACAACAAAACACATTTAGGTCTCAGCAGGAAGAACTAGACCAAAATAAAAAAACAAATACATTTATGTTGGCAGTTTTTGTGGATTTTAAGATAAATTATATGGCATTTAAAGCAAGTCTGGGATTACCATCCAGTAACCTTATATCATTTATCATGAGTTATAGTTATAAAATGACACACAGTAGACAAAAACAGTACTCTGATGAAGGCTTACTAGGCCGAAACATTATTATTTTTGATGGCCAAATAAAACTGGTGAAAACACTGGTCTGTGTTTTTTCTTTCCCAAGTTGGTGAGTGTTAACTTGGATGTTATTTTTGCAACATATATAATTGGGTTTAAGCACCAGAAGTGTCCTCTTCTTGAACTGCAATATAGACAAAAACAGCATCAGGGTTGGAAATCTTAGTAGTTATCTTTAGTTTAGGATCAGGCTTGCATGACAGCCATTAACAGGGCAAACAAAGAGAAATCCATGTTGGCTGGCTATTGTTCAACAAATCAGCCAGAATGATTGGGTATTGGTTTTGTTTTCTGCTTGGAAGTGTTGCTTTGAATAACTCTCCTCCCCATGCTGGGTGCTCTGGGTAATTTATGCAAATCGTTACCTTAAACCTTTGCCAATCATCAATGGGACTTGTGGCATCTCTACCTCAATGTCATGAGCCACAGTAGATTACATGTTCTCTGTATTCTTTCTGTCCTACATGACTGTGGGCGTACAGTCAACAAAAGATAATTTCCCTGCACTGCCTGCCCTTTGCTATGGAGTAGCCCAATAATTGGTAGCCATGTTGGTGAGTTCTGAATAACACCAATGGTTAAATCATTTGCATTTCTGTGGTTGTGTTGTGACTTTACATGTTACCACCCAAACAGCTCCATTTCAAATGCTTTCATCAATCAAATCATCATGTTGTTGTGATGGGACTTGTCGGTTTCACTGCTCCGCGTTCAGTCCCAAAGGTACGGCAGGGCCTCTGGAGTGGCACTGGAGCGCAGACGGTGGGCGTGGCGTGGTGTGGAGGTCATCGGGGTGCCGAGACAGAGTTCAGCGGGGTCACAGGCGCGGCGGGGAAGAAGCTGTGAGGCCGAGCGTGTCGCCAGCTTCAAGTTCGTGGGCGTCCACGTCTCCAAGGACCTCTCGTGGACCCCCAACACTTCAAAGCCCACCCAGAAGGCTCACCAGCGTCTCTTCTTCCTGAGGAGACTGAAGAAAGCTCCTCTCTTTCCTCAGACTCGGGTGAGCTTCCTCTGTTGCGCCATCAAGAGCATCCTGACCAACTGTTTGCCAGTGTGGCATGGGAACTGCTCCGTCTCAGGCCGGAAGGCACTGTAGAGGCTGGTGAAAACGCCACCACGCATCACCAGTACCACACTACCTGCCATTGAGGGTGTCCAACACAAACGGTGTCTGCAGAGGGCGTGCCGCATCGTCAAGGACACCCCTGCCAGTCGGTTGCCCTCCTACCTTCCGGGAGGCGCTACAGGAGTCTCTGTTCCAGGACCAAATCCCTTCTCCCAAAGAAAGCGCATGACCATTTTCTTATTACCGGTTCCCTCTGAGCGTTTTTTGTACGTAAACTTTCCGTTCAAACTCTGCTTGGCTACCCCCTTCCATCATCAAACAGCTCGGTAATGACAAATTACAAGCGACTTGCGATTCTGCAACTATGCGGTGCACGTGGTTGCAGAGTGACATTGGTGATTAAATGCATTATTTTATAAATGAAGAATTGTTCCATATCGATGCGTTAAATTGACAGCCCTAATATCAGTCAGTGCTTTCGGATCATCATTCCATTTATATCATCTCTCATGGACACACTCAGCTCCAAGCAACTATGAAAGGCTTGAGCATGCACACACCGCTGGATTGTGTCCAAGTCCGCATACACACCAAGACCATAGATGTCTAAGTAGAAACAATACAATAATTCTGGACAGAACAGATCATGTACTTTGGAAGTGCTATTGTTTTTGTTGGAGAATTTACAAAAAAAGTGAATAGTGTGTTGCAATTAAGGTAGTTTTAGTTTCAATTTCTACAGTAAATTATAAAATGTACACTACCAGTGGTAAGCTACAAATATTTTGTATCACTATTATAGTTTATAGATGAACTCTTTCACTCTCTTTACCACATGGTTTAAAAATAAAAAACTAACAAAAACTATTCCGTGCACTGTTTCCATGCACAAAAACCCAGACCACAAGGGCTTTGTTCACCTTCTCTTGTGACATCATCACTGTTCCTGTCACACCTCTGTTTTCTCTTCACTCTTTCCAGGCCATACTTTGACAACCAAGCCACCCCATTGAAAAGGTCTCCAAAGTAACCCAAGCAGGTGTCTTTCTTTTCTATCTGCTATTTTTAGACAGGGTAGACTCAACAGACTTCATATGACCATTGAATTGTGCCGATGTGCGTATTGAGGTGCTGGCATCATTGGCAGGATCAGATGTTTCTCGGCCATTTTCCTGTTGTCTAATTCCTTAGCTAGATCCCAGGATCGCAAAGCAGACCGGGATTACTCCCAACCCATCGTCTTTCTGTCTGTTGTGTCTCTCATTCTCTTTCTTTCCTTCTGTCTCTCTCTCTCACACTCACACACAATCGCACGCACAGACACACACATACACACGCAGAATTAACTTGATGCCAAGGGTGGTGTCACACATGAGTGATGTCATTTGCTTGCTGATAGGGTTTTGGTTGTGGTGACCAGAGATGGGCAGGGGGCACACCAAGTAACATAAACTTTACAAAAGGGGACTTTTCATGCCTCAAAATCACTGCTGAGTGCACAGGTAGCTGACCTTAATACAAAACTCAATTTTCTATTGCTTGAAGTAGATTTTGTGTTTTTAAGTAGTTGCTTTTTTTATATTGGGCCTGTTTAATTAATTTGCTGTCTTTTCTTAAAATGTTTGAGGTTTCCCTACACACCTTGTCACCCTCTCAGAGTTAAAGGTCCTTTGAGTAATGGGAGCTACTGCACTGAAGACCCTCTCTCCTTCGGTTTTTAAAGCCCAGTTCCAAAACTCTCACACTCACTTAACACTCTCTGATAGTTTCACAACTCAACAGGACAGAAACAGTTCCTTCCTTCATAGGATTGGATTGGTTGAACTTTATTGATCCGATTGGGCTTTTTTTGGTTTAAAAAATTGCCCATCAAACAATTACAGAGAAACAGTACATTGATTTTCATATAAACATATACAATATGATAGAGAAATGATCCTTTCATCATCAGCAGGCAAAATGAATGATCTTGCCCTACTCCTTCCATTTTTTTATTTGCTTAATCCTGTTTTTCCAGATAGGGCTTATTTCCTCGAAGTTATCTCTATTGCGTGTCTTCACTTTCACACTCATATTTCCTGTGTGATGCCATCTTTTCACAGCCCAAGCCGTAGGTGTAGTCCTGCCCCCTGGTCCTCAGATCAAAAACAGAAGTGTTGTTCTTTCAAACTAGAACTTAACCTTGACCTGACCTCCACCAACACATTTTTGAGGACCAATAGAACTATTTAAGGATCATTTTGAAGAAAGTAAATAATATCTAGAGGAAACATAGTGTGCTGTGTGTCAAATAGTATTTTGTTTCACAGTTTAGCCAGGGTATTTGTTTTGAAACCATTTGAAATGGTTTAAAAAGTAGCAATAAAGTTACCTCTGGGGTGTCCCAGTCAAAACTGATCCACTAATCCTAGGAGCCAAGCATAGGTGGATGTGTAGCGAGACTGTTATATATAATTATCATACATCATTTCTTCATTAATCCCGTGGGGGGAGAATTATTCTCTGCATTTGAACCCATCCTATCCAATACTAGTACTAGGAGTGGGCAGCCGCCGTGCAGCGCCCGGGAACCAACTCCAGTTCTATGCCAGTACCTTGGTCAGGGGACTGACAGGAGTAATAACCCGAAACATGTCTTTGGATCTTATCATATATCATATCTTATCATCTCTCTGGACACATCCAACATACATCCAACGTAGCCACCCTGGCAATTCCAGACACAGGTGCCATGGACACTTTGTTTTGAGTGAATTTCATGTGTAAGGCCGGCCATTTTAATGCTGGCTGGTTTGTGGCAAGAATGGACAAACCCAACAGTAGCAAAAACAATATAAGTTACAATTACAGAAACATTACCAAAGGATTCTGTAGTTCAGCCCAATCAGTTTGTCAACAATCAACCATTAAATGATGGTTTTGTGTGTGCTCATGCATATGATTCACATTACGCGATAGTTTTGCACGTCTCTTGCAAATATGCGCACTGCATTTTAGAAACTTAGGTGCACACAGTGTGAATCTGTTTACTTTGACTCTTCGATTGGCGTAGATGTTGGTCCAGGCCCTTGTTCAGCTCTAACCAATACGGTAAAGGATCAAGTCTCTCATACTGGATACAGAAAGTTGTTTTGTGGCCAGAGACTGAATGTTGAGTAAGGCCCTTGCTGAGGCTTCAAATACTGAACTGAAGGATAGGTTTTATTGAAACTATGTAGTAATATATTGCCTGAAATGTGCTTGAAATGTGTGGTTCCTATGGGGGAAGACTTTTTAGGAGAAGAATTTTGGTCTGGCAAAGATCCACTGGGGAAAGGTGCCGTATGTTATATAAAAAAGTATTAATACTCTGTCTAAAAGGTGGGGTTCCCCATTTGGAGAAAATTCTAGTAGGGATAGGTTACCATCAGATCAAGATTCTATCAGGCATAAGTTCTTTGGGTGACAGGGAAACCGAAGAAGAGCGGGCCTCCTTTTGTGCGTGTGTGTGTGTGTGTGTGTGTGTGTGTGTGTGTGTGTGTGTGTGTGTGTGTGCTTGTGTGGAAGCACACGTGGGGCTATGTGTTCATCTAATGGGTGAGCATGTTCCGAATTTATATTGTCACCCATTTATTTCCAATGGCACTTGGTTTTGGAGCAGGAACACTACAGATTGGAAAAAAAGAAGAAACACCCAAATTGTTTTGAAATGTATCTACATTCATTTTTTGTGTGCAGATCTATGAGCTAGATTGCACTTTTTTTTTTAATCATTTGGCGCTTCAATTGTGTTAAAATGCTTCCCTATTTTCCCTCTTGGGTGTGTTAAGCAATTTTTTTGTGAATAAAATAATATGATTGTCGACAGAATATGTTTTGATCCTTGTATCAAATGCCAAATCGGTAAATTTAGACAGTGGATTCTGAAATCAAAGTCCATTGACATTCCAACATGGTAGATGGCGCAATACATCCCACACATGGTGAGGTCTCCCCGCCCAAAAAACGAAGAAAAAAAAGCAAAGCGAAAACAACAGAAGAAGAAACGAGGAAGCATCTTTATGTTAGCTTGTAGCTTCTTACTACCACGTCACTGTACACTGCAAGTCAACAGTCAGAAGCTAGTAGTGCACGCTAAAATATTGCTGGAGGGGGTCCAGTGAAGACAGTGTCTTTGCAAAATGTCTCGGCACAGAAATGTCCGAGGTTACAACTACGATGAAGGTAGCTAGTTTGCTATCAACAGTATTTAGTTGTTGACGTTTAGTTAAGCTAACCTCAGATGGCAAGGCCTAGTCAAGTGCATAGTTGCTGTCATCTGAGTAACTTGAGCCAGCTGCACATGGCATGCCCATACCATATTTGCCAAAACACCGGGTGTTAGGTTAGCCTAGCTAATATTAGCTAATGGTCGATGTTACACACTTCAGAATTTTATAGCTAGCTAATGTTAGCAAAACAAAACAACGTCAGCAACTCTAGCTACGTTTGCGTTTGAAGTGTGAATGTACACGCTAGCAAAGCTACGTTAGCAAATTATTCTCTCTGATTTAATGATGTTAGTTAAGGTTTCCCAACGTTAGTAAACGTGCATCTAAGTCTGCATTAATCACGGTTACTAACCATCTTAACAAGCTAATGGTAACGTTAGCCACCTGTGCTAGCGTGATTGCTTACCACTGCAACTTTAGCTAATAATAAAGAAAGTGCCGGTTAAAGTTCAGACCTATTGTTTGTGTTTCTGACACTGTTTGTGTATATAAACTTTTCACAGATACGAAACCTGAAGTTTTTATTTGAAATAAACAATGGGTCTAATTTGTCCACAGACTTCGACGATGACGACATGTATGGCCACTCAGTGGATGATGATTACTGTATTTCACCAGCAACAGGTCAGATTTAAGGTTTATGCTCTGATAATGCTCTGCGCGACACGGCTTTTCACATCACAATACATCACAAGCGAATACCCATGAAGATAGAAAAAAAAGTTTGGCAAAGTTCTTGCCACTTTATAGTTAATTCTTTATTACCAAAGCTACTACTACAATCGGGTACGTTTTGTATAATTTCGTTTTTTAAAAATGGCATAATACATTTTTTGCAATTGTCCTGCCTCAAGCAAGGGTTCATTTGTCAAAAAATTGTATCAATCTGTATTGATCTGAGATCATGTGAAAACGACAGTCTTAGAATTGCTTTCAAAAGCTTTAAAGATAGACAACACCAAATAGTTCAAATCTAACTTGTTGTTTTATTTTTTTTTATAGCGGCACAGTTCATCTACTCCCGCCAGGAGAGACAGACTCCTAACGTGGAACCAGTGGAGGAGGAGGCTGAGGACGTAGAAGAAATGCCCATATCTCCTTCAATCGCCCACACTCTGGACCCTCTTGATCAAGGTAATGTCTCTGGGTGTATCATACCCAGATGGGTTTGATGTTTCGCTTGTACACGTTATCGAATTTGGATATTAAATGTATAAAGAGTCTCCTGATTCCTTTGCATACATTTTTTTTGGTAAGGCCAAGGCGCATCAGGACAGCACTAAGATAGTCTGAGTATTTGTTTTGATTTCTTCGTTTGCAGTAATAGATATGTTAGTCAGCGGAGTATACGATACATTTTACTGTTGTAAGATGTGTGTATGTGTATTTATTTAATTTATTTAATACAATGTGTTAGCTTTCCGATTATACTACATTTGAACTTCTTTGGTGATTGATTTTTGCTGATTTAGGTATGTCTTTTTAGACGAACATTTAAAAATAGAACCCTGTTGATGTAAGGTTAACATAGCATCACACAAACACTTTATCACCAACAGGGTTGATAACATAATCAATTGGTGGACTGAAAACAATTGACCGATTCAATTTTGTTGGATTTCCTATGTCTGTTATAGTCTGCAGATGATTGACTGGCTGTGTGTTTATTGATGTAGGCAAGCTGTATTCATGTCTGGACCAAATGCGAGCGGTGCTGGGCGATGCCGTGTCAGATGCCACCCTGACCCAGGTGGCCCTGCAAACGGGCTTCGACCCCCAGAAGGCGCTGGACGTGGTGCTCTCCGAGGACAGCACGCCAACGCTGTCCACGCAGAGCAGCCAGGGGACTGCAGCGCTGCCAGGCAGGGTCGAGGAGAAAGCCCCCGCACGGAGAACCACGCAGGAACCTTCCATCGCCCAGCGACCAGAGAAAGGTATGTCTCATTTTCTGTCTTGAACTTCACGTCATTTCTGTCACATATCATATGTGTTTTTTTATATATATATATATATATTTTTTTGTGTGTGTCAAAAAGATATGTTACTCTTACTGTTAGCTAGTTAGCATACACTGTCTCGCACGGCAAGCGTAATTGGTTAGTGTAAGTACGTTTTCTTTATGTTCTTTAGGGAGTGCGTGAGTAAAATTCTCTGATAGGAGTATTATCAGACTAATGTATGGAATTATGAATTTGTAGTGGAATAGTGGAATTTGGTAAGGAACACATACTAATCTTCTGCTCATACCTGTTTAAAAGTAGGGGATGTCAGTGTGGCTCACTAATGACCAGAGTATTGTAATTGGGTTGTTTTTTTTTTAACTTAATTTTACCATGTACAAAAAAGACAAGAAAGTAAAATTGTCCCCCACTTGGCCATGCAGTTCTTTCTTATCCTCTACATATGTTTAACAGAGTGCCTGTTTTCTCCCCCTCTTTATGGTCCAACGCCCCCTCCATCCATCTTTGGCTCCGCCCCTCTTTCTCGTCCACTGCTATTGGCTTCTGTAAGGTAAGGAGTCTGCCTGTTTCCCCCTCATTCAGACCCTGCATCCAACACAAACCTGCGTAGTGCCGTGCACCCAAATATCCCGACTGCCGGTGTAAAAACCGAGCCTGTTAGCTTAAGCCACCTCATGGCCCTGGCCAATTCTGACTCGGACCGCTGCACCGCCACAAACCGTGTTAATACGGCCAGTAGAGAAGGTCCTTCCGCTGGGTGTGTGACGGCGGTGTCCGAAGTGGTAGGTGGCAGTCGCATCAGCCTGGCGGAGCTCATGGCTCAGAATTCACAGAAGAGCCAGGCGCTGGGGTCTGTGGGTAGAGGGAGAGGCTTAGAGCTGGCTTCCCTGGCCTCTCTCTCTGGGGCTCATAAGGATTCCACTCCTCAGACCAGCCTCTCTTTAGGGACTTTGGCACCTCAGACCAGCCTCTCTTTAGGGACTTTGGCACCCCAGACCAGCCTCTCTTTAGGGACTCTGGGACCCCAGACCAGCCTCTCTTTAGGGACTTTGGCACCCCAGACCAGCCTCTCTTTAGGAACTTTGGTACCCCAGACCAGCCTCTCTTTAGGGACTTTTGCACCTCTGAGTATCCCTCATGTGCCTCTCCCCTCCACTTCTTGCACACCTGCGCCCTCCCTCCTCTCAGCCTCTCTGGGTAGCCTGTCGCTAGGCAACCAGAGGGCTGCGGCTCCCGGCCTGTGTTTGGTTTCTCCTCCCACCTTCGGGAACCTCAGCGTGGTCCTCCCCAGCAGTCCACCAATGGAAGCCGTGGGTAAAGGAACGGCTGGGGAAGTCCAAGGCTGCGTTTCTCTGGCGGCCCTGATCCACGAACACACTCAGAGCAGCGGCGCCCTCTACGCCCCCCCTCCCAGTCTGCACTGCGGCGCGACGTTAGGAGCTGACGGCCCAGCAGCAGCGGAGGAAGCAGCACGGGCGCATCCCGTCTCCTTGTCGACGTTGGCGTACCAGCACCAAGCAAAACACGGCCCGCCCCCCCCCCCCTTCCCGGAGCGCTCCCCTACGGCCACACACACAGCCGCTGTCGAAACCAGCACGCCCTCCTGGCCCAGAGGGGCGTTCGCTGTCACAGGTAGCTTCTCCGCTGCGAGCCTGCCACCCTGTCAGACCACCACCAGTAGGCCAGGCGACCACTGGGCCTCCGGGACTCCACCTGGCACCCAGGCCATGCCAGCTGGGCTCCCAGTCAGGCGAGGGGGAACACCCTACGTTTTGCCCACTGACTTCCAAAGAAACGTGGTTTGATCAAAACGTCAACCCGACTACTCCCCCGGGCCGATCTCCCCGGACACCCGATCATCATCAGGCTGAGGACGAGCTGTCCTTTTGGACATCCGTGGTTGGCCTGGGGTCAGACGTCAGCGTCTCGGCCTCGCCGTCTGTGTTTGCGTTGGCTCTGTCGGTCGGGGCTTTGAGCCGCAAGAAAAGCGAGAGGAAGCGGACGTCCGGCTGTCTCGGCGCTCAGTCGACCTGCGGAGCCTTTCGGTATGACCTGCAGAACCGATTGGTCAAACGAAAGGCACAGACGCCTCTTTTACCAATCACTCCATTCCGCTTCGACACGCCCTCGCCCGACGACGTCATCCGAGCCAATCAGAAGAAAGCGTTCACCAGGTAGAAACGCGGAAAGATTTGAAGATCTTGTTCGCAGCCCCTATGACAGTTTGATAACTGCTTTGCACTGTCTTAGCCCTTGTGGTGAAGAGCCACTAAATACTTCAACTGTTGGTGCCATTTTAAATATGATTTTTTTTTGAAGGACAGTTCTTATTCATTTCTTCATTGAGATTTAGGCCATTTTATCTAACATTGTATTTTTTTAAAGCTTTTAATTCATTTGTTTTGATGATGATATTACTTTTTTTGTATCTCTTAGTGAACTCCATTTCTAGTTTGAATTTAAGAGCACTGACATAAAAAGCAAAGCCACAGCAGTGTTCCCCTGTGGGAAAGACAGGTTGACTTTCTTTGCAGGTGTGCGCTTTCGACTGAAAATGTGGATCACTGAACCATCGTGGTGGTTTCTGTGGAACATGATTCAGAGACATTTGTGTCTAGGGGACACCTGGAGATTCTGCCCTCCATGACACCCATCCACACAGTGTTGTTTTAAATATTTTAATAGTATTAGCTTATTCTTAACTCTTTCGTATGTATTGAATTAATGAATTCACTTTTGTGCCAAACTGCAGTGGGTTGGTTTAAGTGCGGAGTTGTTTTGATACTGGGTGGGTACTGGTCGCACAGTTTTTTTTAATTTTTATTTTTTTTTGCTGTTGATATTGAAATAAAGACATTTTTTTCTAGGTAGGTCTTGGCCTTTGTTTACAACATAATCTATTTGACCCTCCTCAATGATCTTTTTTTGGGGGGGGTGCACGTGCTTGCAGTTATCTGCCGTGTAAGATTTTAGGCAAGGAGTATGTCGTGGTTCAACTGTTAAAATATGTCTTACTTTATGAACAATGTGCCTCACATTCAAAGATAAGGCTTGGATTGGATCATTTTAAAGCGTTTACATTACGCAGTACGCACGCCACGTTCACTCATAATAACGGCTAGCTACGATATTTGATCATTATTTATTGACTTCATGGACTCTAGATGCAAGATTGCTCTAACAAGGGCAGAACACATTAGGCAGTTGGTGTATTATTTGTAGGCTATTAACATGTTTGTAAAAGTAGTCTATCATTGGATTGGTGTATTCTGTGTAGGCTATAACTGTAAAAGTAGCCTATTGAACTGGTGTATTATTTGTAGTCTTTAACTGTAAAAGTAGCCTATTGAACTGGTGTATTATTTGTAGTCTTTAACTGTAAAGGTAGCCTATTATTGAACTGGTGTATTATATGTAGTCTTTAACTGTAAAGGTAGCCTATTATTGAACTGGTGTATTATATGTAGTCTATAACTGTAAAAGTAGATTATTATTCATATTCCTGGTTTCCTAGATGCATGATGTTTTGGACCTAAGTAGCCATTAGGGTTATGTTTCCTCAAAGGGTCCTACAGGTTTATTAGTCCTTCCTACAGTGAATCTTGAGGTAACGTCTGGTGACTAGTGGTCCAACTAGAGCATGACAGAGGAGATGGTGGCAGTTAGGGAGCCTGGACTCACGGAGTTATGATCTGAAGCAGCTCTGATGGGGGAGAGGCTGCCCACCCCATGTCCTCTGCCGTGGGGTGGGTAGGTAGACATTTTCCAGGACCTTGTCGTCCCACACAAAGGCAGAGAATCCCAACGGCTTGAGCTTGATAACGTCTATTTAATCAAACGGGTCTTAACAGCGTGAATATAGTAATCCGATCCGAGCGTTGCAAACTCGTTTGATAATTTGATCGGTCTCAAGTTACTGCTAGTACAGTGTTGTGTTATGAACCAGAGGTGGGGGTAATGTGCAATCCACCATTCTGCCTTTTCCTGGTGACATCATCAGTTGGGACAGATCTTTAAAAACCTTGTTGCTTCTCCTTCCTAAGATTTTACCAAATGGTGGAATGGATTTTAGTTGTACCACAGCCCTCCACCGTTTTAGGAAGAACAGCCTTGTTTTTTATGAGATTATCATTTTTAGATCGACCTCCATAATGGAAAAATGAAAGCTAGTGTCACTGGTTTCTTTGGTTCATTTGAGGAGGATTTCACAAATCGTGTTTGAAAAGGAATATACCGTATCATAGCATTTTTGTACTGTAAGAAGCGTTGTAATGTGCTGTATGTAGAAGTCTTTTTCTGTAAGAAACTGATTTCCTCAGTCAAGTGTCAATCATCACAGTATTGATAAACGTGTTCTATTTTCAACGTAGCTGCAGCCCTGGTCTGGTTTTAGAAGGAAGTGTATTAATGTGCTCTATGAGTTTCCATTTGGTTCTTATTGTTTGTTTAGTGGGAAACTCCTCCTGCACAGCTTCCTCTTTTGGAAGGATTTGCTTCATCTAAACTGGCTTAGCGAGTCCTGCAGGATCTGCCAGCTTACAGGCCAAAGGGGAAGTAAGTGGGCCCTGTCTGTAGTGCTATACTGCATGGGATTCATATATACCATGTGATCGATTAACCTCTTTGTTATGGGGAACAGATCACTTAGGGCTTACTTTGGGTTTACAGATCACTGAGGGTTTTCCTCGCCCTACATTTTTTCCCCCCGAGTATTTCAACTTTCCTTTCCTAAACTTCCGGGTTCTAATTTTGGGGTGGCCATTTGAAGCTTTAGTGGGAGCAACCGGCGAACACTTTTCATCACCTCACTGCAGGCCTTTGAGAGCCCCTTTGAGCTGTCTTTTGCCTGAATCCAACTGACTAGGCCTTTGTGTCCTGTGGACCGACCATTTTGGCCTTTTCGCTTTGGACACATAGCAGTCATTTAGTTCAAAGTTTGGGCAGATGGCACTTTTGGGATGACGTTAAGCCACGGCTACAGCAGCCGTTTCAATGCCCAAATGGACAGTGACGGTAGTAGAGGAGGACACAACCTTCCGCTGAGCAGGAGTGGCAGCAACTTAATGCAAGCATAATACGCACATTTCAATGATATAATGTAAAATGTGGGGTTACAACGATGCTGCCCAATTTGAAGCTTAAATGGCGCCTCTCATGGTAGATAAGTGCAACTGCCGTTTCCGGAAGCTTTGTTTTACCCTGATGGCCAACCAAGTCTGCATATACAGTACCAGTCAAAAGTTTGGACACACGTTCCCATTGACTGTAATGCGAAAGTGTGTCTATATTTTTGACCGGGACTGTGCTTTTAAAACTCTCATCACTGACACTTATATGTTCCTAAATCCCCGCAAAAAAAACACATTTGTTTCGCGATTTTTGTATTATGTTTGCACAGGCCAAAAGTCAAGGAGTAGACCCATGTTCTCCCTGACAAAATGTCACCTGTCAGCCCCCCGGTTAGTTCCCTCAGTAGCCCTGCCTGTGGTCGAGCCCAGTCCGTGCCATTTGGAGGTGGCGGATTGGCACACATCACCACGAGCACGCCCACGCGTTCTGGCATCCATCACCCGGGTTTCCACCCACCGGATTAACAGGGAATGGAATAGGAGAGTCCTGGCTGCTTCCTGGTGTCTCGTGGTTCAATCTCAAAAGCGGCTCTGTGATTCCGCATGGGTAGCACTTTGAAGGTCAAGGTTATGCTTCCATACTGCATGACTTGTCTTCGTGTTAAAGTGTCCTCACGGACCAAGATGATAGTAATAGACTGAAGTAAGAATGCTAAAAACACAGCCTGTCATTTGTCATAACCCCTCAACTCATTTTATGTTTTTTAATGGTTTGTGAATGGCCAATCGCACTTTCCCTTGGGATCAATCAATTCAATGTAATTCAATCTAATTCAATCCAGTCCAAACATCAAATGAGAGTTTCATTGAATGTCGTTTTTATCCCAGAAGTATTTTTTCCCCTGGAAGTAAGACAAGAATGTCTTTGTAGATGTCTAAACACACAGGTTAGTCAACATGAGGGAATGGGGCCTGATAGGACGCATTCTGAGTTGATTCTGTTTTTAGGTATGGTTTTTAAAATAAGCCAGTATACTAAGGATTTAGTGTTTCAACTGTAGCTGTTTTAGAATGTGTGCGTTAGCGTCAGACGTGTGTGTCTGTCTGTCTGTCTGTCTGTCTGTCTGTCTGTCTGTCTGTCTGTCTGTCTGTCTGTCTGTCTGTCTGTCTGTCTGTCTGTCTGTCTGTCTGTCTGTCTGTCTGTCTGTCTGTCTGTCTGTCTGTCTGTCTGTCTGTCTGTCTGTCTGTCTGTCTGTGTGCGCGCATGGTTTGAATGTCCAGCTGTTTCCACTGTCTATACATTGGGTTTAACAGGAAACCATCAAAAGGTAAACATGTCCCCAGCCTCGAAGCATCTCTGCACCACCTGATCAGTGATCTCTGTTTCTTACCATTCCTTTGTCTTTGACAACACCTACGTAGGAAACTGTCACGCAGTTTGTTCTAAGAATCAAAGAACAAGACGCTTAGCACACTCTGGTCTTGCAAGGCATGGAACAGCCTTCTCTGTAGGTTGTTGGAGGGAAACATTTAGAGATCTGGAGCTAAACGCCAGTATTTCTTGATCGGTAATTTTGGTGTGCAATACCGGCTTATTTAGCAGAAGCCTAATCCTCTGTCAGGTCAGTGAGTGAGGCTGAGGGATGGATCAGAGAACTGGGCTTGGGGGGTGGGGGGGGGAGGGGGGGGGGGGGGGGGGGGGGGGGGTGGAGGGGGTGGAGGAAGGGATTCATCAAGATTGAACATACAACACCTGCGCTTCTTTGTTTTCTTGGATGTAGTCATTTTAGACAAGGGTTAAATGAGGCGTTGATCGCTTCATAATGTAAGGGGAAAGATGTACTTCATTTTATTTGATTAAACTGATGTGAAGATATTGAATTTGCCCCATAATTCTGTTTACTATAACCCAAAACCCCAATAAAAAAAAAAGTAGTTTACACCAACAGTTTAAACATTAACTTTAAGCTTGTTCAAAGAACTTGCGCGGTCACTGGTAATGATGCAGTGTGTCCTCAGTCAAAGCACTCCTACTGCCAAACTACTTCTACTTAGAGAGGCAATTGAGAATAGCATATATGAATATTGTTTTTTTCCATAATGTTAGTGACTGCTGTTTTTACGGCGGTCTGTCTGTCATGCACAAAGTTCCCTAGATTCTCAGTGTGTTATGTGTCACCAAGTAGGAAACCATCCAACTACTATGTTTTGTATCGGACTGGGTTAGGTGTGTGTGTGTGTAGGTCTAGGGGTTAGGGGGGGGTTGTATTTGCATATCCTGGCCTATTCCCTCCCTCCATCCTGTTCTCAGACGAGCCCCCAGGGCAAGGTGTCTTTACGACCCTCCCACACTGACTCACTCCAAGGTTCCCCTCTGGTGAACAACACTCTGGATTGTTTACCTGCCAATCTAAACAGACGTATCCTGGTCGCAGCCTTGGGAAGAGCCTGGCGGAATCCTGTACGGTTCTCGTGTGAGGCCCCTCTCAAAGTTGGCCCCGGGGGAATCAAAGAAAAAAACACAGCACAGTGCAGGTTACAAAGATGACATCTGATTAGATCAGGTAGACGTTATCTCCGATATCTCGCTGAAATGTTCAGTCAACAAAAAATTGCTGAGTAAATGTGTAAACATGCAGGAGAACATTTTTAACTATGCAACCCATTGATCTATTTTTACCCAAATATTTTATGATTCCAAAATAGCTTATTACAAAATCACTTATTACAATAGAGTTGTTCTACAATACTTTTATTTGTTTATTAAAATAATTTGTTTAAAAGTCATTGAGAATTTGATTACTGCCTATTCAAATTCTCTAGGAAGGAGTGCCCTTAAAGGGTTTGGATGTATTATTCTTAAAGTTTACCATCTCATTTTAATTTGTGTACCTCTTGTAAAACGTTTATCTTGACCTTTTTTTGTGTAAGTTTTAAATCATGTTTTAATTATTTTATGTGCGTGTGGATGAGAACAGACTTTGGGCTTAAGTTGACTCTTTATTGTGGTACTGTCTTAAACAGTGCTACTGACAGACCTCGGATCAGGGATCATATTGTGGGACTAAACAGTGTTAACTGTTAGTTAAACAGTGCTGTAGTATCAATGCTGTAGTATTAATATACAGACCGACGTCTGATTAGGGACCATCTGACAACAGGGTAGGATAGTCACCTGAATCAACATTTATTTTTGTAGTTTTGCTAAGTTTGTGATTTCCCAGGCATAATGTCAAATAATGAAGCCCAAAATGAGGGAGTAACCCCGTATTGAGTAAGTTACATATCTTATATACCTTGAAAGATTGATTTGCAATGGCCTCCAACAGAGCAACACATACTAACTAAAAAAAACACAAAAATGGACACATTGGCTTACTCAGACCTTAGATACAGTATATCTACAATAGTTTTTTTTTTGCGCAAATTCATAACCTTAGATTCTGGCTAGAAATGCGTACTTAAACATGCAAAGAGGTTAGCATTGCCCACAAGAACTTGGCAGCTGCAGGTTGTCAGAAGAATACATCTGGCTCCTACACAAAGTTTCAGAAACCACACCCCTTATGCATGAAATGACAGCTGATGGAGGTTATGGATCCACCTTTATCCCTAACAATGAGATGTGATAGAAATGGAAATGAGTATGACCTGAATACAACTGAACATGCCCTAAAACACAACTGACAGATATGAGTTTCAGAAACACAGCAGATTGAACCTGTGCATTCGTGCACGACCGACCAAAGGCCAGACAGGCAGAAACGAGTTGTTCTAAAGCCTTGAGCAGCCAAATCATCTGAGATCAGGGTCGCTTCACCTGAAACTTAGAAACTTAGAGACACCTAGAGTCTAGGGGATCCTCCAGTCAGCTAACCCTAACCTATTCCATGTGTAGGACACCTAGAGTCTAGGGGTTCCTCCAGTCAGCTAACCCTAACTTATTCCATGTGTAGGACACCTAGAGTCTAGGGGTTCCTCCAATAAGCTAACCCTAACTTATTCCATGTGTAGGACACCTAGAGTCTAGGGGTTCCTCCAATAAGCTAACCCTAACCTATTCCATGTGTAGGACACCTAGAGTCTAAATAAGTGGTTCCTCCAGTCAGCCAACCCTAACTTATTCCATGTGTAGGACACCTAGAGTCTAGGGGTTCCTCCAGTCAGCCAACCCTAACTTATTCCATGTGTAGGACACCTAGAGTCTAAATAAGGGGTTCAATCAGTAAAGAGTATTGTCTAAAGTGAACTCGTAGCATATTTTAATCACTAAAGAGTATTGTCTAAGGTGAACTGCTAATATAGATTCATTATATATATTATATATATATTAAGTGAACTGGTAGTATGGTTTAGTCAGTAAGTATTGTGTGAAGTGGCTCAGATTAATGTTGGCCAGTCAGTATGGCCCAGATGGGTGGAAACTACCTTGAGCACATTCACTACACCACAGAAGTTGTACTCTGAGGTAGGATGACTGGGGAGCAACCACCAGTCTTGAGATGAACCCTTTCTCGTCTGCTCTGACTCCACTTGCATGACAAAGGGAATCAGTTTGACACCCAGATGACAAAGGGATTGTGTCTGCAGCCCCGTCTGAATGAACAGTGTGACGCCCATATGACTGATAGCTGAAGTGACCTCAAGTTTCAATGCTTCAGGAAATTCACTTTTTGCTCACCTCAACATCATGCAAATCAAGCAGTTTTATCAAGTTGCATCAGTTGATATTTTACATTTAGCAAGTAAAACATAGCAAACCAAAAACATTAAGATTTTTAATTTTCCAAACGTATATAATCCTCAAGTATGGAACCTCTTGTTTTTTGCAGTAAGGTTCGGAGTGTTTTCATTTGTGTCCGTGTGTGTTTATGCATTTATCTATTTGTGTACTTTTGTATTTGTGTATTCATGTATTTATGTGTTTATGTATGTTTATTTCCCGCTCAGTCAAAGGTAGAGATGGAGGCCAAATCAAGATGGATTCTGAGGTTGTGTCAAAAGTTGCCAGGATGACTGTCTCTGGGAAGAAACAGACGATGGGCTTTGACGTTCGCAGGTAACCCCACACACACACACACACACACACACACCACAAACCATACTCACACACACATGCACACACACCACAACCCATACTCACATGCACGCACGCACGCACGCACCACAACCCATACACACCACAACACACACACACACACACACAGGGTTAGCTGTTCCCCAGGATCTTGGTTCTACACACACGCACACACATACCCCCCCACACACACACACACAGTAAATCTCTATTGATAGACTCTTACATGTCCAAGCCCTTTGCTAGATCTACAGTCACCAGGAAACAGTTGTCACAACTGTAATGACAGTGGATGGCTGCTTCAAAAGGGAAACGTTGAGCGTGGTAGTCTTACTGTTAAGGGTTTTGCTCTCTCCACGTGTAGCCCAGTGGATCCCAGGACTCTCAGCCCGTCCTCACGCCGGGGCTGCAGCCAAGAGGACATCACCATGACGACGGCCTCGGAGACCCCTTCCAAACGGGCTGAGACCCCCTCCAGGGGGCCGGGGGCCGGGGAGGAGGCTGTGTCCACGCCCACGCCGGGCCGCACCCCGGGCAAGGCCAAGCAGCAGCTCAACATCCGGGCAGAGCTGGAGAAGAGGCAGGGGGGCAAGTCGCTGCTAAACCTGGTGGTGATAGGTACAGGAACACACACGCACACGCACACACACAGGCGTGCGCACAAGGCTATCTGACTTGGAAGACACACATCACATTTGTAGCCGATAACCCAGGGGTCGGCAACCTTAGGCACACGTGCCCTCGCTGGCACGGGGCAGCGTAATCATTGGCGATAAGTGGGCGAGAGACAATATTATTATTTAGTATTTTTGATTAAGAAATGTTTCAAGGGTCCTCTCTGCTGCATGCTAAATCACCTCTTCAACTGCCATTGGCCATTCTTTCGTTCCATTGACTGTACGGCCTCCATCTGGTTATGTATTTTCAACGGTAACCACGGTTATGTGTTTTAAACGGTAACCATGGTTATGTGTTTTCCATGTTAACCAGTCATCTCTTGGTGCATCTGTTGCTAGGCCATGTGGATGCTGGAAAGAGTACCCTAATGGGACACCTGCTGTACCTGCTGGGGAATGTCAACAAACGCACCATGCACAAGTATGAACAGGAGTCCAAGAAAGCAGGCAAGGCATCCTTTGCCTACGCCTGGGTTCTGGATGAGACCGGAGAGGAACGAGACAGGTACTCCCCAAAGCAGACATCCCAGAATAATCTCACGAACGGGACAGGTACTCCCCAAAGCAGACATCCCAGAATAATCTCACGAACGGGACAGGTACTCCCCAAAGCAGACATCTCAGAATAATCTCAGGAAAGGGACAGGTACTCCCCAAAGCAGACATCTCAAGAACGAGACAGGTACTCCCCAAAGCAGACATCCCAGAATAATCTCAGGAAAGGGACAGGTACTCCCCAAAGCAGACATCCCAGAATAATCTCAGGAACGAGACAGGTACTCCCCAAAGCAGACATCCCAGAATAATCTCAGGAACAGGACAGGTACTCCCCAAAGCAGACATCCCAGAATAATCTCAGGAACGGGACAGGTACTCCCCAAAGCAGACATCCCAGAATAATCTCAGGAACAGGAAAGGTACTCCCCAAAGCAGACATCCCAGAATAATCTCAAGAACGAGACAGGGACTCCCCAAAGCAGACATCCCAGAATAATCTCGCCAATGAATTTACATCCTCACTTCCTGTCCAAAGCATCACCGAGTTGGTACTTGTAATAATATGATGGCTGTGTCCTCCTAGACCAATCAATCACGTTCAGTCATTAAGGATGTTTACCTACAATGCCTATCTATGCAAATAAAATGGACCCTTCCGTGGTGTGGTGTAAGTCAACAACATGGAGGCATAACCCTGTTGTCATTTCTCCAGAGGCGTGACCATGGACGTGGGGATGACTAAGTTTGAGACGGCCTCCAAGGTGGTGACCTTAATGGACGCTCCAGGGCACAAAGACTTCATCCCCAACATGATCACTGGAGCCGCGCAGGTGAGTTAACCTAATCTAACCTAATCTCACATAACTGGTATTATGTGGCAGTTAACTAAAATAAAATAGTTATCTTTTCAAATGGTTTATCTACACATACAAAGCCTCATTGCTATGCCAACATGCACAGGAAACATGGCAACATCGGTCAGGAAACGGCCAAAACATTAAACACGATTTTACGGCCTGTAAAAGAAATGTCTGTTGTTGAAATATTAGATATATTTTAAGCTGTTATCAAACCATAGTTTCATAATCTACCAAAAAGATTCAATAAGCAGCGTTGTGAGAAATATGTCCTCCACAAATGGCTATATTTGGTCCCTCAGCAGTATTTATTATATAGACTTTGAGGTAAAAGTACTGTGGTTTGGGTGTAGGCTGCAGTAGGGGTGTGTACCGTTTTTTGAGACGGTTTGTCTCTCGGTGTGTTCGATTCTAAAAGGTATGATAGTATATGGTATAGTGTTACACCTTTGCAGTCACTTTTCCCTGACGATGGCACAGAGGTTTCTATTGGGAGAGGAGCCCTATCTAAATGTATAAGAGTAATGTCTATCAGCGCATTGTGGGGCTGTACAAATCTGTATTTTATATACATATGTATATATATATATATATATAAATATATATATATATAGTAAATGAAAAATGAAAAACATTGCAGCTCAGCAGGACCATAGTTTAAACTCGGACTATAGATTAAACCAGGGCTACAGATTAAACCAGGACTATAGATTAAACCAGGACTACAGATTAAGCCAGGGCTACAGATTAAACCAGGACTATAGGTCAAACCAGGACTATAGATTAAACCAGGACTATAGATTAAACCAGGACTATAGGTCAAACCAGGACTATAGATTAAACCAGGACTATAGATTAAACCAGGACTATAGGTCAAACCAGGGCTACAGATTAAACCAGGACTATAGGTCAAACCAGGGCTACAGATTAAACCAGGACTACAGATTAAACCAGGACTACAGATTAAGCCAGGGCTACAGATTAAACCAGGACTATAGGTCAAACCAGGGCTACAGATTAAACCAGGACTATAGATTAAACCAGGGCTACAGATTAAACCAGGACTATAGGTCAAACCAGGACTATAGGTCAAACCAGGGCTATAGGTCAAACCAGGGCTACAGATTAAACCAGGACTATAGGTCAAACCAGGGCTATAGGTCAAACCAGGGCTACAGATTAAACCAGGACTATAGATTAAACCAGGACTATAGATTAAACCAGGACTATAGGTCAAACCAGGACTATAGGTCAAACCAGGGCTACAGATTAAACCAGGCCTGTGTCTCTCTCCCCCGCTCACCAGGCGGATGTTGCGGTGCTGGTGGTGGATGCCAGCAGAGGGGAGTTTGAGGCCGGCTTTGAGGCCGGGGGCCAGACCAGAGAGCACGGCCTGCTGGTGCGGTCTCTCGGCGTCACCCAACTGGCCGTCGCTGTTAACAAGATGGACCAGGTATTATACACGGTACCACTGCCACTGTTAACAAGATGGACCAGGTATTATACACGGTACCACTGCCACTGTTAACACGATGGACCCGGTATTATACACGGTACCACTGCCACTGTTAACACGATGGACCAGGTATTATACACGGTACCACTGCCACTGGATAAATCCATCTCATGTATGTCTGGGTGTGTGTGTTTGGTTGTGTGTGTGTTTGAACAGGTGAATTGGCAGAAGGATCGATTCCAGGAAATCTTAACCAAACTGGGGCACTTCCTGAAGCAGGCTGGTTTCAAAGTGAGTTGGCCATTCCCTCATAATGCCAGGGCGCCCTGGTGGCTCACTGGACTAAGGCGCACCACAAAGTCCTCGACCCGGGTTCGATTCCAGCCCTTTGCCGCATGTCTCTCTCTCTCTCTCTCTCTCTCCCAACTTTGCTGTCTACCTCCTTTCCTGTCCCCAAAGCAGGAAGCAAAAGTGATTGTGAAGTGTCCCATGTGTTGTCAGGATATAACGTGGGGTGTTTTGTTTTGTACCAGGAGTCGGACGTGTTCTACATCCCTACGAGTGGTCTGTCAGGAGAGAACCTCACCACTAGGAGCTCAGCCCCTGAGCTCACATCCTGGTACTCTGGGCCCTGTCTGCTGGAACAGATCGGTAAAACCCCCTCCAAGTTATCTTTCAGTAAAATGTCACTGTTCATTAGGCTGGGTGGAAAATCATGCATCTTCATTTAGCACTGCAGGCTGTCTACCTCAGAGTAGATGCAGTGAGTCGTCCATGTGGTGCACGGCATTATTGAAGGTATTTCTATGTGGGCGGATTGTCTTTGCAGTTGAGCAATGTTATTACTCACCCGCTGGGTTCAGAGAAAGTGACTCGGTAGCGTGGAGCGGAGTGGACGCAAAACTGAGAAACAGGATTGTCCTGTTGTTGCTGGTTCTGACTGTTTCCCCTTTCTCCAAACAGATTCTTTCAGCTCCCCTGTGAGGTCGATAGACAAGCCCTTCCGACTCTGTGTCTCAGACGTGTTCAAAGGTAGGCTGGAGGTCCGCACAGCCCCCCCCCCCCCCCCCCCGAATATTTATTCAACGCCCAATATTAACACGTTCCCTTCCTAGCCACGGTCTTCCATTCCACAGTGGCGATTATTTTATGCATTTTATTTATTCAAATTGAGTAAATGTACACATTTCCCTTGACCTTCCTATGACATGCATAGCTTACTCACAAGAACCTCAGCATCCCCTGATGACTCACTGTGTCTGCTAATCAGTTCATCTTTTTCGTCATGTACTGCGGGGTACAGTTAACTTTCAAAGTGACCGAAACACACGTGGTACACACTGTCAAATTGCCAATACAACTCTTCTCCATTGTCTGAACAATGTATATCTGTTAGCGACTACAAATGGGGGCTCTAACTTTTCAGTGTGAACAGCTTCCCCTGAAGGTTAAGACTGTTCTAGAACTTTTGGTGACTACAGAGCAGTCTCTTGGAGTTGAATTTGGGTTGCTATGGGGAAATCCAACGTTGAAGCCGTGTCACAAACACCCTCTTAAGTACATTCAAATCTATTGAAATGCTGTGGCAGGATTACCATCGAGGCTGAATGAAAAACATCTGTGTAGTAACTCCAAGAGACTGATATTAAAAACAGGTTTATCACAATCTAATGTCCCTAGGGGGACTAGGTATGAAAACGTATGCAATTCTTACAAATGTAAAGACCCTCAAAGTAAAGAGGACAGTGCACTTAACCCTCTTAGTGGTGAGGTTACTATATTTCAAATCCAATGTGTTGTAGTGAAGAGCCCCAACAACACAATGTCACTCTCCAAAGACGGAAGGGCAGTGTTGTTTTTGCATACAAATATTTGTAGTGTAGGGAAGTTATGCATCATGCTTTTCACACAGAGTAGAGTGCCCGGCCCTGCCCCATTGTTTGGGGTGTGTTTTTACACTCCTGCCCAACGTGGCACAGTGAAACCCCACGGTCTCATTGTGAAAGCCAGGAGATAGGTGGCACCCCCTCCCTCTCTGCTCCCTCACACTGAAACGAATAGCTGTGGTTGGAGGTAATTCCAGAGTGTAAGTGCTGTGCACGTGGTGGCCAATAGCAGGGGCAAGTCTGATTCATTGTAAAGAAGCGATTCTCCAGTCTGATTCATTGTAAAGAAGCGATTCTCAAGTCTGATTCATTGTAAAGAAGCGATTCTCCAGTCTGATTCATTGTAAAGAATTGATTCTCCAGTCTGATTCATTGTAAAGAAGTGATTCTCAAGTCTGATTCATTGTAAAGAAGCGATTCTCAAGTCTGATTCATTGTAAAGAAGCGATTCTCAAGTCTGATTCATTGTAAAGAAGCGATTCTCCAGTCCGATTCATTCTAAAGAAGCGATTCTCAAGTCTGATTCATTCTAAAGAAGCGATTCTCAAGTCTGATCTTTCTACCCACTGATCGCTGTGCAACAATAAAATGTTATTTATCAAAGTGGTCGCTTTGTTGATTGTTGGTTGTTTTCCCCTTCCAGACCAGGGCTCGGGTTTCTGTGTAACAGGGAAGATCGAGGCAGGCTACATTCAGACTGGAGAGCGTGTGCTGGCAATGCCCCCTAATGAAACCTGCACTGTCAAAGGTACCATGCGTCTGATGGTGTAGAGCAGTGGTGCTCAACCCGGTCCTCAAGTATCCCCCCCAGCCATGCCAGGCATTTGATCTTCGCACACCTGGTGTAATTAGCCAAAGCCTTGCTGTAGGTGTCTTAATTCCGTCAGGTGTGCTAGCACTGGGGAAGATCAAATATCTGGAATGGCTGTGGGGACCTGAGTGCTGCTGCTGTAGAGGATGATGTTGTTGTGAGTGTTCTCCAGATTGGTGACCCCACAGCGCCCCCTTGTGGTCTCTCTGCAGGAATCACCCTACATGATGAGCCTCTGGACTGGGCCGTGGCTGGAGACCATGTCAGCCTCACTGTCACCGGCATGGACATCATTAAGATCAAGTACACCTGCTCCTCTTATTTCAATATTCATAAAAAATGAATAAAATAAAAAAAACTATTGAGGGTCAAATTAGTTCCTACCAAAAATGGAATGAACAGAAATATACCATATTTTAGAATCTCTGCTCCAATTCTTTTTAAACATCTTTTTTTTGTGATTGTTAATGTTCCAGTGTTTGACTCTTTGTGGGGGATATAGCCTTTGACTGCTCCCTGAGTTCTAGTTTATCATCTTTGGCTGCTGCCTCTTGAACAGTATGCGTAAGACAAGTTGTACTGGGAAGAGGGCCACACACCCTACGTAAATCAACTCAGTTTGGATGCAGACGAGAATATAGGCCAAGTTCTCTCCCTGCGACTGCAAACCAAGCGTTAGATCAGTAGAAAGTCACGGTTTTCTGGGTTGAAGTACAAACTGTTCTGGACCTGGCTACAAATGATCTGTTGCACACTTAGTACAGAGCCCATCAGCCCTATCCTCGGTCCTACGCTCACTACCCCCTCATGATTCCTCCTGCTTTGTACCGGTACATGCTCTTCTACTTGGCCTTTCTACCAGTGCCTTAATAGCACTTGATTTGGTCTTTTTTAAGTTCCAAATAATAAACCTGTATATACTGGTTATTGTCTTGACACTGCATTGATAGACAGATGTCTAAAACGGCCTAGGGGTAATTAATTAGGAAATTATGCAAAACTATGTCATGGCTCCAGATACTAGTAGAAAAACTGATATTAAAAAAAAGAAACTCCTGTCAGAGTTCTGCCTAATGCAAACGTCCCTGTGAGGCCTGCACAGTTAAATACAACAAAATAACCTGATTCAAAGAACTCTACACAAATGGATCTATGCTTAGCTATACTGTATGTCTAGTTCTGTGCTCTAGATGCTAAGCTATAAAGAGCATTCCTTCTTGGTCCGTCTCCCCTGCAGTACGGGCTGTGTGTTCTGCGCTCTAGATGCTAAACTATAAAGAGCATTCCTTCTTGGTCCTTCTCCCCTTGCAGTACGGGCTGTGTGTTCTGTGCTCTAGATGCTAAACTATAAAGAGCATTCCTTCTTGGTCCTTCTCCCCTGCAGTACGGGCTATGTGTTCTGTGCTCTAGATGCTAAGCTATAAAGAGCATTCCTTCTTGGTCCTTCTCCCCTGCAGTACGGGCTGTGTGTTCTGTGCTCTAGATGCTAAACTATAAAGAGCATTCCTTCTTGGTCCTTCTCCCCTGCAGTACGGGCTGTGTGTTCTGTGCTCTAGATGCTAAGCTATAAAGAGCATTCCTTCTTGGTCCTTCTCCCCTGCAGTACGGGCTGTGTGTTCTGTGCTCTAGATGCTAAGCTATAAAGAGCATTCCTTCTTGGTCCTTCTCCCCTGCAGTACGGGCTGTGTGTTCTGCGAGCCCAAGGAGCCAATCCGAGTGTGTTCACGCTTCCGGGCCCGAATCCTGCTCTTCAATATCGAGGTCCCCGTTACGCAAGGCTTCCCGGTGAGTGAGCTGTTTTACACACACACACACACACACACACACACACACACACACACACACACACACACGCACACACGCACGCACGCGCGCCCACGCACGCACGCGCGCCCACGCACGCACTGACGCGCGCACGCACGCCCACGCACGGGCCATTAGTCCAAAAGGGTTCAGCTCAATAACACATCTTTCCCACCATCCAAAGACATGTGATTGTGTTATTACTCCTATCAGTCCCCAGACCAAGGTACTGGCATAGACCTGGAGTTGGTTCCTGGGCGCTGCACTGTGGCTGTTACTATTATTATTTTGAGCCAGACTCTGGCCAAGGGACATTGAAGTCCTTATCTAAGGACTGAGCCCTGATAGCACTGCTCACTCACAGCAAAGCGAAAGAGCTCACACGTTCAGACCAGGCTGACTGCCGTTGCACATTGTTTTGTTCAAACTCTTAGCTGGAACATCTTACTCATAGGTGGTGTTGGGTTTTCTGGGGCAGGACTACTTTGGTATCACAATGACATTCACAGCGATGAGTCACTCCAGCTTTCATCTGTATATAGTGCATGCTCTACTAGTTTGCTGGTGTAAGAGTCCTTGTTTGGACTAGAGTGCAGCTTCAAACTCCACAGAGAGTTCTGTGGGAGAGCTCCTACACCTCAGAATGAATCATTTGGTTGTGTTCTCTCATAGATTCATAGTGTCTCTACACTGAAAACAACTGACCAGCACTAAACCCAACCATCAGCCTAAACCCAACCATCAGCCTAAACCCAACCATCAGCCTAAACCCAACCATCAGCCTAAACCCAACCATCAGCCTGAGCCAAACCATCAGCCTGAGCCAAACCATCAGCCTGAGCCAAACCATCAGCCTGAGCCAAACCATCAGCCTGAGCCAAACCATCAGCCTAAGCTAACCTATGACTCATTACTCAGTAATGCTGCATCCACTTAATATTCCATTATGACCAACCTCACCCACACTCACACACTCTCACACACACACACACGCGCACATGCACACGCAGGTCTGCGGTAGGCTACTATTCATAAAGAACCCATTTTAGTCTGCCACTACAGCAGGCTATAGGCAAGTGTTTGGACGTCATTAATAATAATAATACTCCATATGCACACTTGAGGAGGGGCATGCTGTGAATGGTCAGATACTTACTGATGGCTAGTGAACAGAGCATTGGGTTCTGCTGGGACTCTAGCGCCAACAAGTGAAGCCAAAGTTGAGCATAGTCCAGGTTCACGTTTTATTAAAACACAACTGTCTGAGGAGGGTGGAAGACTGAATCGTGGCATTAGTAAGAGGAATCAAAAGTATAAGGTGTAAATGGTGCGTAGGAATCGGACAACTTGGAGCCAGTTCTAAATGAGAAGCGCTCCCTTATTCCTATAATAGGCTACTCAAAACATCTGTTTTATTATACAGTTATTTTGCAATCTGCGGTAAAAATACCTTGCATTTTGGGGAATTATTGCAACTGATAGCAACCATATTGATGATAATAATGATATTAATTATTTGAACTGATACCAACTATATTGATGGTAATAATGATATTAGTTATTTTAACTGATACCAACTATATTGAAGGTAATAAGGATGTTAGTTATTTAACTGATATCAACTATATTGAAGGTAATAATGATGTTAGTTATTTGAACTGATACCAACTATATTGATGGTAATAATGATATTAGTTATTTTAACTGATACCAACTATATTGAAGGTAATAATGATATTAGTTATTTGAACTGATACCAACTATATTGATGGTAATAATGATGTTAGTTGCTGTATCTCATATGGGTCACTGTTTCAAAATGCGACAGCCTCTTCTAACTGTTATGCACCATGCAGGTACTATTACACTACCAGACCGTCAGTGAGCCCGCTACCATACGCAAGCTACTCAACGTTCTCCACAAGAGCAGTGGAGAGGTGCTGAAGAAGAAGCCCAAGTGAGTGTTCCTCTACTGGGGATCCGTTTGGGTTTGTGGGGTGGGGTGGGGCAGGGGGGGACAACATGCAAGTAACTTGAGTTGTGTGCAGGTGTTTGGGGAAAGGAATGAATGCCACCGTGGAGATCCAGACGCACCGTCCTGTGGCTCTGGAGCTTTACAAAGACTTCAAGGAGCTGGGCCGCTTCATGCTGCGCTACGTGGGCTCAACCATCGCGGCAGGGGTCGTCACAGAGGTCAAACCCCGCCCCTCCAATCCATCCGTCTAGTTTTTCTGTGACTTCTAACGGTTCCAGTCACTCTGAACCGTGTTCTGTGATTTCTTGAGGTTTCAGTTACTCTGTAGAGTGTTCCGTGACTTATTTTCATCTTGAATTCTTGTAGAAAGGTCAATGAAAATATTTGTGTTCTGTTTTTTGGTGTTGTTATAGATAAGAGAATGAGGGCGTCGTTTTGGAACCAGTCGAAAGTGGATCCTGAGACAGCATTTGGCTTCAGATAAAGTGCAATTCCTTAAGAGACTTTAATTCCTGGGCTCAGAGCATCACCTCCATCCTTTCCTCCCTCCATTCATCCATCCATCCATCCATTCAGAGATCTGTCCATCCGGTACAGTAGACGCCTAAACACCGGACCAGATACAGCTGCTTTGTCCTTCAACAGTGGCCCGCAGACAAGATAGCAGGCGTCAAGCATCACCTTGGCAACACTGGAGAGACGTTCCTGAATCTATCTAAAAATAAAGGCTCTTTACAGCTTGTTTTACTTGAGGATATTGTTTGCTTGAGGGTAGCATTGTCATGGCATGTTCCACCAAATGTCTCTACTCACCTGATTAAACAAGGCAGCTTTTTAATCACTTACAGCTGGAAGACCACTAAACCTTTAATTAGAAAAAGGATTTTATTTATTAATGATGTATGGCAATGGTTGAACTATTGAAGTAAAGTACAAATGAAAAGTAAAGCACGTGCACTTGCGTAAACATAATTAATAGATGCACTTGCTCTCTTCAAATTCGGACTTATTTCTGTTTCATCTACCGTAGACCTGTTTGTGAGTGAGCGACAGCTCAGCCCATGGTTTGATTTACGGTTCTTCATTCAGGCTTTGAGGGAAGGACTGAAGGACTTTTGACTGGGGAGTTACACTACACCAGATTACCTTACACCAACAATAAACTGAACAATTAAAATGATCAGAAATGAACTCTGACCTTTAGGAAAAATGCACCTCTAAAAAGTCATGCACACTGTTTAAGAAATGTGTTAGATATTCTGAGGTAAAAGACTGAATTTAAAGGGATTTAATAAATTATGAACAGAATTGTAAACCTTTGAATAATTTGCAGAAAGAGGCAGCACTGTATAACCTGTAGACAAAATTAGTTGTGTAATTATTGTTATATGTTATAGTTATTATTAGTGGAAAAAGCATCGTCTTATCTGATCTACGATCCAGACACCTTTTGGATTTGCGACATATAGCCAAAGTGATATCTTCACAGACAAGTAAGTGTTTCTTTTTCTTTCTTTTTTTTGACTGCGGACCAGGACACGAGTTTGACAGCCAAATGTTTGGGCACCCTCCTACTGATTTTAATGTTTAACTACATTAATTCCTGAACAAGTTATCACATTCGCTTTACACTGGACTTTGTTCATTGTAGTGGCTTCCATGGTATTTGTTGTGAAACGGCCCTTCTTGCCTGTCTGTACATAAAGCCTAAATATATTTGCACAATACAGAGAAATTAGGGCTTTGTGCCATTTCCTTTCTAGTGACTAAAGCAAACTTGAATACATTCGACCACGTATTACAGACAGAAGCACATTAACAAATAACATTTTAAAATGTTTTAAATCTGATAAGTTGGTACCATGATTAAAGATATGTGCGTAATATAAATGTTTTTCGCAGAAATTAACCCATAGGAATGCTACAGTATTTTTTATATGTTTTCACGGAGATGTTTGAGGATAACAGCGTGCTTATTTAGACATTTAGGATCATGTTTTTATTAATACATGTTTCTACGAAAATGCCGGCCCCTTTCCACGTCGCCCATCTTAGGGATTCCTAACCTCTACAGTTGCTAAGCACCCACTTACATGACATCAGGCCCACAGCAGTTTGGTGACAGGACCTCAGGCCAAAACACTCCCTCCAATCTGTCAAAAATTCACTAGGAATCCAACATCTTTTGAATATCACATTAAAGATGCAGCAATCAATGTTAAACAATTCATTTGAATAATGAATATGAGTTATTACAGACAAAATAACCCCCATAGCAATACCAGCCTTGAGCAGGACCCCCATGTGCTTATAGACTCTACAGTGAGGTCCAGAAATCTGTGTCCACTACCGAAATAGATTCAATGTGCTCTCCCGCCATGTTGCTGCTTGTTATGTCATTGTCACTGCTCACCTACCTCCGCCATCTTCAGGTGGGTGGTTTTGTGTCTGTCGGGGAGTCCACAGCAATCTTCACCACACCCTTCTCCTGGATTTTTATGTGGAGAGGCCCGGGAACAGCAGATTTGACTTTACTGTACCGGAAAGGCAAATACTGACATATTGTATATCATATATGGACAGTGTATTGACATATTAAGCCCAATAAATGGTTAAAGACAAGCACGTGTTGTCCTGATTGAAATGTTGATCGTTCACACAATAATCTATAACTACAAAACAAAACAATGCAAAATTATAAATCAATTGCCAGTAATATTCTGATCCTTAGTTTCCTGACATCGTAGAAAGCAATTCCAGGTTGAAGTCTTTTATAGATAACCCTATACATGGTTCGTAATAATAATTATAATACATTATATTTCAGGGCGTCTTTCAAGACACTCAAGGTCACCTAATATAGACGATTATATCTCCAGCTCAGTTCGGATTGGGAACATCTGACAACCGCCATCTTGTGTTCTGGTGTTCTCTATGGGATTCAAGTCAGAGCTTTGGCCAGACCACTCATGGAAATGCAGAAACTTTTACTAAACATCACCTCAGCAGTGTCTCAAGTTTACCCCAAAGTTCCACCCTTTTAGTCTTATCTGACCAGAGGATCATTTAACCCTTTAGTCTCATCTGAACAGAGGTTCATTTAACCCTTTAGTCTCATCTGATCAGAGCAGAGGTTCATTTAACCCTTTAGTCTCATCTGACCAGAGGATCATTTAACATTTTAGTTCCATCTGACCAGAGGATCATTGAACCCTTTAGTCTAATCTAACCAGAGGATAATTTAACCCTTTCGACCCATCTGACCAGAGGATCTTTTTTCCTTTCCTTTCCCTCCAGGTGGGTTGTTAAATGCCTTTGACTTAGGAGTGTCTGCAGTGTAGCTACTACTACCATGAGGACCTGATTGATGGAGTCCCTCTAAGGTGCTTGGTTAAGGGGGACACCCACTGTCCCCCCCCCTAAGGTGCGGACCAAGGCCACTATACCAGGTGTAGCCAGGTATGTACTGTGGGTATGAACGTCCTCCATTTAGTTATGATGGAGCCCACTAAAAGAGGACTACTACTGAATAAAGATCCTTTAAGGAGCTGGCTCTGATTGGTAAGCACAGTCTATTAATTATCCAACTCTCTAAACAGGCCTGGAGTACCCAGTACTACGTCGAAGGAATCCTATGAACAGTAGGCCTACCTGGGACTCTGATTTGACCAGGCCATGTTGAAAAAGTATCAAGAGTCAAGAGTCAAGAAGAGTTTTACTTTTCAATGAACCGTTTGCATTCTGCTCAAAACTGATTCTGCCTACTTAGCACATACAGCAAAACTGATTCTGCCTACTTAGCACATACAGCAAAACTGATTCTGCCTACTTAGCACATACAGCAAAACTGATTCTGCCTACTTAGCACATACAGCAAAACTGTTCCTTTTTTTCTACCGTATTTAGAGTAGGTATGTTAGTGCAACTTAACTGACATTTTTTATGCAGCCATGTGAGTGGCTCCGTAAAAAGCATTTCAAGGTCCTGGAGTGACCTAGCCAGTCTCCAGACCTCAACCCCATAGAAAATATGTGGAGGGAGTTGAAAGTCTGTGTTGCCCAGCGACAGTCCCAAAACATCATTGCTCTAGAGGAGATCTGCATGGAGGAATGGGCCAAAATACCAGCTACAGTGTGTGCAAACCTGGTGAAGACTTACAGGAAACGTTTGACCTCTGTCATTGCCAACAAAGGTTATGTTACAAAGTATTGAGTTGAACTTTTGTTATTGACCAAATACTTATTTTCCACCATCATAAACAAATAAATTCTTAAAAAATCCTACAATGTGATTTCCTGTATTTTTTTTCTCATTTTTGTCTCTCATAGTTGAAGTGTACCTATGATGAAAATTACAGACCTCTCTCATCTTTCTAAGTAGGAGAACTTGCACAATCAGTGGCTGACTAAATACTTTTTGGCCCCACTGTAAACACTGCATTGTCATGCCAGTATAGATAATCTGACTGTTATGTCACTCTAACATTGCACCGCATTCCAAAGGGTCCTTATTCCAGCCTGTAAGCAGATCGTGTTATGCTTGGATAGGTTTTTAACATAGAGGCTAACTCCAGGGACTCATTTATGACTTAGCTCAGGGCATGGTGCGGCTTACTGGTTACTGTGAAAGTGGTTTGGATTTTCTGTTCCCTCTTAAGGATCCCCTGCCCGGTGTTAATGTGTGTCTTTGTTCCTGTACATACATTTTAATAACTACGTTATTGTTGAAGGACCTCCCCTAGTTGTGCGTGTGTGTGTGTGTGATGGAGATGTTTTGGTGTTCGTGCACCCTGCTTGGAAATACCAAACAGATTCCATAGTTCACTGACATCTGCTACTGAGTGACCGTTTCATGAGGACAACGTCCTCCACACGCAGACTTGGACGCCACGCTCCCTGTTATGTAAGATCCCTGACGTACAGAGCGGGGTCGAAGGTCACTCCCAGGGGGAGTGCTGACGTAGCGCATTCTTGTCTTTTGGGCTGGAGTGTGCCAGGTAAACGTTTAACACCTGTTCTTATTTCTCTCATCGTTAACTTAAAGATTCTTTGACCTCCTGCAAGGAGTTGGTCAATCTTCATGGAGATACAAGCCCACACAGCAGTTCAGTGAGATCTCTGTGAAAGGAAACACCACAGGGTGACGGAGGAGGTTTGGAAAGAACTGTTAGTCCTCTTGACAGGCAGAATTGAGCCCTGAGAACAAAACGTTTAGGAGGCCATTCCATTTGAAGGGGTCTTACGTAAAGCATTGACGATGGGCAGGGAAGCCTTTGCCAACATTAGCTTTTGGTTTGGAACGATTACGATTTGAAATGTTAGTTAATTGTGCAATCTGAGGGTTTGATCTTTTATATAAAGCTTAAATCATCAACATAAACTGGGAGTTTAATAGAAAAAAAAATCCTACAACTTTTTATTGATATTTTAAATTAAATTTAATGTCATAAAATGTTCCAAAATTATATATATATATATATTTTTTTTTTACCACACTTCCTCTCAAATTCTTTCACACCAGGCGACACCACAAAATGAAACACACATAATCCTCTGGCCTCTGTGATACATCTTTAAGAGGAGCCGCTTTAACAATGAATGGGTGTAAACTCACTTTCATTTTGCTAAAGGTAAATCCAAGGCACATCTGTACGCAACATACACACAGATAAATGTTGTTTTCATTGAGATGTGATTTGAAGAGTCTGTCTCTTCCACGTCACTATGATGTCACCACTACAGGACACCCTGCTATGAAGTCACCACTACAGGACACCCTGCTATGATGTCACCACTACAGGACACCCTGCTATGATGTCACCACTACAGGACACCCTGCTATGATGTCACCACTACAGGACACCCTGCTATGATGTCACCACTACAGGACACCCTGCTATGATGTCACCACTACAGGACACCCTGCTATGATGTCACCACTACAGGACACCCTGCTATGATGTCACCACTACAGGACACCCTGCTATGATGTCACCACTACAGGACACCCTGCTATGATGTCACCACTACAGGACACCCTGCTATGATGTCACCACTACAGGACACCCTGCTATGATGTCACCACTACAGTACGCCCTGTCACTATGGAATGGCTGTCTCTCCTACATCACTATGATGCCACCACTACAGGACACCCTGTCACTATGAAGAGGCCTGTCTCCTGTGGCCATCACTCAAACCATCAGACATAGATAATGTTCCATATTCATCTACGTTGATAGGAATATGTTCTACTCACCTCATTTAACTCATATTTAAACCCCCCAAAAAAGGCAATGTGTCAATGTCGCTCTCAGTTATGCTAGTCCGATTCCACATTGCTAAGTTGTCATGATCTGCAGAAAAATACACAAATGCCATTCACTATGCCAAATTAGGGTACAATTATTTTTTACTTTTTAATGTATGGTCAAATAAATTTGTTACACTCATATAATATACAGTACAAGTTTAGCTTTAGAATTTAGTTTCCGTATATATTAAAGTTAGTAAACATACTCTATTTACAAACAAACTTAAATACAGTTAAAAGGCATTAAAGCAACAATAAAATTGAATCTTTAACTTAGTCACATGTAAGTACCCTAAGTGTCTGGCACTCTTACAACAAAGTGGAATGGAAGACTTCTTGACAGGGGATTGGTTTAAAGAGGATTGGTTGGCACGGTGATACGGCTGTATCGGTTCTTGCCACAGAGCTCTGTTCCTTGGCCTTATTCTGGTCTGTTTCTTCCTACGCACACAGACAATAGCAGCAGCCATTTCACTCATTCGACAGGACCATTTACAGACACCTTCCCGTTCACGAAACACGATATCGACAGACCACTAGGAGTTTGAGCGCTACACGCCTTCCCACTGACCTCAGAAGCTAAACATTGAATGAAGGTGGAGTGCTCTTGGATTGGAGTGCTACTAGGTCCTCTCAACCAAGGGGAAACACTCATCTGATGTAGTGGGGAAATAATGGCACATCCAAGACGCGTACACATCCAAGTCGGTAACATTCCCCTAATAAATGTCTCCTTCCTTTACAGACTGAACAAAGGCGGGGGTGAAAGGTCAAGCTTTGTTACGGATTGAGCTAGGCATGGTGGCTATGATAATATCAAGATAGGTTTAACTCCTCTTCACTATGATGTGGTTGGATGATAACAATACTGAGCTAGGTTTAACTCCTCTCCACTATGGCACAGTTAGATGCTGGTAACATTACTGAGCTAGGTTTAACTCCTCTCCACTATGGCAGGGTTGGATGATGATAACATTACTGAGCTAGGTTTAACTCCTCTCCACTATGATGTGGTTGGATGATGATAACATTACTGAGCTAGGTTTAACTCCTCTCCACTATGGCATGGTTGGAGGATGATAAGATGACTGAGCTAGGCTTAACTCCTCTTCACTATGGCATGGTTGGAGGATGATAACATTACTGAGCTAGGCTTAACTCCTCTTCACTATGGCACAGTTGGATGATGATAACATTACTGAGCTAGGTTTAACTCCTCTTCACTACGCACGGTTGGATGATGGTATCAATGTCAGCCAAGTCTGAAACGAGAAACTACACACACACCACATGATATGGGGTGATTTGCCTTTACAACTGCAAAGAGTATGGGACAGAGGATGCAGGTTCCTTGTAGACACAAACTTCTTGGGATGGGTTCAGCAATGTCCATCAACCGGAGAGGGGATCTGGAGGCCTGTATACAGACACTAGACAGGTGGGCAGGGTTTCATCTGGGCGGGTGGAGGGTGGGTCTGTCTGGTGGGGAGGTCTGTCTAGTGGGGGGTAGGGGAAGGGTCTGGTGATGGGTTTGGTGGAGGGTCTAGGTGTGTGTGGACACTATAGGTGAAGGGTGTGTGTGTGTGTGTGGACACTATAGGTGAAGGGTCTGGGTGTGTGTGGACACTATAGGTGAAGAGTCTGGGTGTGTGTGGACACTATAGGTGAAGGGTGTGTGTGTGTGTGGACACTATAGGTGAAGGGTCTGGGTGTGTGTGGACACTATAGGTGAAGGGTCTGGGTGTGTGTGGACACTATAGGTGCAGGGTGTGGGTGTGTGTGGACACTATAGGCGAAGGGTCTGGGTGTGTGTGGACACTATAGGCGAAGGGTCTGGGTGTGTGTGGACACTATAGGTGCAGGGTCTGGGTGTGTGTGGACACTATAGGTGAAGGGTCTGGGTGTGTGTGGACACTATAGGTGAAGGGTCTGGGTGTGTGTGGACACTATAGGTGAAGGGTCTGGGTGTGTGGACACTATAGGTGCAGGGTCTGGGTGTGTGTGGACACTATAGGTGCAGGGTGTGGGTGTGTGTGGACACTATAGGTGAAGGGTCTGGGTGTGAGTGGACACTATAGGTGAAGGGTGTGTGTGTGTGTGTGTGTGTGTGTGTGTGTGTGTCTGGACACTATAGGTGAAGGGTCTGGGTGTGTGTGGACACTATAGGTGCAGGGTCTGGGTGTGAGTGGACACTATAGGTAGGAGTCTGGGTGTGTGTGGACACTATAGGTAGGAGTCTGGGTGTGTGTGGACACTATAGGTAGGAGTCTGGGTGTGTGTGGACTCTATAGGTAGGAGTCTGTGGTGGGGGCGTAGGAGAAGCCGAGGAAGGCCTGGCCCGCTGCCTCCTGGACGCTGGCCGTGGCGAGGCTGCTGTCTGGGGAGCAACCGATGGAGCAGGAGACGGGCTCCTCCGTAAACTCAGGGTCAAAGTGCCGCAGGTCCTTGGGGCCCGACTGAAAACACAGAGCAGACCGGCGTAAACATCAGCTTGGGCGGCGGAATAGAAAAGCTCGGATGGAATCAACAGGACACCGGGATGTGTACGTGACGGAACGTACCACGTTGGGGTTGAAGGGAGGCGTGAGCTTCTTGGCGTTCAGATCAGCCCAGTTGATGGGGGAAAAGAACATGTGTTTCTGGATTTCCGTCTGAGGGGAGAGAAAAATGTTGATGTTAAGGCAAGCACATAGCACAGCTGCTTGAGTAGGACTAAGAGCAATCCACTGATGTATTGTTACCACTGTGTAGCACCGTGCAAAGTGTGTTACTTGATTACACCACAAAATGGCAGCCCCTAGTGTATTGTTTTAAGTAAAGGCGCATTAAGTGAAGAATAAAAAACACCCGGCGCCATGTTCATCTAAAACGTATTTACAGGTCCCTTAGACTTTTGAACCTGCATTTACAAAGTGCTTGAGAGGCATAAACCTAATTGGATTTGTACGTGGATTCATGAGAATCCTCTGTCACAGATGCATTCAGTGGCCAATGGCTTTTTCAATGGCCGTTCTTTCCCCCGAGGAGATGAGTGCAGACGTACAAAGTCCAGCTGGCTTCCCAGCCTCTTGGTGCGGTCCTTCTGCAGCAGACCCTCCAGCAGATGTCGGGCCGCGTTGGATATGTTGGGCTTAAGCTGCAGCGGCTTGTTCAGGATGTTGTCGTACATCTCCGCCGTGTTGCGACTGTAGAAGGGAGGCTGCATACGCAGGGAGGACATGTGGACAACAATGTGATTGGCTGTAGTTATTTGTGGAGGACATATGGATAACAATGTGATTGGCTGTAGTTATTTGTGGAGGTCATATGGACAGCAATGGGACAGGCTGTAGTTATTTGTGGAGGACATATGGATAACAATGTGATTGGCTGTAGTTATTTGTGGAGGATATATGGACAGCAATGTGATTGGCTGTAGTTATTTGTGGAGGATATATGGATAACAATGTGATTGGCTGTAGTTATTTGTGGAGGTCATGTGGACAACAATGTGACTGGCTGTAGTTATTTGTGGAGGTCATATGTACAGCAATGTGACTGGCTGTAGTTATTTGTGGAGGATATATGGACAGCAATGTGATTGGCTGTAGTTATTTGTGGAGGTCATATGGACAACAATGTGATTGGCTGTAGTTATTTGTGGAGGATATATGGACAACAATGTGATTGGCTGTAGTTATTTGTGGAGGTCATATGGACAACAATGTGATTGGCTGTAGTTATTTGTGGAGGATATATGGACAACAATGTGATTGGCTGTAGTTATTTGTGGAGGATATATGGAGAGCAATGTGATTGGCTGTAGTTATTTGTGGAGGATATATGGACAACAATGTGATTGGCTGTAGTTATTTGTAATTCGGTGTTAAACACGTGGTATGGGGATATGAGAGGAGCGTGGGATAGGGGTGGGTGGTGCGTGGTTAGGGTTAGGGTTAGGAGTGGGTTAGGGTTAGGGATAGGGATAGGAGTGGGATAGGGATGGGTGGTGCGTGGTTAGGGTTAGGGGTAGGGATCGGAGTGGGATAGGGTTAGGGTTAGGGTTAGGGATAGGAGTGGGATAGGGGTGCTTGGTTGTCTCACCAGGCCATACAGCATCTCGTAGAGCACCGCCCCCAAGCACCACCAGTCTACGCTTCGGTCGTACGGCTGCTTGTGTAGAACCTCCGGAGCCAAGTACTGCAGAGGTGGGGGCACATGGGGTCTGGTTTCTGAAATGCTACTTCCTTTGTACAGTTCATGTAGAGTGACAACCTTCAGTGGTTTTACTAAGCTACCATTTTGTCGTCGTTGTAGATTTGACATTTAGCACTTTGGATTCGAAAACAAAACTTCAAACTGCCATCTTTAATTTAGGGACATTTACGTCCATACAGGGTGGGATGTGTAAAACATTACATATTAAACATTGTCCCTCAATTTTTAGGGATCAAATGAAATTGGACTGACTCATATCAACTTAACCGAAGTCTTGCTGTGTATAATTTGGTTCTAAAGGATGCTCGAAGCAGGCTGGTTCCCCGTACCAGACCCAGCACAGCGTGAAAAACAATCCCCCCGGGAGGAGCCTGTGAACAGCGTCATGGCGATGCCGCCAGACTGATCAAAAACGACAACCAACTGTTCCAAACGACGAGAAACAAGGGGATACCTCCGCCCCCAACGTCCTTACCTCAGGCGTGCCACAGAAGGTGGAGGTGGTTCCGTTCAGCTCGATGTTCTCCTTGCACAGGCCAAAGTCGGTGAGCACGATGTGTCCCTGGGTGTCCAGGAGAATGTTCTCTGGTTTCAGGTCCCGGTAGACGATGTTCAGGGAGTGGAGGTAGCCCAGGGCGCTGGCCACCTCCGCCGCGTAGAACCGAGCCCTGGGCTCCAGGAAGCAGCGCTCCCTCTGGAGGTGGTAGAACAACTAGGGAGGAAGGAAGAAAAGGCACATAGAGTACCAAGGGTTGAAACCAATATAGCACAACACAGAGTACCAAGGGTTGAAACCAATATAGCACAACACAGAGTACCAGTCAAAGGGTTGAAACCAATATAGCACAACACATAGAGTACCAAGGGTTGAAACCAATATAGCACAACACAGAGTACCAGTCAAAGGGTTTAAACCAATATAGCACACCACATAGAGTACCAAGGGTTGAAACCAATATAGCACAACACAGAGTACCAAGGGTTGAAACCAATATAGCACAACACATAGAGTACCAAGGGTTGAAACCAATATAGCACAACACAGAGTACCAAGGGTTTAAATCAATATAGCACAATACATGTACCAGTCAAAGGTTTGAAACCAATACAGCACAACACACAGAGTACCAGTCAAAGGGTTTAAACCAATATAGCACAACACATAGAGTACCAGTCAAAGGTTTGGACACACTTTCCCATCGACTTCAATGAGGAAGTGTGGTCAAACTTTCTATTTATCAGCCCCTAAAATACTATGAAGGAGAAAGGAGTGAGATGCAGAGACGAAAGAAAGAGTTCAGGTAAAATAGACAAAGGAGAGGGGGGATTGCTAAACGTGTAGAGCCTCCCTGATAGAGAGGAGGAGGAGGCAGTGAGACGGGGGGGAAATGGCCGCCATTTCCTCAAGAGGGACGCATTTAATCAGTATCCTCTTCACTCAGCCAACAATCAGAGGAAATAAAGCTCCATTAAAGCGCTCAGGCACAACAGCTCCCAGCTAATTCTGGCCGCAAGTCCCTCCCTCCCTCCCTCCCTCCCTCCCTACCCCCGTTTCCTGTGAAGGGTTTCCTTGTAAAGGACAGTAGAGAGAGAGGGGCTTCACATGGCAGGATATCCCCTCTTTCTTGCATCCTGGCGCCACACTGTTCTTTCTCTTCCTCCGTAGCACAGCTCATCCCTCGCTCCATCCCCTCCCTCCGCCCGTACCCCTTCTACACTGGTGTACTCCTCCCTCCCTCCCTCCCTACCTCCCTCCCTGCCTGCTATTGTTCCTCACCTCGCCTCCGTTGATGTAGTCCAGGACAAAGTAGAGTTTGTCCGCGGTCTGGAAGGAGTAGTGGAGGCCCACCAGGAATGGGTGCTTGATGTTCTTTAACAGAACGTTCCTCTCTGACATGATGTGTTTCTCCTGGGGGATTAGGGGAAAGGGTAACACATGATTATGCTGGTGAATGTGTGTGTGTGGGCAGTCAGCCAGTGCATTGTGTGTGTGTGTGTGTGTGTGTGTGTGCATGCACAGTCAGCCAGTGTATTGTGTGTGTGGGTGTGTGTGTGTGTGTGTGTGTGTGTAGTCAGCCAGGGTATTGTTGTGTATGTGTGTGTGTGTGTGTGTGTGTGTGTGCGCGTGCACATGTGTACAGTCAGCCAGGGTAGTGTGTGTGCACGTGTGTGTGTGTACGTGTGTGTACCTCTTTCTTCTTCAAGATAGCCTTCTTCTGCAGTACTTTGACAGCGTAGAACTGGTCGTCCCTGCAGTGGTGAGCCAGGAGGACTTTGCCAAAGCTGCCTTTGCCGATGACCTTGAGGAAGTGGAAGTCACTGGGCTTGGCTGTGGGGTTGGAGGACGGCCCCAGGTCTATCTGCTGGGAGGGACTGGGCTGGAGGGGGGCCAGAGACACAAACATTAAAGTCACCACACTGTACAACGTGCAATGCAAACAAAGGCATTATGAATCTGAAACACCAGACAGCCTAATAATAGCGGATTTTCATGAGCATGCAATGCTTGTTGTGAATGTTCCAATTGTAAATTAATAATAATACATGTTATTATACATTGTTAAAATGTATATCAATAATAATACATGTTATTATACATTGTTCCACTGTATATTAATAATAAGACATGTTATTATACATTGTTCCAATGTATATTAATATTAAGACATGTTATTATACATTGTTCCAATATATGCCAACGAATATCTGTCAGACTGAGTGTGTGTTTAGTTTTCATCATTTAACGCACTTACAGGGGTGGAGAGGTTAGAGTTCATCATCTCAGCACCCTGTGGTGGAGTTAGGTGCAGAACAGACTGGACCTCTGGACTGTACAGGCAAAGATAATAAAGCTACACTTTACATACACAACTAAGGCAAAGTCAATTCACATGCGTCTCTTATGAAATATTCACTTTCAACATTTATTCATCTTATCTACCTGTTTTTAAAGTTATATTGCGCTGTGGAAAGTGACTAAGTACACAGGGCTGCAATGGTACTTACTTATATGTAAGTTTAACAAGTATTAGTACTTTACGTACTTCATGATTCAAAAGCAAGCATATTATTTTCACAGTAGAAGTATATTTTCTGCAACTCTTCTCCCTAGTTTTAAAATAGCTTAGTAAGTTTACATATACACTACAAAAAAAGTCCTTTAAAACATTTGAGAAAGTTTTAACAGAGATGGATTATGAAATACAAAATATTAACCAAAAGAAAAACTAACTGTGATTAGATAATGACATAAAATGTAAATCCCTATGACTACCACATGCTAATATTTGTTTGTTTGTTTTGTCACAAAAATCTATCAGTTCCATTACATGCCACCCATATGCCAGTTGAATACATTTCTAAATTCTAAACTTATTTTGACGACATTACATAAAACAGACAAATAAATACTGAACACGTTACTCTAAATCTATCACTTATTCTGGTGTGTAATTTCCAAATTTCCCACTTAGTCCTGCATTTTACATTTTTTATCTGGGAAATCATAGGGCCCTATCTGTATCGCATTGTGTTTGATATGGGGCACCAAATGTTCATATTCCTTCGAATTCAGTTATTTGGTTCAAATGAATCTAAGACATATCCGTCACCTCGTGATTATCATAACAATTCAAAAACTGAAGGAGTGTACTTACTGCTTGCAGCCGTACGAGTTTGCCGCAAGCCTTTGTAAGAACTCGTTCAACCCCATTCTTCTTTGTTTCATAAAAGCTGTCAGAGAAACGGGGATAAAAATGATCCTTTAAAAACGAAATATTCCTTTTCTTGAATAGGCTAAACATTGAAAAACAAGTTCCAAATCAGAAATGGAATTGATCCTCCCGCTCTGAAGTGGGCCAAAATGTGTGCTTCCCTCTCCTCTTCAATAGTCATAGTATTGTTATGTAATTTAATTTCTAGGCTCCCTAAGCTGTAATCCAAACATTTAAAAATGTTGCTTTAGCTTTCAAATAAAGAGATAGAATAAGTAATGTAGCTATTGTCCTTCTCTTTCCCCAAAAGTTTGCAATCCTATTAAATGTTAAACTCCCACAGGGTTGTCAAAGTATCCATTAAGCTCTAAGCAACATGAGAGGGTGTCTGGTATGCATCTCAATCAGTAGCTGTGCTGATAAGGATGAGACCAAGGAGAACTTGCAGAAATAATTGCGTATTCTTCAGCAACGTGCAGTAAAGCTAAATAACCCTTTTCAATCAATTCCAAGGTTGAATAAGGATTCCGGTCAACTGTTATTAAGAAGAGCAGAGAAAAATAGGGCATAAAAAGATAACTCCAACTTGCTTCAGTAACCCAAAGTCTCCATATGGGCATTGCACTTGATACACTTGAGCCCTTACATTTACTAGTGCAGGGGGACTGACTGCATTGACAAGGCAAGATTGGGATTGAGTCCTAAGTGTTCCAAGCAATGGTCGACTATGATGTTGTCGCAAAATCAGTTTGCATTAATTAGTAAAACATCCTTCAGAAAGGCTGCTTGCAGCATAACTTATACACTTATTGATACTTTAGCATCCGTCTGCATTAATAAAACAGATCATGCGGGACTATTAAACGCTGCTTACAGCGTACCTTATACACTTTCAAATAATGATTTCACAACAGAGAAAAGTAATTTATAACACTGCATAGACATACACCAGTGCGCAAGAAACGTTAAAAAGTTGGAAAGTATATCTTCCACACAATGGGGAGCAGTCCAAACAACTGTATAAAAAGTAAACGAGGTCAAGACGAGATTGCATAGCCGGGGTGCAACACAGTGTGTAAACTGTCCGAGTCCAATGGATTTCAGCAACAAAAAAAAGCCTCCAACAACATATTGACACAGTCACAATCTAAAAAAAATATGCTACTTACATGTTAAAGCAGTCTCTTTCATGGGAGCAGTATGTACAAAACCCAAATTTCGGTTGATGTTAAGACACCGACGAATAAATGTATGCTCGACGATTTCCTTCTGAGCAGAGCTTTTATACAGTGGATAACTTTACGGGAAGACAGCCCCGCCCTACTTGGTTCTGTCCAAGAAGTTTATAACCCGTAGGCTACTCATGAGTGCGAGCAACGGCGGCCATGACCGCAATTTATCACAGAATTGCTACCTCAGAGATAGCCAGGCATACGCTGGTAAACCATTGACCGCTTTGCTTTTTTCACTGCCAGACTGCCTTTCAGCTGTATTTTCTCAGAGGGGGTAAACATACAGTTGCTGATGTAACTTCAAGTGTTTGTAATGGAAGTGAGAGAGGCTTGTCGTTTATGAAAATAGAATATTTGAGAGGTTTTTTTAAGCAGTCGTTATGCTCTCGAATTCCCGTTTTAAAACAGTCGTGCGAGAGACACTGACTGTTCTGTTGATGAAATTCGTGGCACTCATCAGCGAAATTTGACCCAGGACTGCCACTAGCTGGTCCAGCAATTTGAAGTTTATTGCCGCATGGCCAGACGGATCAGCAGTGAGAAACATGAGAATGTGATCACGCTGTGCGTGTGGTTCAACCTGGCTAGAAGGGAAGGTACCACAAGTATAAATTCTTCGTGTAGGTAGAGGTAGCCTGTGTGTTTTGGCTGCTAACCAATTGTTTGAGGGGCCACCAAGACGGGAAAAGTCTATTAATAAGTCTATTAATAGGCTACTGTAACCTTGGGCTATCATAATCTGAATGTTGAGGCTACCACCCATGTATGCATAACGTTTCAATGATGAAGTTGGTCTGCTGAAGTCGGAGAGTAAAAATATATAAGATTGACTCCGTTTTTCAAAAGTTTACAAAAAATTCGCACATTTATTTCTGACCTTTGTGAGGCGTCCCTGATATTAATTGACCATGAGATAAAAAGGCATGATTGAAGGGCCTGGAATCCAAGTTTTTGCTCAACACTTTGCAACTACAAAAAAAGCCAGAAAATATTATAGACAAGCTTGCCATTTGGTAGTCTTGCGATGCCAGACTTATTTCCAAACTACATTGCGCTGGCCCAGCGCTGGAGAAGGATCTGGCACCAATGGCAGCTTTATTCCCGAATCTAACACCCATGCAGCCATTAGGCGAAAATGTGTAAAAGTCCAGGCCAGTCAATGACAGCTGCAAATGTGCCGGATGAATTATGAATGTGGTTACAAAACCAGGCGATGGCCGCTAGTGCTAATTTTTCAATAAACCTTAAAATAGAAAATGTTGGTGGCATATCGAGTAAGGCGCTTACCGATAAGACTAGTCCCTAACGCAGCGGTCCGGGTTCGATTCTGGCCCGGGCCCTATGCTGCATGTCGTCCCCTCTCTACCACATTATCCCCTTTCAACTAACTCAATATAAAAAATAACCCTCCCAAAAATATATCTTCAAAAAAAAATTATACATGTAAAACATGTTAACCGTTTCAGGGTTACATTGGATGTTTTGCTCCTTGGCTTCCATAACAAGGAGGACTTGTCGCGAGCTTTCACTATAAATATACGTTTTTTCATCGTTTGTGTGCTGACTTTATGACTTTGTTGTGTTTGCAACTTGCTAGCTAGCTTTCGACTTCGCACTAGGCCGTGTCAGATAAGCACCTGTTATTTTATACGTTATTCCTTTCCCATAATGATCTATCTGATGATTGTTTAGCACGATTATAAGGTTGTGGGGGTTGTGACTGTGTCTATCCAGTAGAGGGAGCTGTAGGACCATGGTGGTGAAAGGACATTCCTCTGACGGATCACCGGATTGCAACAGGTGGGTTCAATCTTGTGATTAGTTGGATGAATGGTTTACAGTTTACAGTGATGATAATGGGTGAATTTGAATGCTAACCTTGCCATTTAAAAAAAAAAAAAAAGGCCCCTTATCTTGATTCCACTGGAGGACTTGTCACCACAATCCCCAACCAAATGAAGTGTTTTATTATGTTCTCACCATCAGTGGTGGTGGCACAATCAAGCCGCCATTGCCAGTAACAGAAATGCTTTCAAATGATTATGAAACTTGAAATGAAATGAAACTTCAACATTATAAAATAACACTAATAAAACAATTATTAAATTCTACATAATCATGTGTAACTGAATCATCTTCATCCAAGAGTGCATTGATTTGAATATATTTAATGCAGTCAATTAAATCTAAATATTCTTATCTCTTAGGACTAACACATATTTTAAATGTTACTAACGTGAGCACAAAACTATTTTAGCCTATTTTATGGTTCATGTTAATAATCTGCAGTGCTTGAATGAAAAATATAAGACTATATAATACAAATACCAATTATAAATAAACAGTAATACAATTAAACTATGATTGTTTGTTTAATATCAATTTACAAACTTCTCAAAAATGTTGGGCCCTTCTCATTTCCAGCCAGAGGTTTGGTATTGAGGGACTGGACTTTGTTCAACAACTTTTAAGCATCTAGTTCCAAGATTTTGTTTTAAAGAAATCTCAAAGGTCTACTTAAACTGCCTGGGATAATTAATATTCAGTGCATAGGTCAAGCCAAGGAGGACAAAGCAAACCCTGCAGTATAAAATTTTCCCAAAAATATATTTCAGGTACATCACACTAGACTATACATTTAAGGGCCTCTGCGTCAACCATGTCAATGTAGGCCTACGGGCGGATGACAAATTCAAGTTTAAAGTTTAAAAGCAAAACATTTAAAGTTCAAGTTTATTTAGAGCCTGTATTCACTGTTACAGTCTCCAGGGGCTTTACAAGCCCACAGTTCATAGAAAATAGAGCGACACCCCTAGTCTGAATCCTTGTAATAACCAGACATTGTCGGGCAACCACGAGCCGGCAGAACAGATTCAGTGCTTCTTGTCGTAGATTCTCTAAGTCTCTGAACCCTACTGGAAGGATTGAACACAAGATATTCCCTCATTTATTTCGTACTAATGCATTTTTTTTTTAAATTAATTTGATTTCATTCATCGTTGTTTAGTTGTTTTAATAATTTTTTTGCATTTAAAAGGGTACTGCTGGAAAAGAGACCTAGTCTCAGTCAGTTACCCTGTGTAAATAAATGATAATAATAATTTGGGATTTTGATGATATGATGGAGAATGCTGTAATGTAACACCTCTGTCCAAAATCTCCCATAGGAGATGAGTGTGCACTGTGACATGAAAACCACGTAGGCCTATGAAGATTACAGGACTGCCAAGTAACCCAGAGCAACGGTTATTAATTATTGCGTCACAGAAGTAACTGTACATTCAAACCAGAGCCGTTAACTTTCTGGTTCAAACGAACTGTTTGTGGTGAAGCAAAAGCCTCGTTCTGCAGACCGACTTGCGATTACTAACAACAGGATTTATTTTTGGCTAACTAACACATAGCGGCAAACAAGGTAAAGAACGATGTCAATGTAAAATGTTTGTTTGTAATGTCTTTTAAATTGGACTAGTATTTCTGAGACTGGGCTGAAACATTATGAATTTTCTTTTGTTGTTTTAAATTACATATCATATTCAGTCATTACTAGCGGCATTTTAAACAAGGCACTGCTGAGATATAGTCGCTGTCGGTTTCCCCTGTTTGAATAAATAAATACATGTTACTTTGTTTGTGTTATGAAAGCAGACCTCTCTCTCTACACGGAGATATAAAAAAAATGGTAAGGCCACGTAAGGTAAAACAGCCTGAATTATACAAATCATGCATGACAATGGCGTTGTAGCAAGCCGTTCTTTACTTTGTTGTCACTACATTGTTGTGTTGCGTTGTGTTCATTCAGTTCTGGAGAAGAAACAGGAGCAAGAAGGTGGTTGATGAAGGTTAGTGATGTTTGAGCTAGTTCACACACAGAATAATAACTAAAATGCAATAGTTTAAATTTGCCCCTTTGAGTCTTGAAAATGAAACCAATAACTTTTCTATGGGATGTCTGATGTGCAGTAAAAGAAGCATTTTACATTTATTTTATTTGAATTATTTTCATGTGTTATGTGCTATATCAAGACATGTGACTATAATGTCTAATTGTACATGCTGTTCCTTTCAAATGAAACACAGATGTTAATTAAAACAGATTGAAAAGATTACCTCTGATATAGTGTATATCCCTTTCCTCCTCTTAGAATCACCTGAGACACTGGCTGCCAGTAGCCGAAATATCTTCAAAGACCGGCAAGCACTCATCAAGTTCCTGGAGCACCAGATCATGATAGGGTCCAATAGAGACTATCAAAGCGTCTGGTACCCTGTGCTACTGACTTTTGTCAACTGCCTAGTCCTACACCCTGACTGTGCTAGTGCAATTCGGTGTTTGTCAAGCCTCTATGCCTCTCTACCAAACTGCTAATAACATCTTCCCTCTCTCTCCCACAAGCAGTGGAAGAGTCTCCGTAGTGGAATTAGAGACCCTGTAAGTTAATCCATACATTTGATTTATTATTTTGTGTTTGTAAAAAAGGTGTCACCTTTCATCCACCACAAACTCTCATCCCCCTTTCTCCAGAGCACAAGAGCTCTTTTTGCCCAACAGTCCAAAATGGTTGTTGATGTGGCAGCACAGACAGTATTGAAGATACTGCTGCCAGCTCTACTGGCAATTCTCCATGAAAATGAAAGAGCAGCCCGGGAGGCAAATTTAAGCCACCCAACATCACACAGCAACCTCAAAGACAGGTAAGAAAATATATTATACATAGTTCTGTGGATGTGTATACTTTTTTTTTTATAGTAAATACTCTACACTTTAGCAGAAAGAAAGGTCAGAAGACTGGCAACCTGCTTGGGGAACTGGCCAGTAAGATGAGCTGCTGCCAAGCTAAGAGCCGCTGTCAGACCGGTGGCCATCGCTCCGTTTCCGAGGCAACGCCTCCACTGTTCATGGAGGGTTCTAGAATCACGCTGGGTTCCGTGCCAACTCGGAATGTGGAGACCTCAACTTTCCGTCTCACCGCAGCCAAAGTGGTGAGCGAGGTGCTGAGGAAAACCAGCCCCTCCCCCTCTGTCTCTCCCATCACCACCGTCAGCTGCCCCGAGATGAACACCTGGAGCCCCGTGTCTGACCGTCGGTCAGCGTCCCGGGCCCAGTCAGTGGCCTCGGCGCTTGTAGACGGCTTCGTAAAGGACGTGGTGGAAGTGACGGAGAGGTTCAGGGCAGAAGGGGCGGCCGTAGAAAGAGAGCCGTTTCGCTCCAGGGTCTTGCGCGATGCTCTGAGGCTCTACCTGAGCCTTCAGACCAGGGTCAGAGTGTTGCTCACTCCTATTGCCTGCTGTGCCAGGACGCTAGTCTCCCCTGATTCACCACAGGACGAGTCCACAGAGGAAGTCCCGTCTGGCCCAGAACTGCTGCAGGCCCACATCACCCCGGGTCAAATGGACGAGCAAGAACTTGCCGACGAGCAGATGGAACACTGCACCAACGAGGTCCTGGGGAGTTTGATGGAAGCCTGCAGGGTGGCTGGTGTTGTGCCGTCTCAAGAGTGCCAACCTGGAGTACGTGTGGGGTTATTGCAGACCAACGACCCCCATCTGACCCACTATACGGGCATGGTGATCTCTGCTCTTCAGGATTACTGTACAAGCACCTCCCCTCCACCTTTGAGCATGAAAACACACAAAGGTAATGGACGATATATTGTTTTAATAGGATAACGTTCTTTTGTTTGTTTTTCAACAAATCATTATTATATGAATATTACACTTTGGTACCATTGTGATATTTAAGTTCTGTTTAAAAATGTTTGTTGCACCAAAGAATACTTCACTGCCACTTTGTTTACGTGAGTACTTTTGCCAAGAGCTGCAGCCACAGTAGCTGTGCTACTTCATTGGAGCACGTGGCTATTCTGTAAGTAAGTTCCGTTAACCTAGAAGAGTTAAGTGTGACCGCCAAGGAGGCGACTGCCGTGGACTCTGAAAGCCCCGTTCCTCGGTCTGACTCTGACAACGTGGACGACAAAACCAACATGGACGAAGAAGCCAGCATGGTGCTTTCAGAGATCTGGGGCTCCAGGCAGGGCTGGTTAGAAAGAGCCCCTCTGTCTCCAGCGTGATCTCCGAGGGCACTATCTCTCTGGAGGCCAGACTACTCGTCGGGGAGGTCATGGAGCAACTGGAGAACTTCACCAGCTCCGGCGGAACCGCGTCTCCCATTGAGGAACGGCTGGCCGAAAACCAGGTGCCTCCCCAGATCCGCCCGGTGCCCAGCAACAGGACCAGTACGGCTAACATCAGCAGCCCAAATTTCAGGACAAAGGCCAAGGAGTCTGTGAGTGCGGCTCTGCTAAAGTCCTTTGAGGACATTTCCACCCTGGTAGGCCCGTCCCTGAGTTTGCCTCAGCTGATCGTTGTGGCGCTCAACGAGGTCCCTCTCCTTAAGGAGGCCGAAGAGGTTGTTGAGCTCTTCATCACCGTCACCGAAAACCACACTGCTGAGCAACTGCTCACAAAGGACCAAAAGACCATGTCCACGGCACAGAAGTTCTTGGACCAGCTGCAGGACAAGCTAAGAAGATTTTACGCGCTCGTCCTGATGGCCGTCACCCCCAAGGTCAAAGGACAGAGAGAGAGCTGCCCTGGGCCGGGCACACTGTCGGTGGGCAACCACTTCTTGGACAGCACCACCAGCAATGTCGTCGAAGAGGTCCTCTCCACGTTCCAGGAGGGTGACATTTCTGACAGGGAGGTGGCTCCGACGCTGGCTCCACCCCTTGTCAAATCTGAGAGTACCTTGGTGGCCTCAGTGACCGTCAGTGACATGCCGGCGTGCCTGGACAGCGCTTTGGCTGTGGGCTCCTCCACTTCGCTGAAGCATGGAGCCATGGAGGCTGGCGTTACGGAGTCGGAGTCCGCCCCTGGCTGCCTGGAGAAAGCTGCCGGGGAGCTCCACGATACAGTGGTGGGCGGAGTGAAGAGGATGCTGCAGGGCAGCTGGTGCCCTGGGAAGCCCAGTGATTTCACCACACAGACGGGTAGGGTCGTCACGGAGGTGTCTGAGGCCAAAATGTGTTGCCCAGCCCAGGAAATATACCTCCAGCTGCAGCAGAAAATGAAGAAGTGTTTTGCAGTAAATAAGTCGGCCGAGGTGTGCCAGACCGGTAGCACTCTGACTCGCGCCAAAAAGAGCCTGAGTCAGATCCTTGAGGCGGTGAGAGACCAGGAAGAGAACGCTCACGTCAAAGCGCTGGCGGTGACCATGCTAAAGAACATTGAAACGCTGCCGGAGGTGGAAGACAACGACATCAAAGAGGAAGTAGAATCTCTTACCCTCTTTGATGCCACGTCTGAGACTCGCGAGGCAGACTTTAAAGCATCACACGGAGGTCAAAGGTCAAAGAGCAGCTTCTCCATTAGCCAGCTTATGGCTGACCTGGTCACCCAGGGCTCCACTCTGGACAACTACCCAGCCACAGCTGCCCTTGCCGGGCTAGAGGAGCTTGTATCCCGTGGGGGCCTCCAGAACACCGCTAAACAGCTGGTCGGTAAGCTCCAGACTCTGTTGAAGAGCGAGGTAGGTTTCGACGCGTCGCTTCCAGCAGGTAAGAGCAACTCCGACTCCGTGCTCTCAAGAGGAGATGTTAAACGAGCAGGACAGACTCTTAAGGAGGGCACCTTGGAGCAGATCGTCTCCTTTGCTGAGGAGGCGGTCAGGCAGCTGTTGGTGTCCGTTGTCATCCCTCCATCATCCTGGAGCCTGGGCACAGAGGACTCCTTCTCCTCCAGCCAGTCTGGCTCCAGCTCCTCTCATCCCTCCATCATCCTGGAGCCTGGGCACAGAGGACTCCTTCTCCTCCAGCCAGTCTGGCTCCAGCTCCTCTCATCCCTCCATCATCCTGGAGCCTGGGCACAGAGGACTCCTTCTCCTCCAGCCAGTCTGGCTCCAGCTCCTCCCACTCCTCAGGCTCCTCCGACTACTCCCGTAGCTATGACGACACGGTCAGCCTTTACACCACAGTCTTGGTTCACCAGGTTATCTCTGCCGTTGAAAGCCCGTTCTCCCTCAGCGGCCTGGCCATGTGGAAAAACCAGGAGGTTCCCAGTGCCAGTGCGTCCTCCTCCGAGAGCGGAGTAGACATGGGGGAAGCCTGATGTGGTCGCCCCCACCGTCAGAGTCCCTTCCTGGGAGACTGGGCTGACTGACAGCAGCTTCTACACTCTCACTCTCACTAGTGAGGACGTGTGGACTGACAGCTCTGTGAGCAGAAAGGACAAAGCCACTTCTATCCAGTCGTCTGACTTGCCTGTTCCTCTACCCGTTGCCCCTGCCAAGGCCCAGAGAAAAGCTTTGGCCAGGCTGAGACAGCACTTCTACCACTGGAAGGTGTGTATTTCTATTTACTATTAGAGTTAGACAAAGCTGAAATTACTGGTAAAATGGCAAACACATAAATCACTGTCAAATAAACACAGCAAATAAACAGCCCAACTACTTAAGTGTGAGAATTTTCAAAGTCTTTATTTGATGTGTGTGTGTCTTGGTCATTTGCTATGGCTTCATCTATTTCATTTCATGAAGAACGAGCATGCTCAGAAGAAGGCCAGGAAGCTGGAAGTGACAGCAGACACAGCTCCTATCCCCAAGGATGAGGAAGCGTCCACGGGTAAGACCTCAATAAACATAGACGTTAAACGCCCTGTACCTTGAGGAGTAACAGGGGGGATACATATAGCAACACAAATCAAACTAATGGACTATGTAGTACAGCACAGCATTGACCAGCAGTTACTAGATTCACATTGTTATATGGTAATGAATACCAATTACATAAAGGATTTAACTTTTCTACATCTGCCCCACCCCACCCCCTTCTCACCCACCAGCTCCACAGACTTCTGATCCAATTGAGGCACCAAGCGCTCCCTGCTGTGTTCCTTCCTCCAAAAAGGAGAAGCAGGACAAGCCTCTCAAGGGTCTCCTCAAGGCCTTCCGTGAGACTCGGTTCTGTGGTGCCATATTTGGATGCATGAATCATAAAACGTCCAGCTAGGGGCCTTGGTCAAGTTGATTTATTTCTACAATAAAATCCCACTGCATCTAGTTTCCTTGTGCTTTTTTCTTTTTTAAACATCTAATTATGAAATAAAAACCCCCAAACACTATTTTGCTGTATAATTAGGGTGTTATATTTTGTATTGAATACATGGAAGTAAAGAGCAGAACACAAAAATAGAAAAGCTTCGCTTAGAGAAACAGATTGTCCACTAGATGGCGTTTGTGGCTGTCCTTGGTGCTGAAGCCACCCAGGTGGAAATCATCAGCCCAGGGTTGAGAGGGATGCTGGGATTTGGTGCTGTCCAGGGTGCTGGTGTTGTTTTCTTGGCAAATGTATCCCACAGAGTCGGTGTTGACCAGGTAGGGGCTGGACTGGAAAACCCACTCCACATTACAGACATGGGCAAAACGACACCAACATTTCTTCGTCTAGCCTGCTTCCTCTTTTGGGGAAAACAAACCAACCAACATTTCATGGCAGGTTCTCTTCGCAGTGCCAGTGTTGACCTCGCAGTCGTTCAGTGGACCAAACAGAACCTCCAGTACAACTCATTTCACTTGCACCAGAGTAAAGTGTGTGTAAAGAGTCAATATGTATGTTTTTATACTGCTCTAGCCCTCATCAAATCTGAGAGTACCATTTGTGCCTCAGTCGATGCAGCTAGTGTTGGCAACAAGTTTTTGAGTCTTGGGATAATAACTTACTCCCTCAAAATTGCATTAGGTGTTACTTGGTTAACTTTCTTGAAAACATAGTAGGTAAGGAAGTATTTTCTCACTATTAGTCCCTTTCTCCATTAGTATGATACAATATTTTGGTAGATCACACTGTTAATAATGGGCAAACATTTGACAAATACCTTTTCACTTTGTTTCTTTATTAAAAGGAGAGTAAAACTTATATATGGTTCCCTAACTGTACTGCCCATACAGATATAGATCTTTTATACATTTAAACAAAAAGGTCAGTTCTGTCAGAAACTTTAATTGAAAAAGTAATTATGAAAGCAGACTTTGAATTATTTTCCAAAATGATTAGTTTATTCATACATTTATTTCAATAACATTAAAAGGGGACACATCACTTTCATAGCTTATTTGCATAAGAGCTCCTCAGCTTCTACAAGAGCCTTCTCCATTTCATCTGCTTCAAGGCTGAAGCTCTCCCTCTCCTGCATCAGATGATCACGAGCTTGTCTGAGATCTGTCATCGTCTTCTGGATATTCTAAAGTTTGAGGGACATGGGATATAAGGTTAGACATTATATATATATATATATATATATATATATATATATATATATATATATATATATATATATATATATATATATATATATATATATATATATATATATATATATATATATATAAAAAACAATCCCAAACTGTTCCTTTACATATTCGTGGCATCAGGATATTACGTTAAGCATTGTACGGCCTACTGTGAGAGCAAGGTTGCAAGGGTTTTTGACGAATATTGAAACTGAAAGGTTTAATTGCACCCAAAATGTGTAGTTCTGAATCGTAAATAATGCGCAACTTCCCCCAAATCCTGTTTTATACAACTGCATAATTCAACGGGCATTCCTAGACAGGCCATCATATCAAGTGTGTTTCTGTTCTGTCCGCTCTGACTGTAATGTGATAAATAAAGATGTTGGCAATATTAACTGGTGTTGTTAAACCATTATGTTCTAGGTCAGGGACAAGTTAGTAGATTGTCTAGTCTCCACTGATGTTATCAATATCCCCCAAACTATATTTCGTGACAGGATCTTCCATTCACCCTAGGCATGTGTAACTGATGAACAGTTAGATGCCTTTCTGGTCATATTCATATTTCATATTTTCCTTTAACCCAGGAAGCCCTCGATAGCTCTCACTGTCAGTTTGTTCTACAGAATGTGTTTATTCAGGATAGGTATGATGTATTAAGCAAATGTGGTGCAATATCTTTGTCTTGGATAATTTAGAGAATTCTTAAAAAATATATATCTTTAAAGATAATTTTAGGCCTAGTTTTATTTTTTGGGTATGTTTTGCCTTAATGAATCTTTTTGTTCACAGTGTAGGTTTGACTGCCACCATATCCTAGCTTTATCATAAATAGTGTGCTTACCCCTAGTACTACATCCTGGCTTTATCATAAATAGTGTGCTTACCCCTAGTAGTGCATCCTGGCTTTATTATAAATAGTGTGCTTACCCCTAGTAGTGCATCCTGGCTTTATCATAAATAGTGTGCTTACCCCTAGTAGTGCACCCTGGCTTTATTATAAATAGTGTGCATCCTAGCTTTATTATAAATAGTGTGCTTACCCCTAGTAGTGCATCCTAGCTTTATTATAGTGTGCTTACCCCTAGTAGTGCATCATAGCTTTATTATAAATAGTGTGCTTACCCCTAGTAGTGCACTTTGTTCTGTTGCCATATCTCCAAATGTTCTAAGCTCATCTAATAGGTCTCTGGATATATTCTGTATGGATGAAGGTACAGAATGTTATCAACACAATAATAGGAAGCAGTGCATTGTACATTATAATATAAAGGACATCTGGAAACAAGGATTTTTGTGGATCTGTTGCAGGATTCCTTCCAATACATTTCTGTGCATCTGTATTAAAGGTTCTACACACAGCTGTGGTGTAATTGATTGGATGATCATTTAAATAGGTATCTTACCAAAATGTCTCTTCTTTGATCATCATTTTTCTGGTTAGTCTCACCGATCTTTACCCCTAAAACTAGTGGATGAAAGGTTTACGTCTTCATTGCGTGAGCGTCAACTGTAATGATTAAATAATGCTAATAATGAAAACATAAAGGCTTGCTTATATTTACCAGGGTCGATGCTTTCGACAACAAGAAGCATGTGGCAATCCTTCAGTTGTTTCTGGACCTCTGCGTTTACCTCTTGGAGCTCAGTGTTATGCTGCTCCAGCTGGGTTACTCGATGCTGTACAACCAGGGATTTAAGTTCAGCACTCATTGCAAAAAGGAGAACAGTATTTTGAAAAAGGACACATACTTATTCCTACTTAGTACATTCATCATTTGGGGCATTCAAGATTTAATGTATTTACCTCGTGCTTTAAGAGCGGCAAAGCTGTTTGATTAAACTTGGCTGTTTTTGCCACGTTCAAAGTGGATTTAAAAATGTTAGTGAGTAAAAAAGGTCTCAAGTTAAACCTAGAGGCAGTCCAGACATTGCTCATGTGTCAAAGAAACAGAGTCCCCGTTCAGAAAAGAGGTCTTACCTTGGTCTCAGTGAGGTTTTTCTGAAGTTCATTGTTAGTAACCATTAAAAGCTGATTCTGGTCCCTCAGGTCTGATTGCTGGCCATACCTGCTTGAGGGCCTACACAACAACGCACAATTGTTAAGGTGAATTCTAGCCTTGGATTTTGTTTCTCAAAGTTACGTAATCTTTCACCATGCAGCCTCACTGCTTTCTATTTAAGGACACCATAAAAGGCTTAATTCCTTCCAAAATTTAAATACAATTACATTTATTTTGGAGTCATAAGCTGATAAACAATAACCCATAATGACAAAGAAACAACTTTCAATTAAAAAGCGTTGGAACAAATACAGCTTCCAGTGCAATAGGGTGCATCTTTACAAGTTATGCACACAGGGATTTGGGAAGTTGATCCCATTGTTCCAGACAAATCCTCTTGAGCACAGTTGGATTGGTTGGGGAAAGGTCATCTTCAGAAGTGTTTTAGTGTTACCAACTCCATCCCTGAAGTTGATAAGCACTGCCACAGCTTGATGCTGCCACCACCAGGCAAAATAAAAGGTTGTGAATACCACTTGATTTTCTTCTACATAAACTTTCAGGTAAATTCAAAAATACACGGTCTCACTTTGGCTTTACGAGTCATTTGAAGATGCTTGATGGCCCAAAACGTCTTACTCATTCACTTTAAATCGAATCTAACAACATCTACTGTAAAGTTATCCTTCAACTGATGTCATTTTTGTGATAGCATTAATGTTTCTAAAAGCAAATCTAAAGTGAAACATCTATAATAATAAAACAATAATTTATTTTCTATAAAAACATATCTTTAGGTAACTTTGATCAATTTCTAGAAGCAAGGGATATTGATGACTAATTGTGAACAGAGAGTTTGAGAAAGAAATGTATCTAGAAATAGATTTCTACAAGTGCTACAATAACTACGCGAAAAATAATCAAGATTTCAATGAACTCACCCTTTATGAACTTTGGCAGCTACATTCTTCCTGTAAGACAACGAAATATATATACTATAAGTAACAGGTTCTCGATACAAGTTTACAACCGTATTAAGACTGTAAGGAATATGAATTATTCCTTCATCATGGTTCCACTTCACAACAGCAAAGACAGCCTTTGATCTCCTAAACAGCCAGGTTTCTAAAGGAGTGGGTAGATGAACATGGGTTTCACCTTGGGATGTTGTCAGTTTGAGGCTTGAGGACTGCTAGCACAGCATTGTCGTTTGAGGCCACCTCTTTGGATTCTAACCTATTGACCGCTCTTTTCATCTCAATAATAGGTTTTGTATCTGGAACAACAGAGGTTTGGTTATTTCAAAATGAGTCGTTATCACAGCATATCAATATTGACTCTTTTATCAAGGCACAGGAAATACATTTGGCATATTTCAGCATGCATTACAACATTACCTATCAAAATACTAAATTCTGATTGATGGAGACCATTCATACATTTTTTTTTGTAAATAAGTGTAGGGCTATGACGCTATGAAGTAGGACAGATATGTTTTGTCAAAAGACCACAGCATGGCAATCTGGACAGTGGACACTGAAAAAAAAAAAAGACTCTTGAAAAGAAATGTGTAGTTTATGATTTTGAACTGTGCTGTTGAGAATGAATGCACTTAAAGAAAGTATTCTTTCCCCATCTTATTGTTCTTTATATTCATTTCCTACTTCGTCATTATTTCTGATAGCTCAAACTCAATTAAATAAATTGCAAAATATGGAGACAAGAAAAACATTTGAATAACTTACTTTGTCCACATTTAGGAATCTTTGAAGACATTTGAACCACACACCAGGACAACCACCTGTTTTCAAAATGCAATATAACAATTACAAACAATCCTGATATTTTAAACAATTTTAAATCAGTTCTCTTTAAAAAGTTGTACTTGTTGCAACAATTCTACATTAGCTGATCAGCCAATCAACTGTGCAAGGAAAGCAAAACAAAAATCTGACCTTTCTACCAGGACACACAAGATTTCTTTGCACTGACTGTCCAAGGTCTTTTTAGGACTTCATATTGCATACACATAGTTCACGTCGTAAGGAGGTGATAATTGATGAATATAAATATGAAAATTCTTTAGTAATGTCAGGGATTCCATGTGGACACATTAAATACAATGTATCAAATTGAACTAAAAGTAGTGCTTGCGAAAATCTGAGGTTTGATGTGTCAAGCTTGTACTTAAATTTAACGTGTACCACTGTTCAATCAATCCTAGTTCTAGAAGCTTTGAACATTTTGAATAGTACGTTCATAGCTGCTAGGACGAATTCAGTAGTAATTAGCTGGGGCTAGCAGCTAATAATAGGGTAACTGGTGCATTTAGGAGACAGTTCAGTTCCAAAAGCAAGCTAATACACTCCCACTATCATAGATAAACCATATACAGAGTTTACACAAAAGAAACACCTTGAAAGTGCAGAATGTGTCATTTATGCCACTTGGAACTGGAAGAGCTATTCAAAACAGCCTAAGATGAGTAGAATGCAGATGTTGATGGGGCTATACATGAACTGACAACACTGTTCAACACAACAATTTTTTTGCACAGATAAGTAGATGCAGTCATCTATTTATAAAACAGCTAATGCGATTTACTGTAATGATTGACGTTACTTAGCAATATTTTCAAAAGTGGGGCAACGTTGGTTAGAAACCGAAAGACAACTACAGTAAGTTAAACCGGTAGCCACCAATTCATTAGCCTGGATATCACAATGTGTGCGGCTATTCCAGACATAATAACTAGCTGACACTAGTTACTAGCTGACACTAGTTACTAGCTGACACTAGTTACTAGCTGACACTAGTTACTAGCTGACACTAGTTACTAGCTGACACTAGTTAGTTGGCCAGACAGTTCAAAACCAGGTAACTACCGTAGTTATTATATATCACGCAAATGTAAACTGGAGGAAATTGCGTTAGCTACATACTTGAATATAAGACTAGCAATCAAAGTGAAACATTTTCTTTTGAACAAATGTATACTAATAAAGGGCGTAGCTAACTGAATATACCTACTAAATCTATGCAACAATATATTTACCAGTCAGTTTCGTACGTTTACACCGAAGGTTCAGAGTACCTCTCTGACCAAATTGTGAATTGTTTTCAAACGAAATGGCGCTTGAAGATTTTAAATCTATGAAACGTCACTTCCGTTTTCTCATCTAAAGCTTCATCCGGCTTTCCCCAAAAGTTGGAAAATGTAACTCACATTTAAAGCTAAAATAAAAAAAAATTGTTTTGTGTTCATGTTTAATGACATACATACACTGAGCTAACAAAAACTAAAAATGTATATGGAAAAAGGTTACAGAAGGTGAAGTATATTTTCTGTGGACTGTTTAAAGACAGTGCGCATGCGCAAAGGCGGTTGAATTCGAAATCAATTTGACGAAAAACTGTTTTGGATAGCCAGAGCATGATGTTTGCTAGCAAGTGATTCAATTCACAGAATTGCAACAATTTTCAACCAGTCTCAGAAGAAAACTACAAGGTACGACAGATAGATTCAATTTAAGTCTATGCGCACTATCCTTAGCTAAATCTTGTAATGGATCTGGACCATGTCGGTACCCTGATGTTGTGCTAACGTTAGCTATGTTAGCTAAATCTTTGTGGTAACGTTAATTGTAAGATTGCCTTGTTTACCAGTTAAGATACAGTTATGTTAACTGTTAAACGTTTCTGTCTTATAATTTTTTGATGCTCGACAAAATATTAAGAAGCCTGAAAATACTTCTGTAAATGTCTAAGTGACAGCTTGATTGGCTACTTGACTAAAATAACTGAATAAATAATCGCTGCCTTAGCACAATGATTCCTGCCTGGACATAAAGTGAGAATGAGATGCTTATGTATGTGCTAATTTCGTTACCACATAGATATAACTCAATATCAGTACAACTATACTAATGATTCTCACAAACGTCAGCTTGCTTGTTTCCTATAGTAGAAGATGGAGCCACCAGATGCATTAAAGAATGAGTGAGTGATGTATATTAATTAGGAAAATTATCGATTTTTCTCATTATTCTTTGTAGTACAGTATTACCAGTGTTATGGTATTTTGGAGGGAACTTCAGAGAAGCATATTTTAAGAATTTTCATACTAGCAAATCTTGTTGATCAGGAGAACTTATGTCTTTTTAAAAATTTGTCAGTGAAACAGGTCGGCGCTCAAATCGTCGAATTTCTTCGGTAAGTGCAACATAAATTATAAGAGGAATGTATGCTCACAGCTACATCATATAAGGCTATTTTTTATTCTAGGGCTACTCTTTTGTTTCAGATTCTTAAAGCTCCAAGGACATCTTTGAAAAATACCGTCCCAGAGAAAGAGGAATGCCAGGTGAACCTTGACAGCATTTTTCTTTCAAGAGTATAATTTTAGCTTTATCACCAGAACATATCCATGTTCTTACATTACTGCTTGAAATAATCTGCATTGACATTAGTAGACTGTTTGCCACCAAAGAGACACAGACTTTACAGACGGAAACAAAACAAGTTTTTTTTAATGATACTCCTCATTTGTTATTCCAATTGAAATAACAAAAGATTGCCAGTTAAATCATTTATAGTGAGTCTGAGTTACCAATTTGTTTTTCCAAAGTACTGGTTTCCAACGCGGAAGTTGCTTATGTCAATTCCTTGGGTGTTGGGATTTTTAAAGTCAAATTGGTAGTAAAGGTAGTAAAAGGAACCAAAAGTTTAAAGAAATGGGAATAATGAGTTTTAGGGGCATTTCAAATGTATAGATTGCACCTGCTGCGGCTGGGCATAATTTTTGTGTGTGTGTGTGTGTGTGTGTGTGTGTGTGTGTGTGTGTGTGTGTGTGTGTGTGTGTGTGTGTGTGTGTGTGTGTGTGTGTGTGTGTGTGTCTCTTTTGTTAAGTAGATTGAAATGGCCAAGCCTGTAGAAAAAGGGAGAATTTCGAGAAGAGTCAGTTTTGCCCCTTCCAACAATGTGCTGCTGTTTTCTGAGTAAGTTAAAGCTATGTTGTATGAATCTGGTTTGTTCACAGTGCGCACACAATTGTGCAAAATATTGCTACTTCCAACAATTACCAACTGGTTTTATTCTTTACAGGGAAGTGAAAAATGGTTCCCCTGTTCGCAGTCCTCTACAGAATTTCTCAAATACAAGTAAGTTTGGTTTTTAGAATGGGGATGAGAAAGCTTTCTTCACATTGGTTTCCATTATGCATTTTTGTTTTATATTGATGCACATAGAAATGTGCTTTCTACTGTGCTTTTTATATGTTAGAATTTAATAATTCAATTAACATGCATACTCAAAAACTGCCTTAGGACGACCAAATAGATATAAAGTTCCCTTGTTACATAAAAACAAATTGCTAAAAAGAGCTTTCCGTATCATATTGAATGGGGAGCGTCTAAAAATACATATTGGTCTTTTTTTCATATTACAGCCACAGAGAGCTTAGACCACCCAAGGTAAGTCAGTCAGTTTCCCATTGGTTGGTTTATTTGGCAGGTGCTGGCCAATGGGGTTAGCACCTGTTCAGCTAGGGCATTTAGTGTGAATGGTGACTCCATTTCTTCTCATAGATTCACCAGGTCTATAAGACAACCCCATCTGACTCACTAGAAAGCTGTGAAAAGCATTTTGCTTTGCATTGAATTTGGTCTCATCTAGTAGTACATACATGGAGTCTGGAATTCCTATGTGAAAAAGTTATAATCTCCTTCTGGTTAACTCAGTCCAAGAGAAATAATAAAACGAGTCAAATTTTTGGATATTTTCATGAACAATCAGGTCTGATTATTGCCAGGTTGCACTGGCCAATATAAATGTGACTTTGGTCTTCACGATTAGAGTGAAGTTGTCATCCCACATCATCCCAACATCAACAATAAAACTGAAACAATCCCTCTGGCAAAATAGTTTCTGATGCCTATCTCAAATTTGCTTAAAAGCACTGGGGTGACCCTTGAGAGTCTTGGAACAATTCACACAAGGAAATTGGGTGTTTGCAAATTATTTAATTTAATCTTTGTTTAGTTCACTTGTGGTTCCTTTTATCTAGATTCAGGTTTTCAATGTGAAAGATGCAGAAAATTAGAAGCGTAGAAATGTGTTAATCTGGAATGTTTTTTTGTTATAGTTGTTGTCTTTGTTTTAACCGAAATGTTGTAACCTACGTTTTATTTTTTTACTCTTCAATAGAGGACAACTGATAACTGAAGACGGAACTCAACCGATTGCAGGTAATGAGCTTAAAATACTTTCTAAATGGGTGTTCTCGCTGTGGGTGTGATTGGCTAATCATTTATCTTTTTATTCCATTTCCTTCTTCCGTTGTAGGCATGCAGACCTTGTTGTATGCCCCACTCCATGAATCACAACAAAAAAACATGGTGAGTGTATGACTTGAGACCAACTTGGCATCAATTATTCCTTTTTTCCACCAGCCTATGGTAGGAAACATGGGTCTGTTACGCATGGGCCTGCCTTGCATAACGCATGGTGCGCATATCTATCCAACAGTACAGAACAAAGTCAGCAAAGATATATATATATATATATATATATATATATATATATATATATATATATATATATATATATATATATATATAGTATGTGTTAGGGATGTGAATTTCGACGAGTGTACTAGTCAACTAGTCTAAGCAATGACTAGTCGAAAAGAAGAACAACTTCCTATATTATAAGCACTTAAATTGTAGAGGTCCAGCTGTGAGCTAGCAAGACACTGCAACCTAAAAAACATTTTTTTTATTATCTAGCTCATAAACCCTAATACCGCTGAACTAAATGGAGACATTTTAAGTAATTCATATTTTTGACTGATGTAGTTTGTTTGGTGTTACAAGCGGTAATATAATATAAGACTAACAAATTGATTAAACAATCCAAAACATTTAACTAATTCAAACAGGGAGCATTACACAACCAAAATATGATTTCCGAGTGCAGGGAAGTGCCATGGGGCTGTTGTCTATTGCAGCCGGCACAATTTTGAACGCAAGCCGTTTTAGCTCCTATCTCTTTAAGGCCCCCCTCCCTATAAAAGTCCACTTTCCTCTGATTGACCAACATCGCAGAAGCCTGCCCATCAGAGACTAAGCGGGCTGATAGGCATGGCCCTGTCCTTAGTGGCAGTGCTGTGCCTGTAGAAGATTACCATATAAAGAAACCCACCCCCGAAATAGAAAAAGAAACAGTTGAAATCTGAGCAGTCTGTAGCCTGAAGTTTTTGCTCACAGGAATTACTTTTACATGCGTTTACCTCATTATTTGAAAATTTGGTCATGATTAATATGAAAATCCAACATTGTAACCTTATGTTTATGTCAGAAAATACGGAAAAGCATAATAGGTTACCTTTAAACTAAGTGATGCGGGAAAAACACTAAATGTAGTGCCTATTGCCATCAAGTTTTTTTCTTTCTACTTTTTAAATGTTTTATATAGCATTGGTTTAGATGTTTAATAAACAATATGTAACTAATACAACTAATGAATGATATTCAATCCAAAAAGAATCCTCTACAGCTATAATGGAATACCCAGGCCATTTCGAATTATAGAATATTAGAATAACCATGCCCATCCCTAGTATAAACTTGCCATATGACATCTCTGGCCAGTAGACTGCGTTTTCTACCCAAATTCAAAACAATTAAGCACTATGTGCCCCCAGCACACAGCCCAAATTTCATTGGCCAATAAATGTGAAAGGGATTGCGCAGGTTTATGGGTTTCACTATTTCCTTAAGGGCAACGTCTTTTTTTTTTTCTCTTCGTTAGGAAAATTCCCAGCTAAACAAAGAGAACTATGGAGAGAACACTGTGATGTTTACAGGGGATGAATCAGCGTATATGGATGCTACCCACTGTCACACTGTTCTCATAGCCAATCATTTGGAATTGCCTGCTTTCCTGCCAGATGAAACAATGTCAATGGAGAAGAGCAGTGCAGTGTCACCTGCACCAACCCCAAAACATTCCAAGAAACTTGAATCGGAATTTGAAAGTTTTCTTGCAAGAATGTCTAAGAAAAGTTCTTTAAAGAATAACCTTTCTGCTTCATCACCAGCCAAACATATAGACACACACAGTTTCTTAGCACGACTCAAAGTTCCGATTTCTGGTATAGATAAAGAGAATCTTATTCCCATTCCCTCGACTGGAAGAGCCTGGTCTGGTATGCTACAGAAACCGGGAACTGAACTAGATCAAATTGGCTTGGCCAAATCTCAACCCACCGTGATGGATGACCATAAAATGTTTCAAATCGAAAACTCTCACAAACAGATGCTCATGGGAAGCACTACCAATCAATTTCCTCTCACTCAACAATCTGATGACATGGATTTAACAAGAAGTCAAACAGTTACTATTGAGTCCAAACATCTTAATTTCAAACGCTCAGTTGAAAAGCAAAAAGGTCTGTCCTTGGCGCCAGTTACCAACAAAGGCTGTGAGATTATGGAAGACGATTGTAATATGGAAATGACAAAAAGTCTCACCGTGTCAATTGATCACATGTCACAAGTCGCTGGTCCGAGAATGCCACAGACCCGTTTTGACAGTTTTAGCCCCGAAACAGATTTCAATCGCACGATTGAAAAGCAAAAAGGTTTGTCTTTGGCGCCAGTTACCAACAAAGGCTGTGAGATTATGGAAGAAGATTGTAATATGGAAATGACTAGAAGTCTCACAGTGCCAATTGATCACATGTCACAGGTCACCGGTCTGAGAAAGCCACAGACACCTTTTGGTGGTTTGGGCCCCAAAACAGATAATTTCAGACACTCAACTGAAAATCAACAGGGTCTTTCCTTGACACCAGCTTCCACCAAAGGCTGTGACATTATGGAAGACGATTGTAATATGGAAATGACCAAAAGTCTTACGGTGCCAATTGATCACATGTCACAGGTCGCTGGTCCGAGAATGCCACAGACCCGTTTTGACAGTTTTAGCCCCGAAACAGATTTCAATCGCACGATTGAAAAGCAAAAAGGTTTGTCCTTGGCGCCAGTTACCAACAAAGGCTGTGAGATTATGGAAGAAGATTGTAATATGGAAATGACTAGAAGTCTCACAGTGCCAATTGATCACATGTCACAGGTCACCGGTCTGAGAAAGCCACAGACACCTTTTGGTGGTTTGGGCCCCAAAACAGATCATTTCAGACACTCAACTGAAAATCAACAGGGTCTTTCCTTGACACCAGCTTCCACCAAAGGCTGTGACATTATGGAAGACGATTGTAATATGGAAATGACCAAAAGTCTTACGGTGCCAATTGATCACATGTCACAGGTCGCTGGTCCGAGAATGCCACAGACCCGTTTTGACAGTTTTAGCCCCGAAACAGATTTCAATCGCACGATTGAAAAGCAAAAAGGTTTGTCCTTGGCGCCAGTTACCAACAAAGGCTGTGAGATTATGGAAGAAGATTGTAATATGGAAATGACTAGAAGTCTCACAGTGCCAATTGATCACATGTCACAGGTCACCGGTCTGAGAAAGCCACAGACACCTTTTGGTGGTTTGGGCCCCAAAACAGATCATTTCAGACACTCAACTGAAAATCAACAGGGTCTTTCCTTGACACCAGCTTCCACCAAAGGCTGTGACATTATGGAAGACGATTGTAATATGGAAATGACCAAAAGTCTTACGGTGCCAATTGATCACATGTCACAGGTCGCTGGTCCGAGAATGCCACAGACCCGTTTTGACAGTTTTAGCCCCGAAACAGATTTCAATCGCACGATTGAAAAGCAAAAAGGTTTGTCCTTGGCGCCAGTTACCAACAAAGGCTGTGAGATTATGGAAGAAGATTGTAATATGGAAATGACTAGAAGTCTCACAGTGCCAATTGATCACATGTCACAGGTCACTGGTCTGAGAAAGCCACAGACACCTTTTGGTGGTTTGGGCCCCAAAACAGATCATTTCAGACACTCAACTGAAAATCAACAGGGTCTTTCCTTGACGCCAGCTTCCAACAGAAGCTGTAACATTCCAGAAGAAGATTGTAATATGGAAATGACAAAAAGTCTCACCGTGTCAATTGATCACATGTCACAAGTCACTGGTCCGAGAATACCACAGACACCTTTTGGCCCCAAAACAGATTTCAATCGCTCAACTGAAAATCAACAGGGTCTTTCCTTGACACCAGCTTCCATCAAAGGCTGTGACATTATGCAAGAAGATTGTAATATGGAAATGACTAAAAGTCTCACAGTGCCAATTGACCACATGTCACAGGTCACTGGTCTGAGAAAACCACAGACACCTTTTGGTGGTTTGGGCCCCAAAACAGATAATTTCAGACACTCAACTGAAAATCAACAGGGTCTTTCCTTGACACCAGCTTCCACCAAAGGCTGTGACATTATGGAAGACGATTGTAATATGGAAATGACCAAAAGTCTTACGGTGCCAATTGATCACATGTCACAGGTCGCTGGTCCGCGAATGCCACAGACCCGTTTTGACAGTTTTGGCCCCAAAACAGATTTCAATCGCACAATTGAAAAGCAAAAAGGTCTGTCCTTGAAGCCAGCTACCAACAGAAGCTGTAACATTCCAGAAGAAGACTGTAATATGGAAATGACCAAAAGTCCCACCGTGTCAATTGATCACATGTCACAGGTCACTGGTCTGAGAATACCACAGACACCTTTTGACAGTTTGGGCCCCAAAACAAATAATCAAATGGAGACCTTGAGCTCTGTCAGAACAGACGCCCGTCTTGATGATATGGAGATTACAAGATGTCACACTGTAGCCATTAACTATAAACATCTTGGTGCAATAAATCCTTTGTACAAAGCTTGTAATCAAAGAACAGTTGACTTGATCGATAAAAACAAAACTCTCATTTTAGAAGATGACAATGGTATGGAGATCACCCAAGCTCTCACTACATCCATTGAAGGGAATCTTTCCCTCTCTACCCAAAAGGATGGAATAATGTATGAAAAGGATACGATTCCTCCTTCTGATAAAAGTTCACAAGAGAATAAGACATTACCGTTTGGCCCCGGAGGTCTCCGTAGTACTGGAGTTGCGGCTCCGTTTCTTTCTGATATGGAATCTGCCGGAAAACAAAGTGTTGAAATCAAGTCAAAGTTCCCAAACGGTGAAGTATCTAATCTTGAAAAAACAGCACAGTTAGCAGGTGATGAGATTGAACCGGAAGCACTTGCAAGCCCTGAAAAGGTAGAAAACACAGGCGCCAACTTTGGAAAAACAAGTCTGTTACTATCCACCACTGGAATGTCAGAGAATCCTGATAAAGAGATTGCTAATAAGCACGTAATGAATATGGAACAGATCAGCACGTCACCAACCAATGAAAGGATTTTCTCTCTTTCACCAGAAAGGGAAATCCTTGCAAACAGCATTATTAACCTACCTGATAAGTCGAACCATAAAGAAAGGACCAGTAAAAATGATTGTGAATTGAGAACGGAAGCAGGTCTTTTGCTTAACAAACCAGAACCGCTTTCTGAAACTGCTCCAGCAATTACTGAAGTTGAGAAGATATCTTCCAGAAACCCCAATGCCAGACAAAGGAGTTTATCAGACCTGCAGTCAAAATTAAAACATATCAGTCAAATGACAAATGAACCCACTGAGAAGACATTGTTGCATGTTTTAGATAGTGAAGATAAAGGTACGACCATGGTAGACCAAACATTCAGTGAAGATCTTGCTCTAGAAGAGAAAACATTTGTGACTGCTCCTTGGAAATTTGCTAGTAAATGCCTCACTTCAAGACTGACATTGAGTGGTGTAAAGCCAAAACTTCCACAAAGGACCAAAGCTGTGGAGACCAACCGCTTTGAGTCACTGATCAGTCAAGCTGAAGAATACATCGGTGACGAAGTCCTCCCAGACATAAGCAACGAAGAGGACCGGTCGGAAACTCTGGACACACAGTCTTTGCAAAGAATAAATGAAAACGACTCATATTTTCAAAGTGAGCAAAATGAGATGGCTGTGGAAGACGACGGGTATGAAAACCTTGTCAATGTTACCCAAGGACAGAAGAGATCTTTTCCAGAGGACCATCATGAAGACAGCACAGAGGATGAAAACAGGAAGAAAATATCTATTGACACTCTCGAAGAATTGGTATGTTAAGCAGATACAAGATCTTTATTACTTTAATATTCATTATTCATTCTTACTGGTTTTTCTTATTGTTAATGTGTTATTAATTTTCACAACCAATTTCTTGTCCTGCCAGAAACTTGGTTCCTCGATTGTTCAGTCGGACGGTAACATCAATGTTGCTGGAGAAAACGCTCAAAGTCTCATAACAAAAACTATAGATGGCTCTAACAGTGGCAACTCAACCAACTTTCAGGGGGAAATGACATATGAATCAAGTATGTGTTGTTCTTTGGTCTTAGTATTATTTAAACACTTAATTTTTTCAATTGCCTAAAAAAAAAAAAAAAAATTTGAAAAATATATGTAATACATTTTTTTTAAATTTTTTTTTAAGTGTGCCGACAAAGCCAGGCTGACTCCCAGCTTGACAACAGTGACGATTATACATGTGACATGAGAAAGGTATCCTAATCTTTCTACAGCTGTGTTATTATTAGAATTTATTTTTACATTTGAAGGAGCACATTTTTTACTGCGTTTTTACAATAACTGTTTCACTTCAGAAACTTGAAGATGGCAGCATAACAGTGGCTGAGTTCCTTAAACTCTTTGGCATCAACTTGTTCATCCATAAATCCAGACAGAGTATTCTCCCTGCCAAAGTACGGTGGTTGTTCATATTTTCCTCTGTATCTCTCATCTAACTGAGAGTTATATGTATTTTGGTATGTTTGCAAACATTCATTAGGTTTAAACATAGATCTACAATACAGTTTTAGAAATGTTTGTGTTCTGCTCTATAGCTTGCATCTGATCTGGAACATGATATAAAGGATTTGCTGATTGGTAACCATATCAACCGACCAAAACAGAGGGTCTATGAAGTGGATTGCCAGAAGTTAACAGAAATAGCGGAAGGGTATGTACAATAGGCTTTTCTCAGACTGTAAGAGGATGTAATTATCAGTGTCCTGTGTAAGTATTTACTCCCCTTGGACTTGCCCACATTTTGTAGTGTTACATTAAATTGCTATTTTACTCCGAACAGAACTGTTATTTTGGGGGCTGATGACTATTAGGGAGCAAAAAATGTCCGGTAACAATATATTGGCCGATATTCACACCAGGAAAAATATGTGGCACCTTGCTCTGTCCAGTAACTTTCTAGTATATTTCTTTAAATGTTTAGTTTTAAAGGCAGAACGAGAGACCAAGACAACCCCTTGAAGAGTGTTAACAGAGGACTTTGGGAGGCGGTGACAGCATTTTCTAATAATGAGGTACAGGATATTAGAAAATACTTTTTTTTAAAATTTATTTTGAATATATTTTCTATGAGCGTCCCTCCCTGTCTTGGTTGTGATCGTTTTTCTCTGATTCATCCTTTCTCTGCTCAGTTGCAAAGTTTGGGCGCTAAATTGAAAGAGAGAGCCAGTTTCTTCAATAAAAGAAGTAAAGTGCGATCTCATGAAATGAAAGAGGTCCTATACTCAAATCTCCTGTCCACTAGTAAGGTAAAGACCTGAATGATAATGTTTTAAAAATTGGTTTGTTTGTTTTGTATGTCTTAAATCCGGTTTTATTGAAACATTTTTCAGGAGGAACATCAGAAATTAACAACAAGAATAGTTGGGAATGCGGATGAGATGCTGAAAGACCTTGATGACTGTATCCTTGCCAAAGAAGATGGTATGAGAGTGTTTAGTGGACTATAAGATCTTCAAGGTTTTATAGCTGCATATTAACTGGTAGGTTGACTAAAAGTTGATGTTTTATAGTATGCTCTTTTGTCAATTCTAGAACTTATTGCTGTTGAGGGCAAAGGTGTAGGTGACAATCCACCCACTTTGAAATCCAGACAACAAGGTAAATCATTATTTTTATTTTTTTTGATTGCTCTTAAAGTTTCATACGGTATAGTTTGCAAGTTAAAACGATATTGTCTTTTAACAGAGTTAAGTGAGGTCTCCTTGGTGATGGCAGAGAAAGAAAGGTATGTTGCTTGCATAGAAAACCTCCTGGCCTTCTTTAATTTGATATGACAGAAATTGTAGTAATCTGGTTGCTATTGTTTTTACTCCCAAGACAAGTGTGTGAACTGGACATACAGAAAAGGCATTTTATGGACCAACTGGACGTGCTTCGAGACCAGAGCAGGGATCTTGAGGCCCTAATCGCTGAGCTGCAAAGGTAAGATGTCAATTGTAGTCGCTTTGTTTGTTTTGGATATGAGAGCATACCATAGCGTCCCAAAGATAAGTACAGCACGCTAGAACATTTTTACAACCCCTCTTATCTTTAATGTAAATAAATATTTTGTTTTTTACTGGGTTTAGGATTAATGAATGGAAGATTGGGGAGAGGGGAGACAACACAATAGTCTACTCCTTTCTTCATGACACACTCCTCCTAAACGTGGTGATGGAGAACCCGGATGGTAAGAAACATCAACTGTTTCTTTATCCCAAACCGCAAAAAGGTTTGCATGGCATTCGCAAAGTCATGTTATCTGTGCTTTCTTGATTTTAAGAAAAAGATGTCCATGGTCAGACGGAACGAAATATATCGAGCATCAGTTTCCAACTTAAACTTGATGGTGAGGAAAAAAAGCTTGATAGCTTCTTTATTTGCCTTTTGGGGCATTTGCCCCAGTGTTCAGTGCTTAATTCTCTCTCTTTCACCCAGACGAAAAGTCCCAGTGCCATGCCCGTCTAGTGCACAAACTGCTGTCTGAATATACTGAAAGTGGAAAACCTTGGGTCACCAAGTACCCGACCAGTCACTATGTTCCAAAGGTATTCATGCATGCATTTTCAGCAGTGCACACATTGACCATATTGTCACTACAAGTTTGTCAGGCTCAATGACTTGAACTTATGCATAGATAGACACTTGAATAAAATACATGCAATGTATTATTTCAATTGCCACTGAATGTCTTAAGTCCCTGAACACGCTACCCATTCAGTTACAAGTGAAGAACGGATCCGAAAAAACCACCTTAGAAATCTCCCTGGCTCTCCTCTCCCCTTTTCAGCTCCTGCAGGATGTAGGCCTGGTGGTTGGCCGCTGCCGCCTGCTGGGGGAGGAAGTCCACCGGATGAAGAGGTGGGGCGCTCTGAGACTGGACATCCTAGACATCAGCTGTGTGGACACACGGTACGAGCTCTCACACTGGAGGACGTTTCACAAAACGCCATTTCATATGTCCTTTGCAATCCGAAAATGAAAAGAAATGGGGTTGACAGTACAATTGACAGGCTGGACCAGTGTTGGGCAGTTACTGAGTACTGCGTATTGTATTACTGTAATAATATTACTTTCACCAGTAACGAGTTGTGTAAAGGATTGCAATCTCCAAAACAGTGATTTTACTAGTTACTAATACAAGTAACACTGCGTTACCAATATGCAAAAAAAATCTAGCAGCCCATTCCTCAAGAACGCTATGCTGCTCATAGGTTTATGCTGCTCATGGATTTCTCAAACTGTTCTCCAAGGCTGCTGTCCAGTAGTCTGCTGTTTGTCAGACCCTTTCAGCCCATCTAGAATTCATTGATTGAGACAGGACAGAGGGTTGACCGTCAGTAACTCAATAGTTCAGACATAAAACATTAGGACTGATGTCAGGTTGTTTTCAAAGTCTGAAGTTATTAGCTCCAGATGCAGTGGATAATGTGTTTTCTCTCCATTTTAGAGTTCGAATCCTTTTCAGCAGTCTCCAGGCGATGGCCAAGTTTGAACTCACCATAGCTGTCACCTACACCTACCCCTTCTGTCTTCTTAGAGTAGAGGACTTTAGAAACTACATCGGACAAACAACGTAAGATTCATGATGTGTGTCACATGGGTACACCTTCTTTGCTACGTGCAAACATCAGGATTGGGTCTAAAGATGTTTGCCTTGTGTTCCCAGGATTCACCAGGTGGAGGAAATTGTGTTTTCAGTGGCTCCAGCAAAGAACTACCTGACCAAGATTGTCAAGAGTATACATGACACTCTGCTTTGTTGAAGCCTTTTGTGTAAATAGCTATTCTCACTCTAGTAGGATTACAAAGTGAGGAATACAGTATGTGTATATACACGATTCATCTATTTGTGTACAGTCCGGTTTGTTTGTATTGCATTATGCTTATTTGCAATGATATCATTCATCTGTGTATGTTTGTTTTTGTATGCAAGATAGCAGTTAGCTTTGTAGTTACACTCGATGTATCTTGGAAACGTCTTAATCTGGGGATCAGTTAAATGTAAAATAAATTGCATATAATGAAAAGGCATTAAGTTACTCAAACCCATGTATTTAATAATACATTTAAGTTCGTGTCTATCTAAACACCTAAGATCACCTTACATAGCAAAATATACAATTTGAGAATATACATATATATATTTTTTTTAAATGGTACACAAGACAGATGTTTGAATACTGCTAAGAGTCGAACTGTCGAGAGTTCCTGAGCCAGGGAGCAGTACAGCTGAATGCTCTGGCAGCCATACTTTGGAGCCAAAAGGGGGAAATGATCAGGAGACTAGCTGAAGAGGACAGAAGGGAGCAGGGGATGTATTCCTGCAGGAGGTTGGACAGGTAGGTGGGGGCCAGTTTATAAAGAGCTCTGTAGGGGGAGGATAAGGATCTTTAAATAGATCCAGCATTGGACAGGAAGCTTGATGAGAATGGATGTGATGTGGTCACTGGACTTCATGCAGGTAATGATACAGGGAGATGAGTTTTGGTAAATTATTTTGTCATCAGTTCAATGCAGTTTCTTAGTTTTACATAGAGATTATACAAAAACATTAGAACATCTTGGCACAATTAACACTGCCATCTTTTTATTGCAGTTAATACAAATAGGGAATATTGTCATCTGTTTATTGTTCAAAATGCTTGTACAAAGATCTTGCATAGCCTATAAAGGTTTAAAAAAAAAAAAAGCCTTGTGCAATGTCAGATATGATTCATGGCCATCTCATCCTGAAGGAAAGGAAATGTACAATGTTCAAAACAGCAAACAACATTCCCACACAATCTATATGTGGTTATATCACTACCCAGCTATATAGTATATTTGTAGATGTCTAATACAGGACCTAATTGTAAATGACCTACAAGCACTGTGGCTAAGATATTCCCCTACCTGAACGACGTTTCCAAGCTCCTGCAACGTTTCTTGGTAACGGCCTTCCATGCGTTTCAAGCTCCCAGGAGGGACTATCTGCTTCTGGATCCCAGGGCTGCCCGCATCCACCACCATCTGGAGGAAATTCTTCTCCTGCGGAGGAGGAAAGTTCAGAGTGCAACTACAGTTCAACTGTTGTAGAAAGTAACAGACCCATGTTCAAGTTAGAAATCTCACCTGAATTCCCAAAAGAAATGTAAACGCCAGTCCAGCTTTCCCTGCTCTGGCGGTTCTTCCAATCCTGTTCCATAAAAACAAGACAGCTAAGCTATAGTACAACAGCCATGATTGGTAAGTAAATCGTCCCTTTGAGTCACTGGGGCCTCATACCTGTGAATGTAGGTCCGGATGTACTGTGGGGCATCATAGTTCACAACAAACTTAACCCCGTCAATGTCGATGCCTCTGGACGCAGCGTCTGTGCTGATCAAACTTTAACACAAACAACATGGTTAGACCAAAGTCAAAGAAACAGGGACAAATGTGGCACCTTTACACACACACACACACACACACACACACACACCTGAATCTCTCTCTCACACACACACACACACACACACCTTACAGCTGAATCTCTCTCCCTCACGCCCACACCCAAACACACACTACTTACAGCTGAATCTTTCCCTGCTGAAAATCCTTTAGTGTTTTCCTCCTCTCGCTGGGTGATAAGCGTGAGGAAAACTCGGCAACCTGTACTCCACCAAAAAGCTGTACAAACAAGTACAGTCTACGACACAGAACACAGTCATCAGAAACTCCACTAAGTTGATGGAAGCCTGAACGGTCAGAGACTGAACGTAATGATGCAGGAGCAACAAACGGAGTAGTCAGCGAACCTGTGAGCAGCGTCTCTGGAGTTGATGAAGCACAAAATGGGACTGAACTTCATTCGTAGTATGAAGTGGAGCATGAGGAGGGGTTTATTACCTAGAGTGCAGGGAACATAGTACTCCTGGAGACACAAAATGAGATCCGTTCGATACTTTCCACATGAAAGTGGTACACGTTTTCACATGAACTCTTCCCAGGTGTAGTGTGTACACTTGACAATTGTAGAAATAGCTCTGTTGGCCCTTTTCGACCCACGTGGAACGGGTTCCGTTGCGGTTTGCGAACCTCGTATGGAACCGTTTCCGGGGCATTTCGACCAGAAATACATCGGTTTGCAACAGGGGGCACTTTGGTTCCCAGCTGGAACCCGAAAAGAGGAGGGTTTTTTTCCCCGGAACCAAAGTGCGAACCATTACGACATGAATGGGTGTGTCATATTCTACAGGTTGGAAAGACTGGATGGAAACACGGCTGGTTCGCAAGATGGCACCAAGGTTCCAAGATCCTGAACGGAACCAGTTCAACCAGTTCGGAGCCCGTTCCTCGTCGGTCGAAAAGGGTTCTCTGAGGATTCGACTAACCGTAAGGCCCTGCGGGAAGTTGAAGCGTTCTTGCGTCTGGGAGGTTCCGGTTCCCTGACTGGTGGTGCAGCCGTGGACGGAGCTGAAGAGCCGGGGGAGGTGCAGACCCAGCTGCTGCAGCTTCTCGGGGTTCTGGGTCAGCGTGGCCGAGAACAGCAGCTTCTGGAGGGGCATCTGAGGAGGAGAAAGGCTGCAACCAAGCAACAAAAGTAAAACCACTCCATTAGCTTTTTTTGTGCTTTGTTGCTGTCCGTTGCCTACTACTCTCTGAGAACGAAAGGCATCTACTGCAGAAATAAAAACAACTGTCATTTTTGCCACATTGGAACGGACTGATTGAATAGGTTTACTAAAACTCCTATGACATAACCTAGAAAACTCCTACCTGGCTGCTGTGATGTGTGACGGTTCGGTCCTGCTGAATATCGACGCAGCATCAGGACCCCTCTTTGGTCTGTACACGGCTTTCGTCACCTGACCAAGCCACGACTGGTGCATGCTGTCAATCATCCGATCAGCCTCATCGATGATCTAGTGTACGTTGAAAGAGGGGGTAAATAAGGACAGGGAGAAAATGAACAACTCTTTGATTTCATTTATACATTCGTGAATTCAAAGCGGGGGTAGCTCCTATGGAGACCATGCCTTGGCTACTTAGGAAGCAAGTCCTACTGTGGCTGTTTTCTAAGTATGAACCCTCCATTGATCATGATTATGAACCCACCAAGAAGCGGAGGTGTTCCAAATTAAAAGCAGGATTCTTGTTGATGTGGTCCACCAGTCTACCGGGGGTTGCAACAACAATGTCTGCCAAACTGCGGTTACTTCCACCTCTGTAAAACAAACACAAATGATACAAGTAAGATTGAGAGCTGATCTCGGACCATTCATTGGTTTGCCTTACGCCTTAGGGTTTCTAGCCAAGACAACATTGGAATAGACGTGGGTGCTTCCACCTGTTTTCAGAGAGAGAGGCCTGCTCGGCCGCCAAGGACTTCTGACCCGCCAGCATCACCACTTTCAGGGGGGTCCCTTCAGAGTACGAGGTGAATACTTTGCAAACCTACAGGTGGGTTAAGAGAGCGAGTTCAGAGTAGAGCCACCAGAGAGTAGTAAACGACGCCATGGTCATGGCATCCAAGTGGAGTGCTAGTTGGAGGAGTACCTGTTGTGCCAGCTCTTTAGTGGGCAACACAGCCAGAGCCCGTACACCACACACCACTCGCTCCATCAGCACCTATTGTTTAAAGAAAGCAAGGAATCCCAATCGCTGATATAAAAAGAGAATGGTCATCTTGCACTCTACACACACAGAAAAGTAGAGATAGTTACCGTGTATTAAAAACTGTACCTGAACAATCGGTATGACAAACGCTAGAGTCTTTCCACTTCCTGTTGGGGCAGACACACAAATATCCCTGGGTTTGCCCCCTCCTCTACTAATCAGCAGACTGTGCCCCGCACTCTCCAAAATGGCTGGGATTACTTCTGCTTGAACTGCACAACAACAAAACATTTTTTTATTATATTAGCATGCCTGAATGAGCTCCAACAACCTACATTTAATGCAATTGTGAGATTGCACATTGTAAATGATGTGTTTACCAGGGAAGAAGTGTTTGATTCCACTACTTTCCAGCTTCTTTATGAGCTTTGTGGAGATTCCGTGGACCTCAGCGATAGGAACAAGGTTGCTCCGGATATCTCTGTGAATCACATCCGGCTGAGCAAGCCACCGAGGAAGAACTCGTTGCACCTTTAAAAAAAATATATAATAATAATAATACTAATGCTTAGAATAGTGTGCTATATAGACTTGTCTCACAGGAAAAGTAGTTCGGCTAAGTCACACAACAAAACTATTGTGGTGAGACAAGTTAGCAATCGGTGCAGTACCTTTTGAACAGTTTTTTTCTCAAATCCTCCAAGAATTGTAAAACTGGTCTGGACAGAATTCTCCTGGGAATCCTGTTCAGAATCCTTCCCCTGCAGTTCCTGTACTTGGTCCTTCCCTCCACCTTCATTCTCGTCTAGGTGATCATTACTCGGTGAAGATACCAGGCTTTTCTGCACACCTAGTTCCGCACATAAAGAAGGAACACATTTAAAGTGTAATATGAGATATATGCTTTATTCTATACTAAAGTAAAAGTGAGGGACTGAAATACGGACACACACTGGTGTCCTCACCCTTCAGCTGTTCATTTTGGTCTGTCCTTTTCTTCTTCTTCTTCTTCTTCTGCTCCTCCTCCTCCTTCTCCTTCTCCTCCTCCTCCTCCTTAGCAGGACTTTGCTGGTCTTCAATATTAGCAGCAGTCCGGGACTCTGTTTGGGTTTCTTCTCCTCTTTTCCTTTTTGTACGCTGTGTTTCTTTATCCCTTTCCACTTGGAGCTTTCTTTTCATTTTTGGAGGCACTTTATCTGTGCAAGTCTGAACTTTTCCCTGAACTTCATTCTGGCACGGCAAACTCAGTTTTTCTTTGTTTTTCACCTTCATCTGTAGCTTTGCCAGCAGAGCTTTAGATCGCGATTCATCGTTTGACTCTTTGTGCTCCTCGTCTGCCAAGTATCTGTAAACAAAAGTCTGGTCATTATTGATGATTTTAGACAAGATCTGTTGACTGCTATCAAGTATATATGTGTGTTTCCCCCCTGCCCCAAACCAGCCCATCCTCACACAACCAGTAATCTGACAAAAATCACAAACCTGTTAATATAAAAGAGAGACATTTCAAAAATACTATTCCACCAGAATAAAGTGAAACCAAGTAATTTGGTGGCTTAACAATAAAACAGTTGAACGAACGAGAAAACGATTCTATTATTCACGTGTTTCGGTTTTTGACAGTCGCCCGAAGATGACGTCCACCGTGGTTCACCTACAAATTAACTGCCGTTAAAAAACACCGAAGAAGAAGATTGGATGACGATTGTGCGCGGTATTTTTTAAAACTGCTTCTTAGACTGTTAGCATTTGTGGCTGATACAAGTTGAAGCTAACTTTTAGTTGTAAGTTTCGGCTAGAGGAGGGTGTTTGGCAACAACGCCATTGAGCCAAATGGCAGAAGAATCTGCGGTGAAAGTCTGTGTTCGCGTTCGCCCTCTTATAGAACGGTGAGGTTATAAACGTTACGTTAGCAAATTTACCTTAGTGTTGACGGTTAAAATTGACAACATACTAACGTTAGCAGGGTAAGTTTGTCTGCCCGAAACCAGAAACTAGCTAGCTATCTCATGTTTGCTAACCCCACCCTGGTAGGCAGGTCATAACATTACCTGGTTTTCTAACTAAATAGAAAAAACATGTAAGCTTAAGAATGTTCCAATTAGAAACTCTGAAAGTCAAGCCATCTGTTTTGTTGCATAACAAAATGGTATTTAATTGACGCGGTCATTGTAACTTGTTGCTGTTGTGGTCAGTGTTGGTGAAACTGAGCTTGCATTTGGCTCTAGCCTAATAAGGATTGTTGCATAAACTATACTTTAAATGATGTGTTGCATGGTCTGATGGTGACTGAAACTTCTGCATTTTTTGGATCAAATTTGCCTTGCTAATGTTTGAACACGCGTAGCCTTTGTTGGCTACACTTGACTAGAAACTGCTTGAAAGTCAGAGATCATTACATGGGAATTATTCCACCTTCAAACCTGAAATAAACTTAAGTTTAACCCACGATGTCTGAATTGCGTAGCCCTGAAAGTAACGTTAGAAAGATATGGTTACTAAATGCCACCTTAGTCTTGACTTGCTAATCAGGTACATTTTGTGTCACTGCACTGCTTCGAATGGAAGTGAGTAATCTCTAATCTGTCGGATTACAAAGATATCGTTTCCTGTAGCCAAGGAATTCAAAAATAAATTCAGATGAACTTTGAGATTGAGCAAAGAATAGCTTTCGGGTTTCTAATGAAGTAATGTTTGTTTTCACAGAGAAAGGGCTTCTGCAGTCAAAGATGAGCCTGTGCAACTGTATTGGAGAGCTGAAAAGCAATCAATTCATCAAATTGAGGATGGGAATTCTGGTAAAAGCTTCTGTTTTGGTGAGTTGTGAAACAATATTCTGAATCAAAAAAAGTTTTTGATGAGGTAAACCTACACATTTTAAAGACAACATGTTGATTCATTGATCCAGCCTGATGCCAATCATACATTCTTCTTCCAATTTCAAGACACCAATGACACCACCTGAATATACACTGTATTCTTAACATGTAGCCTGCTAGCATTAAACCCAGAAAAGCTATGCAACGTTGTTAGCTTGTAAATACGAATAGCAATAATAATTGATTGATTGATATATTGCTTTTCTAGACACCCATAGCACTTTGCAATGTGGGGGGACTCACAATTAGGTCGCCAGTGTGTAGCACCCACCTGGGTGATGCCACGGCAGCCAGACTTGCTTACCACACGTTGGTTGAAAGAGCAACTGAAGAGCCACAAGGGGCAGGATAGGGGATAGAATAGCCAATTGAGATCTGAAGGGAGGGTTAGGTGGCCATGGTGGACATAGGGCCAGTGTGTTAATGTAGCCGTGGTTACCCCCTACTCTTTTCGAGAAGATCCTTTAGTGACCACAGAGAGTCAGGACACCTGGGTTAACACGCCCTACTCTTTACGAGAAGTGCCATGGGATCTTTAGTGACCACAGAGAGTCAGGACCCCCGTTTAACGTCCCATCTGAAAGACACTCTGTACAAGACGATGTCCCTGTCACTCCTAGGCGTATCATTTATATGTTACAAAGTGCTACTATAAGATAGTATTGTTGTACCTTCTAGCATATTACTGTAGTGTCACATTCAAACTTTCATAGTTTATACAGAGAGAATGTGTTTTCCTTTTATACATACATACATACATACATACATACATACATACATACATACATACATACATACATACATACATAGATGATTACATTACAAATTACACTCTTTAATCATAGTGTTAAGCTAAAGTCATTAACGTAATGCTAATGCGTAATGCGACATTTTTGTCTGGTTGTACATTTATGTTTATTTATGTTGAGTCATTAACTTTAAGCTTATGTTAATGACAGCTTACACCTAGTATATGTATACAGCATTATTTATCTAATTTTAAAGAATAATATTTGCAGTGTTTTTAAAAGACAAGCACCATTTCCCTGTGAAGCAAAATCATATTAAAGTAAACAATCTCTTTGGGGACCCTTCTTGTTAGTGTGTGTTTCTCTTGTTTTTTTTTTATTTAGACAGAGTTTTTAACTCTGAAGAAACAACTGACCAACTGTACCAAGACTTTGCAAAGCCACTGGTTGTTTCCACTGTTGAAGGATACAATGGTAGGAGTTCAGTGCACTAAATTGTATTTAATATCAAAGTTAAATGTAGATTTTGTTATATGACAACCAAGTGCAAAGAGTATCTTTTCTATTGTGCCTAGTTTTGAATTGAATCAATTTAAATAAAAAATCTCTTTACAGGAACAATATTTGCTTATGGCCAAACTGCTTCTGGAAAGACGTTCACAATGATGGGGAACGATCTTATACCAGGAGTGATACCTCTGGCCATGAAGGACGTCTTCCAAGCCATAAAGAATGTGAGGAATCGCCATGTTGCATGGATGTGTGTGTTCTTTGTTGTATTGTTCGTATTGTCACAGGTTCACTTTTGCCTGCAGTTGCCCAAGAAGGAGTTCCTTCTCAGAGTTTCGTACATGGAAATCTACAACGAAACGGTCACCGATCTGCTCGGCGACAGCACAAAAAGGAGACCCCTTGAAATCCGTGAAGGAAGCAATGTAAGGCGTTTTATTGATTTAAAAAAAAAAAAGATGTACACACCCAGGCCCTTAAACAAAGTCACAATGTTATCACCCTTTTTCAGAAAAATGTGTATGTCGGGGATCTTACCGAAGAGGTGGTTACATCTCCTGAACAAGCTCTGGGTTGGATTAGAAAAGGAGAAAGTAAGAAACTCCAACTTTTCCATGCCAAGTATACATTTTACTACACCTTAGTAAAAATTAAGATGTTACATGAAAACCCATAACAATCTGTGATTTTTGTCAAGTGACAGCAGGAGGCTGATACCATCAAACATCCCTGCCACAGTATTAACCCATGATGTGCATAGATGTTCTGCCACAGTATTAACCCATGATGTGCATAGATGTTCTGCCACAGTATTAACCCATGATGTGCATAGATGTTCTGCCACAGTATTAACCCCATGATGTTTATAGATGTGTTCTGCCTCAGTATTAACCCATGATGTGCATAGATGTTCTGCCACAGTATTAACCCATGATGTGCATAGATGTTCTGCCACAGTATTAACCCCATAATGTTTATAGATGTGTTTGCGAAGTGCTTTCGTCGTACTACTATTTCTTTACTTACTTTACTTTATAACATAAAAAAAATGTGATGCTTTCACACTTCTATTGCGATTTGCTTACAGAAAATCGTCACTATGGAGAGACCAAAATGAATCAACGGAGCAGTCGTTCACACACCATTTTTCGAATGGTAGGATCATCTCTAAAAGCATAGGGACTAGGCTGGCATCGCACTCTGTAGCTTAACGTACTTAAGCAAGCTGTTCTCAAGCGTTTACTATAATGTTCCCTCCAGATCTTGGAGAGCAGAAACAGAAGTGACACAGAATCTGGAGAAAGCTCAGATGGAGCTATTATAGTGTCTCATTTGGTATGTTGATTCAGACACGCAAGAACTTCCCATTGCAAGTGCACCCTTTGTTTAGCGTCTGTAGTTTGACGCGTCCGATTGCTTCCTAGAATTTGGTGGACCTGGCTGGGGCTGAGAGAGCTAGTCAAACAGGAGCTGAAGGTAAGCCTCTTTAAAACACAATCGTGCGTGTGCGTGTTGGAGGGCGGTGTTGCAATGACATTGTCTCTGCGTTTAATTCCATTTTTGATCTGCCTGCTTGTGCTGTTCTGGGATCTCAGGTGCCCGTTTCAAAGAAGGATGTAACATTAACCGCAGCCTGTTTGCGCTTTGCCAAGTAATAAAGAAACTCTCAGACGAGAGCCAGAAGTGAGTAATCCATTGATGCGGCTGGGTATATATTTTGTGTGCCAACGGTTTTCTGTCAAGATTTGCGGATGGCTCTTTTTAACCGATTTAATGGAATCCCAATCTATCCATCTAGGGGTTTCATCAGTTACAGAGACAGCAAACTGACTCGCATCCTGCAGAACTCCCTGGGTGGAAATGCCAAAACTGTGATCATCTGCACAGTCACTGCTGTTGTGATTGAGGAAACGATAAGCACTCTCCAGGTAGGGTAAACGATAAGTACTCTCCAGGTAGGGTAAACGATAAGCACTCTATAGGTAGGGTGGACGATAAGCACTCTTTAGGTAGGGTGGACGATAAGCACTCTCCAGGTAGGGTGGACGATAAGCACTCTCCAGGTAGGGTGGACGATAAGCACTCTCCAGGTAGGGTGGACGATAAGCACTCTCCAGGTAGGGTGGACGATAAGCACTCTCCAGGTAGGGTGGAGTGTCGTCGTCCCCCCCCCTCCCGCGAACTTTGAAGGAAAGTCTTGTTTACGTGAGTGCCTCCGGGCACGCCTAACCGCTGCATCCTTGCCGTCACAGTTTGCCAGTGCAGCCCAGAAGATGAAAAACGACCCTCACGTCACAGAGGTCTCAGATGATGGTGCCCTCCTGAAACGGTATCGCAACGAAATCGAGGATCTGAAAAGACGTCTTCAGGAGGCAAGTACGCATGGCTTCATGGCCAGCGGTGAAAGCTAAAGAGGATTTGGCAGATTTTGTTCTTACCTTAATCTCTTCAACTGTCGCAAAGACTTAGGGTTAGGGCCCTAAACGGTTCGTATTTGAATGATCTGTCTCGGTTAGTCAAACCTGCTTGCTTATGAATTGGTTCTTTTGTTAGATTTAGGAGGGCAGTCTCTATTCAGTCGCCTCTTCCCCTCTACTGCTACAGCTGCTTAGCCTGTCAATCACATCTAGCCACCAGGCTGTCAATCACGTCTAGCCATCAGGCTGTCAATCACATCTATAGCCATCAGCCTGTCAATCACGTCTAGCCATCAGGCTGTCAATCACATCTATAGCCATCAGGCTGTCAATCACGTCTAGCCATCAGGCTGTCAATCACGTCTATAGCCATCAGGCTGTCAATCACGTCTATAGCCATCAGCCTGTCAATCACGTCTATAGCCATCGGGGCAGTAGACAGCGCCCAGTTTGTAAAATCAGATCAGTTTGCCTTTGAGGAGAGAACACAGGTGGTGTGTAGCAGGTGGTTGTGTAAGGGTTATTACGGGTCCAGTTCCTTTAAGTGAAGACTGTCATCCTACAGATGGAAATATAACCAAAAGCCCATGTCAACCTGAACAGTTGAACAGGAAACAGTACATTATTTTATAGGGGAATCTCCTCCCCTGATCACTATTCAGTGTCGTGGCTAGAATTTCAAAGTTAGCGCACCTTACTCACGATTCAGATGTTGCTTGGATGCCTAATGAATACGCCTAGCCTGAACGGCTCCAGAATTCCGTTTGATCCTGAAGCCTAGAGGAACATCTGTAATGAGGTTTGGTTTCCGGCCCCACCGTAGGTCTCTCTGGTCACACAGGCCAATGCCAACGAGAAGGAGACACTCTCCCAGCTGCTGCAGGAGAGGGACCAGCTCCAACTAGACCAGGAGGACAGGATCAAGAACCTCACCAACCTGTTGGTGACGAGTTCCACCTTTGTGAAAAGGGTGAGCACTGCTTTGCTGCCGTACGGCGATGAACACAACTTCTGCACACTGTTCCGACGCATGATAGGCATTACGCGCAGTAGATGGAAAAAAGTGTTTTCATAACTTCTGTAAGGTTTTGCAGATGATTGGGAGCAAACATTTACGTGATAAACCTTTTAGTTTTGCAAATTGACTCAGCGTGCAATGACTAATGAGAACACAAAGGGGATCATATTTCTGCTCCCTGGTCATTGTCCACTGCTGGCTTTGTCATACACGGCCTATTGGCATTCATCCTACCTGTGCTGTTTTCCCCTCAAAATATAAGGCTAGTTAGACAATAAATAGTTGATAGTCATTGCTCTCTGACACAATATTGTGTTACCTTTTGGTCAAGATGCCAAAACGCAGAGTTACCTGGGGAGGCAAGTTGGTGAACGCGGCCCAAGCGGAGTTTCATAATGTGGAGTCGGACTTCAGTTTCGTAGAGCCTTTCTCTAAGAGAAATAAAATTGATCTGACTGTGCTGCAAGAGGGTAAGTGAAAGAAAAAAGAAGAGGGTAAAAAAAGCTTAAAAAAACACGTTTGTTTAGTATTTCGACATGTTATATTCTCTTTTGTGTTTGTGTTTGCTTAGAGGGAGAATTTGATTCTCGTTTGGAAAACCCAGAGGAGCCTAACTTTGACAGGACCGAACAGAACAATGTGACCATGGGAAGTTTTTCTGACAGGTGAGTCTTAGTAGAATAACAGACTAAACAAAACTAGCATTCAAAAGGAGGATTCGACTGACTGGTGACACAGCCCATAGTTTACTAGACAGCTGCTGACTAGGGCTCACAGAGGACTTCAAAACCTTCAACTTTTGACAACAAACAGAATAGAGTCTTTAGAGCAAAGTTATTGAAATTCATAGTTCAAAATTTGTCTCATTCTTAAAGCCCTGTGCAAGGATTGTATTGTTACACATACTCTTTTCTTGTTTGTCCTCTCCAAGTGAGTCTCCTTGCTGGATGAATCCCGCTAAGCTGTCCTGCCTTGAGCGAGAGCTGGAGTCTGAGTCTCGGCTGAAAAGGGAGGCCGAGGAGAAAGTGGAGGCTCTGGAACGACAGCTGGAGGAGAAGACTCCACAGCCCAGTGAGGAGCAGGAGCAGGTCCCTCATTTAATATCACGTTTGTGGAAATGGTTTATGAATAAATGACAGATCACTACATTTTGGCCACATGAATGATCCAACATTCTCTTTCTTTCTTCACAGATAAAGAAACAATTTGAGGAGACCATTCAACTTTGTGAGAATTTGGTTTCAGAGAAGGTATTTCGTTCTAGACTTATTGCTCATTGGTACTGTGAAATATTTTATAGTCCATTCATGAGATGTGTTCATGAGAAAGGTGGCGTTGTTTTTTTTTAAAGTAACACGCAAAGTTGAAAGAAAAAAAAATGTACCCCAATTCAGACGAGCAGACATGTACGAAGTTCATCCCAGAATAAAGATCTGTATGGGCTTCACGCTAGCTGTGTTAGCTCAATAACTGGCTGCGGTAGGAAGCCACTAGCCTAGCGCTTGTGAAATGGGTTAATATGCCCCTATCTGAATCTCCAGTCAAAGTTGTTTAAGCGATACATCTGGAGTTTTTGTGATGACTAACAATATAAAAACGCCATCTTTGTTGTTTTTGATGCAGCTACCTCTGGAGCTACTTTTCAACGGAACCTTGTATCTATCCACTGAGCACAGGGATTATTGCTGTAACAAAAACAATCAGGGTGTCGTTTTTCATGTTCGTTTGAAGTCGTCTTGAAGACTCCCGTATTTTTTTTTTTTTTTTTAAATAATAAAAAAAGCTCTGCCTTGGACATTCCTATCGGGGTATCTCCCCCCACTTCATAGGAGCTAGGCTAGTGGTTTCCTAGTGCCCCCAGTTATTGAGCTAACCCAGCTAGCGTTCAGCCCATACGGATCTTTATACTTTACACAATGGGATGGAGATGGTGTCCGTTTCCTTGTCTGACTCAGTAAGATAGTAATTAACAGATTTCTGCCTAAACCTAGCGTGTTCTTTTTAGGGTGGTCGCTTAGTATTGCCGTCTCATCCTCTGTGAACAGGACATGGTGGCTGTAGAGCGTGACTACCTGAAGCAGGAGCTAAGCATTTTTATGGAGCAGATCGAAAATCTTGAGAAGGAGAAAACGACTCTGGAAAAAGAGAGGACGTCTCTTCAACAGGAACTGCAAGACAGAAAAGACATGGAGGAGTTTATGTCGCTGGAGGAAGAGTGCAAGCAAACTCATGAGGTGAACTTCCTGTTTCCTGTTGGTCTTGCAGCGCATGTTGGACTAGTCGTCGTCCAAGAGGAAACATTCCTGTTTATGTGTAGTCTTTGAGGGTGTGTGTGTGTGTGTGTAATCATCCCACAGATGGAGCTACAGAATGAAATAGCCTCTTTGAAAAGGGTTGTTGAAACTTCGGAACTTGCTTGTAAAGAACTTGAGGTGGGTGCATGTTAACCAAGGAAGTTGTAAAAAAAAATTGTGAGTAAGGTTTTTCTGTTTATGACCCCCAAATCGTCTTCTCCAAAGGCCAATCTACAGTCCATGTCTGAGGAGCTTAAACAGAAAGTTGATTTAGCTGAGGAACTCCAAAATCTGGTATGTTTGTGTAATTGTTAAAGAATGGCTCTTCTCACATCGACTCCAAACCAAATCTCTAGCGACTGTAACTAAAGGTCTGTGAATCTCCTCCAGAATGGCAGGGACTTGGTCCAGCAGGTGTCTCAGCTACGGCGCTCTCTGGACGACGCAGAGGGGTTGAGCAGGGACACCAAGAAGGAATGGGCTTTCCTGCGCAGCGAAAACATCTCCCTGAAGGAGAAAGATGTACGTGCTAATGCACCATAGCTCACAAACACCTCCTGTGTTTACGCCTTTTAGCAGGTATTCACAACCTTGAACGTTGTTAGAATTGCTTTTCAAGTTTGACTTTTTGCGGCCTGCAGCTGGTTCTAACGGCGAACCATGAGAAGATGGAGAGTGAGGTGAATGGCCTACGCTATCAGCTAGAGGCCGCTAAGTCACGCTTCAACCAGATGCAGCTGGACCTGCAGAGGGAGTTGCAGGGGGCCTTCGAGGAGAACACCAAGCTCACCGCTCTGCTTGATGGGAAAGTCCCCAAAAGTAAGTGGGACTTAAGGGCGGTGGCTCACTGGGCTAAGGCGCACCACAAAGGCCAGGCCTTGACGCAGCGGCCCGGGTTCGATTCCGACCCGGGGCCTTTGCTGCATGTCCTTCTCTCTCTCTCTCTCCTAACTTTCCTGTCTGCTGACTGTCCTGTCAATAAAGCGTAATTGCCTCCAAAACTATCTTGAAAAAGTACGTGTGACTCTGGTACGGCATCGTCACAGTATGAACTTGATGTCTGCTACCAGAGCGCTTAAGTTCCCATCTTCTGTTAGATCTCATGGACAGTTTGGAGCTCGAGAGAACCCTTGCCACCTTGAAGAAAACGGTCGCAGCATCTCATGGAGAAGGAGAAGTCCTTCGAGCACAGTTACAAGAATTGAGCTCTCTCAAATGCCTCCCAGAGCAAGTGGACCTCTTGAAGAACCAGGTACTGTTCAGGGAAAATCCGATATTCAGAGGAATTCATAAAAAAAAAAAAAAAGTATAGTATATGCTGTGAAATCATCCTGATAGCTTGCTATTAAATTAGAAGGTATTTCATAAAGAGCCATCCTGAGAATAGGCCTCAGTTTGTGCCAGCTGACCATCTATGGAACGCCCTCCAGGTGCAGTATCTTACCGAGGAGCTGTGTGAGGTTAGAGCCGAGCGGGACGGCCTGCTCTCGGCCTCCTCGCTCCACGCTCAGACCTCGGAGGCACGGCTGCTGGAGCAGCAGAGGGAGGCTGAGCAGAGAGAGACCCAGCTGACCCAGCAATGCGCCGGTATCACGGAGCAACTGGAGGCTCTCCGCGCGGACCTCGAGCACGCGGCCGCGGAAAACGTCCGCCTCCTGGCTACTGCGGAGGACTACAACTTGAGGGTAAGCCTTGCCGGAATAAGAAACGGGATACTGGGTAACAAAATCAAAACATCGTCGACTTGAAGCAAACTTCCGTTTCCCAAATCCTGCACACGTTTCTCTTCAAGCCCTCAAGCAAGCAAGCACGCATGCATTTGTAAAGGTTTCTAGTACTGACTACTTCCTATAAAAAGCCTAACATAAATACATAACATTCTCTTCATTGTGTACAATCTACAAACGTTTTTTGCCAAAGGAGAGTGAACATGCACAAGCAGCAGGAGGAGAGAAATGGAATGAGGTGCAGCAACAGGTGAATGACTTGGAGGAGAAGCTCGCAGACAGTGAATTGGCCAGAAGCACAGAGGAGGAAATTGGCAAGGAACTCCAGGAACAGGTAAAACATGGACGTTAGTGGCACAAGGATTTGTTGTTTGAATCGAAACCTTTAGCTGTTACAACTACACTACACTGGGTCCTGTCCCAGGCACATCATAACATCAAAGTTTAGCCATTTGGTCTAAATTTAAATACTACAGGTATTATTTAAGTGAGTATTTTACTTTGGTAAAATAATTGAGCAATTTACATTCTGGGCATCTCCTGTCATGCATTCATTTTTTGACTGGTCTCAAACTCGCTTCAACTGTGACTCTGCTGCTGTACATTTAGGCCTATTGCAAGTTCAATTACCATCTGTCCTCTACTTAAGCAGGAAGCTTTCTTTTGAAACTTCAAATGTGGTGTTAACCAATGTTTTACCGTTACTTACAACCAAAATTGATTCCCAGACCATACATCAATTTTCAGTTAAATAGCGGTCTTTGCTTTCCAAGTAGTTCACATTCTGAAACTTACAGATGTTATAAATGTGTTGAAGAAATATAAATGCATCAAGTTTATAAGAATGAATGTGTTTTGGTTTATCATGTGAATAGATCAACCAGCTGACTGAGGAACTTGAGAGTGTGCGAGTGGAAAGAGACAGTCGCCTTTCTGAGAAGACTGCAGGTCCTCATAATTCCACCGAGGAGTTGGAGCAGCTTGTCTCTACTGTAACAGCTCTCACTGAGGAGAGAGACCAGCTCAAGGAGATTCTGGAGCGACTGAGAGAGGAGAGGAAGACTGATGTTGAGGAAAAGATGGAGACGGTAGTTGTTTGTGGAACTTCCATTTTATCTGTACTTTATTGTTGGCTTCTAAAGGTTCTATTTGCAGAGTGACTTACTGGAACATCTCTTCCTCAGGTTGTTCAGATCCAGGTAGAACTGCAACAGCAGCAGCAATTAAACTCTGAGCAGCAGGAGATCCTGGAGGGACTGAGAGAGGAGAGGACCCAACTGAAGACTGACGTAGAGGAGAAGATGGAGACGGTATTAGTTGCATTACGTTCATTTTTGTTTTAGAATGATATTTTCTTTCTTGAAGTCTATCCCACTGTGTAGACTGCGTTCCATTAAAATGTCTTAGCCTGAAATGTGACTTGCCGTGTAATTTATTTTTCATTCTTAAAATGACCTTTTTACCCCTTGTTCCATAGCACCTGGGTTGAGCAAGGTTCTGAAAATATGAATGTTTTACTTGGATTGTTTGCATAATCAGCCGTTGCTTACAACCAAAATTGATTCCCAAACATCAATATTAAATGATGAAATAGCAGTCTTTGCTTTCCAAGTAGTTCACATTCTGAAACTTGCAGACGTTCCGGAACGTTAAGAAGAAATATAAATGCTTCAAGTTTATAAGAATGAATGTGTTTTGGTTTATCATGTGAATAGATCAACCAGCTGACTGAGGAACTTGAGAGTGTGCGAGTGGAAAGAGACAGTCTCCTTTCTGAGAAGACTGCAGGTCCTCATAATTCCACAGAGGAGTTGGAGCAGCTTGTCTCTACTGTAACAGCTCTCACTGAGGAGAGAGACCAGCTCAAGGAGATTCTGGAGGGATTGAGAGAGGAGAGGAAGACTGATGTTGAGGAAAAGATGGAGACGGTAGTTGTTTGTGGAACTTCCATTTTATCTGTACTTTATTGTTGGCTTCTAAAGGTTCTATTTGCAGAGTGACTTACTGGAACATCTCTTCCTCAGGTTGTTCAGATCCAGGTAGAACTGCAACAGCAGCAGCAATTAAACTCTGAGCAGCAGGAGATTCTGGAGGGACTGAGAGAGGAGAGGACCCAACTGAAGACTGACGTTGAGGAGAAGATGGAGACGGTATTAGTTGCATTACGTTCATTTTTGTTTTAGAATGATATTTTCTTTCTTGAAGTCTATCCCACTGTGTAGACTGCGTTCCATTAAAATGTCTTAGCCTGAAATGTGACTTGCCGTATAATTTATTTTTCATTCTTAAAATGACCTTTTTACCCCTTGTTCCATAGCACCTGGGTTGAGCAAGGTTCTGTAAATATGAATGTTTTACTTGGATTGCTTGCATAATCAGCCGTTGCTTACAACCAAAATTGATTCCCAAACATCAATATTAAATGATGAAATAGCAGTCTTTGCTTTCCAAGTAGTTCACATTCTGAAACTTGCAGACGTTCCGGAACGTTAAGAAGAAATATAAATGCTTCAAGTTTATAAGAATGAATGTGTTTTGGTTTATCATGTGAATAGATCAACCAGCTGACTGAGGAACTTGAGAGTGTGCGAGTGGAAAGAGACAGTCGCCTTTCTGAGAAGACTGCAGGTCCTCATAATTCCACAGAGGAGTTGGAGCAGCTTCTCTCTACTGTAACAGCTCTCACTGAGGAGAGAGACCAGCTCAAGGAGATTCTGGAAGGACTGAGAGAGGAGAGGAACTCACTGCAGACTGGCGTAGAGGAAAAGATGGAGACGGTATTAGTTGTTTGAGTTTCTTGAACTTCCGTTTTATCTGTACTTTATTGTAGTCTTAGAACTGTTCTATGTCTGCAGAGTTTTTCTGAATACACAGGATACGATGTTATAATATACATTATGTCATTATCCACTCTGAGCACTTTAAAAAACTATATTTAAAAAGGTTTTGGGTTGAGAGCAGATATGTCATTGGGGTTTTCAAGAGGGCACCTTCCATCCTGGATGTTTCGTTTATTTGAGCCCATGACACCTCCAGAAGGCTTCGCCGTGCGCAATGACGTCTCAGAGCCCCCCCCCCTCCTCTCTATATCCGCTCTCGGTATGGCCAGATAATCATAGAATAAATATCCTGTACACACCTCCAACTGCTGGTTTAAAGGTGGAATGCTCACAGCTGAAAGATTAACCATACAAAAGAAACCAAACTTCATCACATGTAAATACCTTATACCTATACCCACTCTCAACAGCTTTTTTGAAACATGGAACGCTAGAACAATTGAAAGAATAACCTTAGATTGTAAACCTAATATTTCCCTACTCTATACCTGTATTGCTTGCGAAATCAACTGTCGCTCACCACCAAAATGAATTCCTAGACATCAGTATTAAATTAAATAGCAGTCTTTGCTTTCCAAGTAGTTCACTTTCTGAAACTTGCAGACGGAACGTTAAGAAGAAATGTAAGTGCTTCAAGATTGTAAGAATGAATGTGTTTTGGTTTATCATGTGAATAGATAAACCAGCTGACTGAGGAACTTGAGAGTGTGCGAGCGGAAAGAGACAGTCTCCTTTCTGAGAAGACTGCAGGTCCTCATAATTCCACAAAGGAGTTGGAGCAGCTTCTCTCTACTGTAACAGCTCTCACTGAGGAGAGAGACCAGCTCAAGGAGATTCTGGAGGGACTGAGAGAGGAGAGGAACCAACTGAAGACTGACGTAGAGGAAAAGATGGAGACGGTATTAGTTGTTTGAGTTTCTTGAACTTCCATTTAATCTGTACTTTATTGTAGGCCTGTTAAGGTTCTATTTGCAGAGTGACTTACTGGAACATCGCTTCCTCAGGTTGTTCAGATCCAGGTAGAATTGCAACAGCAGCAGCAATTAAACTCTGAGCAGCAGGAGATTCTGGAGGGACTGAGAGAGGAGAGGACCCAACTGAAGACTGACGTTGAGGAGAAGATGGAGACGGTAGTTGAGAACTTCTGTTTATCTGTACTTTTTTGGCTTCTTAAAGCGGTTCTGTCTGCAGAGTTTTTCAAAATATACAGGATACAATGTTATAATATACATTATGTCATAATCCACTTTGAAAACCAATATTTAGGAAGGATTCGGGGTTGAGAGCAGATATGTCGTTGAGGTTTTCAAGTGGTCACCTTCCATCCCGGGTGTTTCGTTCATTTGAGCCCACAACACCTCCAGAAAGCTTAAAGAGACAGTTCAACATTTTGGGAAATAAGATATGCCCTAACTTACCCCTAGTCAGACGAGATGATTAAAATAAATGTCATATCCGTCCGGCCAGTATTGAGTTAGTTACAAGGGCGTCATAAAAGAAGCCTAGCGAAAGAGTAAGCTTGTGTAGACGTTAGTATGGCTCCCAAAAGTAACAACAACATCTTACTTTTATTTTCATTTAGACACGTGCAATATACAGAAGATATAACATGTAAATAACACAGCTTTGGATTTTTTTTGGGAGGAGTACCTTTGGGAGTTACGCTAACAGTTACCTCAAGCTGCTTACTTTTTCGCTAAGCTACTATTTCGACGACCACGTAACTAACTCAATACTGGACATACAGTGAACATACAATTTATATCAATCATCTCGTCTGACTAGGGGTAAGTTGGGGCAAATCTTCTTTCCCAAAATGTTGAACTATCACTTCAACGTTGAACAATGACGTCTCAGAGCCACCCCCCTCAAATGTTTAGAAGAAATATAAATGCTTCAAGATTGTAAGAATGAATCTGTTTTGGTTTATCATGTGAATAGATCAACCAGCTGACTGAGGAACTTGAGAGTGTGCGAGTGGAAAGAGACAGTCGCCTTTCTGAGAAGACTGCAGGTCCTCATAATTCCACAGAGAAGTTGGAGCAGCTTCTCTCTACTGTAACAGCTCTCACTGAGGAGAGAGACCAGCTCAAGGCGATTCTGGAGGGACTGAGAGAGGAGAGGAACTCACTGCAGAATGCCGTAGAGGAAAAGATGGAGACGGTATTAGTTGTTTGAGTTTCTTGAACTTCCATTTTGTTTGTACTTTTATTGTAGGCTTATAAAGGTTCTATTTGCAGAGTGACTTACTGGAACATCTCTTCCTCAGGTTGTTCAGATCCAGGTAGAACTGCAACAGCAGCAGCAATTAAACTCTGAGCAGCAGGAGATTCTGGAGGGACTGAGAGAGGAGAGGACCCAACTGAAGACTGACTTGGCGGAGAACGTTGAGATGGTAAAAACCAATAGCCATATAAAAGCATACCGCTTATTGGAGGCTTTTTTAAATCAACTGTTTCATTGCCTCTAGTCTGACTTGAATCCTAGTACCTTTTGAAGTTACCTTAATCAATAAGTTACATGTGTTCATTTGTTTTCCTTAGCAGTTATTTGTGATAACCTAGAGGTTCAGGGCTGGGGAGTTTTGCATGCCTTTTTTATTGGGATTTTTTTCACATGTCCATACTGGATCCTTATGGTTGTTCCAACTGCATATTGCTCCATTATTTTGGAGGAGGACTGCTTGTGTTGGCTTTGTCTAAGCAATACAACTTATTTCTGTTGGAATATGTGTGTGCTGGTGCTGGATGTGCATCATCAGCGCATTCACACAGGCAAAGTGCAACGGTGTCCCTGCTTAGGAGAATTCACCATGTCCCTAAGAGAATCATCCAGGCCAGACCAGAGGTTCATTGATCCTGGAGCCAGGGGCTACCACCAACTGGTTCTAGTAGGACCAGAACCATTCAAAATGAACTGATCAACAGTCAGATTCCAACAACAGCTTTGGCTAGAAGTCAATGGATATTGGAAGGTGTTTTCCTGTCATACTGTTTCGCTTTCAACACCCACAAAGTCAGTAACACCATTTAGGATGATGGCGAACAAATCGAATGGATCCACAAAGATAGGATCAAGCATGTGCAAAGTGTTTTGCTGGCAAGCTTAAACATTTATTGTGATATGCTAATCAATGACAATTTGTTGATACCCTATGCATTCATTTAACTTAACACTTAACGTGCAACTCACACTTATTTGTATATAGCCTTCAGCATTAGCAGAGCAGTTTAATTCAGTGCCGTTGTCACGAGACTATTCTTCTCTGCAAGGATAACGACATTCCTCTCAACGATCGACAAACGATTACATAATCATTCCAATTACGTAATCATTCCAATTACGTAATCATTCCAATTACGTAAGTCTTAAAGAATAAATGTGAATCGGAGCGTATACCCATTCATGGATACCTCTTATCCCCAGGGTCTTAGTACGTCCTTATTTACACCTCTTATAGCAGCAGCCCTCCGGACCACGTCACGTTTTGGTTCAATCCTTTCTACGTTGCAGATGATTGAAAATCAACAGGAGCTTAGGGACGCCCTCGAGAAGAACTCCAAACAGAAAGAACGGATTGGACTCCTGGAGTCTGCCCAGACCTCGGGTCAGCACAACCTTACCAGTGGGGGGAATGGGCCCGCTCTCATGGAACTGCAGAGTCAGGTAAATCAAACAGTGCACTCTAAGATACTTGGTACTAATTGACGTCATCTCTTCAAAAGAGATTTAAATATCTGTTCTGTACCTGGTCAAGAACCATTACGGAAATATGGATTCAATGTAAAAAAATATATATTATAAAATGTGTGTACATTTTAGGTGAGCCAGCTGACTGAGGAACTTGAGAGTGTGCGAGTGGAAAGAGACAGTCTCCTTTCTGAGAAGACTGCAGGTCCTCATAATTCCACAGAGGAGTTGGAGCAGCTTCTCTCTACTGTAACAGCTCTCACTGAGGAGAGAGACCAGCTCAAGGAGATTCTGGAGGGATTGAGAGAGGAGAGGAAGACTGATGTTGAGGAAAAGATGGAGACGGTAGTTGTTTGTTGAACTTCCTTTTTGTTTGTACTTTATTGGAGTCTTAGCGGTTTTATGTCTGCAGAGTCACTTACTGGAACATCTCTTCCTCATGTTGTTCAGATCCAGGTAGAACTGCAACATCAGCAGCAATTAAACTCTGAGCAGCAGGAGATTCTGGAGGGACTGAGAGAGGAGAGGACCCAACTGAAGACTGACGTAGAGGAAAAGATGGAGACGGTATTAGTTGCATTACATGTATCAATATTTTAGATTAATTTAACTATTTCTTGATACGTATACTTAATTAAACTTAGTGACTGTGCAAGGAAACATTCCTTCATGTAACCAAGTGGGGAATTTTGTTCAGGTTGTTCTAATCCAGGTAGAACTGCAACAGCAGCAAACATTGAACTCTGAGCAGCAGGAGATTCTGGAGGGACTGAGAGAGGAGAGGAACCAACTCAATGCAGACTTGGAGGAAAGCACCAAATCTGTAAGTGGCTTCTAGTTACGGTTTCAGATGAATGCCATATTCCAGTTTCTAGTTACGGTTTCAGATGAAATGCCATATTCCAGCTTCTAGTTACGGTTTCAGATGAAATGCCATATTCCAGCTTCTAGTTACGGTTTCAGATGAATGCCATATTCCAGGTCCTAGTTACGGTCTCAGATGGATGCCATATTCCAGCTTCTAGTTACGGTTTCAGATGAAATGCCATATTCCAGCTTCTAGTTACGGTTTCAGATGAAATGCCATATTCCAGCTTCTAGTTACGGTTTCAGATGATTGCCATATTCCAGGTCCTAGTTACGGTTTGAGATGGATGCCATATTCCAGCTTCTAGTTACGGTTTCAGATGAAATGCCATATTCCAGCTTCTAGTTACGGTTTCAGATGAATGCCATATTCCAGGTCCTAGTTACGGTTTCAGATGGATGCCATATTCCAACTTCTAGTTATGGTTTCAGATGAATGCCATATTCCAGCTTCTAGTTACGGTTTCAGATGAATGCCATATTCCAGGTCCTAGTTACGGTTTCAGATGGATGCCATAGTCCAGCTTCTAGTTACGGTTTCAGATGAATGGCCATATTCCATATTTGCGGGAAACCTGGTTATGCTCTATTTTTCTAATTTTACTTTTCTGACAATACTTAGCGCCACTTACGTTGTCACTACCAAATGCCTGCACTTTCACCTAACTTTAACTTTAAGCTAATTGTTTATTTTAATTGTACAGGGCTTATTGTATGCTTGCGGGAAGAGTGGCAGTAAGAATTCGAATGTACTTGTGGCGCATAACAAATACACACTTCAACTTGACCAAGCACAAGGACAATTGAAAGTGAATTGGAGCTAACAAATACTCAAAGGCAACGCTTAGGCGTGGTCAAAGCTGATTTGCCACATGCGTCCGGTAGCTGACTACTTGTTGTATGAAACCTGATTTGATGCATGTTTAACTGTTCAAAACATTGCGTTAGCAAAGAAGACATGGGGGATGTCTATCATCTGCAACTAAATAAGACAAAACTGTAGTGAAATACTACTGAAAGACTGGATGTCAAAAAGGATATTGATGGCAATGAGTTTATGGCAATGCCGTGGGTTGATGAGAACAGTTGAGGAGATTAAGACCATTACTCTGGGATTATCTTCTATAAACAAACCGATCTGAGGCTGCCGTCACCCTACCAGAACAGAATGATAATAGCCAATGCTTAGTGAGTTCACCTTATTCCCTACTACCATGTCCTGAATGTTAGGCGGACTGGTACCCTGTTCATTCCATTACCTCTTATACCCTACTACCATGTCCTAAATGTTAGGTGGACTGGTACCCTGTTCATTCCATTACCTATTATTCCCTACTACCATGTCCTAAATGTTAGGTGGACTGGTACTCTGTTAATTCCATTGCCTCTTATTTCCTACTACCATGTCCTAAATGTTGGGTGGACTGGTACTCTGTTAATTCCATTACCTCTTATACCCTACTACCCTGTCCTAAATGTTAGGGTAAATCAATCTCTGGGGGTGCAGTCTACTTGGAAAAAAAAATGATACATGCATTAAATTCACATCTATATTTACACACTTGTTAGTAAAATTATCACCTGGATCTAAGGGAATGTGTGTATTTTCTTGTCAGTAGAGGTTGCTATATGCTTTCATCTTGCCTGTATCTAAGGGAATGTGTGTATTTTCTGTATTTTCTTGTCAGTAGAGGTTGCTATATGCTTTCATCTTTTGAGTCTCATAGCTCTTGTTTTGTTCTGATTTCTATAGATGCAGCACATGAGAGATCAAGTGGAAAGCCTGAAAGTCGAAGCTAACCAGTTTAAGGACAATCATCAGAAACAAGTAGAGATGGTTAGTTTATGCCTTTGTTTCTTGTGTGTGTGCGCGTGTGTCTGTACATTTTGAACTGATCTTATTCTAAACGGATTGCACTCCCAAGGCTGCTGAAACTCAAGGACTGCTCCATGCTATTCAAGAGGAGCTGCAACAACAGGTGCAACTCAACTCTAACTTGGAGAGCAGACACCTAGACATGGAGGAATGTCTGAAACAGCAGGTAGATCTATTTTTTAATTTGTGTCTGTTTTCATATTGTTCTCTCATATTTTGAAGGCAAAATGACATGCTTTTAAGCTAAAACTATTGAAAGTAGCAGCCCCAAAAGTGATGCAAAGTGAACAATTAAACACACTTCTAGAGCGATCATCTTGACTAACAGCAACCACAAACGGGATCAAATTGCGCTGCACCCCAATGCGAATTGGCGGCACCATTTTTCAGTGTTTGGGAATAGAGATTGAATTAATTGGGGTTGCAGTAGAATTTAGATATTTTCAATGTAGTAGGGCGCATCTGAAGGGTTTATAATCTCAACATGTGACGTAAGCCAAATTCAATGGCAGGAGACTGGCTGTGGTGGTTCCACCCTGTCCTCCGGTTCACCCCTGGAACCCATTAGTCCAGGGTATGTGACAACAGTGAACTGGAGTTGACCTCCATAGAGAATCTGTTTATAACATACATACACGTGTGTGTGTGTGTGTGTGTGTGTGTGTGTGTGTGTGTGTGTGTGTGTGTGTGTGTGTGTGTGTGTGTGTGTGTGTGTGTGTGTGTAGGCTATTTTCGTACACTGTCGTGGATTTTCCTTGCAACAAAGGGGGATTTTGGGTTACTATATCTGAAAATATTATAATAATGTAGGTAACCGATTCTTTACCTTTTTTTCAGGTAACTAATTATATAAAAGTAAGGTAGCAGTTAAATGCATCACCATTTTAAAGCTGTTTTATACTATTTCCTACGTTTTAGTTTGTTACTGAATTAACTTTGTCGACCGGATGCTTACAGTAAGAATTTGGAGTATTAGCAGTAAGAAGATTGGGGTTTTAGTGAGCTGCCAAGATGTTCTTTTTGTGTTAGTAGCAAGTTACTACTTCATTTACATGCACTAATATAGGGTCATTGACGTCATATGTAGTTGTACCCAACTATTTGATTCCAGGCCAGAAAATAGACAAGAAGAAAGAGAAAATAGTCTTTGTCTGTTTATTTTAATTGAATAGATCAACCAGCTGACTGAGGAACTTGAGAGTGTGCGAGTGGAAAGAGACGGTCTCCTTTCTGAGAAGACTGCAGGTCCTCATAATTCCACAGAGGAGTTGGAGCAGCTTCTCTCTACTGTAACAGCTCTCACTGAGGAGAGAGACCAGCTCAAGGAGATTCTGGAGGGACTGAGAGAGGAGAGGAACTCACTGCAGACTGGCGTAGAGGAAAAGATGGAGACGGTATTAGTTGTTTGAGTTTCTTGAACTTCCATTTTATCTGTACTTTATTGTAGGCCTGTTAAGGTTCTATTTGCAGAGTGACTTACTGGAACATCTCTTCCTCAGGTTGTTCAGATCCAGGTAGAACTGCAACAGCAGCAGCAATTAAACTCTGAGCAGCAGGAGATTCTGGAGGGATTGAGAGAGGAGAGGAACCAACTGAAGACTGACGTAGAGGAAAAGATGGAGACGGTATTAGTTGCATTCCATTCATTTTTGTTTTAGATTGATATTCTTTCTTGAAGTCTATCCCACTGTGTAGACTGCGTTCCATTAAATTGTCTTAGTCTGAAATGTGACGTGGTGTAGAATCCATTTTTACCATGTTGTTCAAATCCAGAAAGTTATCTACCCATATACACTTTCTGTCCTGACTTTGCTGATTATTTGTCGCTTGGTGGAACATCTCTTCCTCAGGTTGTTCAAATCCAGGTAGAACTACAACATCAGCAGCAATTAAACTCTGAGCAGCAGGAGATTCTGGAGGGACTGAGAGAGGAGAGGACCCAACTGAAGATGGACATAGAGCAAAAGATGGAGACGGTAGTTGTTTGTTTAACTTCCATTTTGTTTGTACTTTATTGTAGCCTTATAGCGGATCTATGTCTGCAGAGTAACTTAGCAGAACATCTCTTCCTCAGGTTGTTCAGATCCAGGGAGAACTTCAACATCAGCAGCAATTGAACTCTGAGCAGCAGGAGATTCTGGAGGGACTGAGTGAGGAGAGGGACCAACTCAATGCAGACCAGGAGGAATACGTTGAAGAGGTAGGCGTATCCTCATAGGATAAGGAAACTATGTACATGTTAACCTACACAACTAACTAGCGGCAAGATGTTGAAGGCTGCATTTACCAGAATATGCCCTTTCTGTACTAAAGGTCAAGAAGAAAATGTTACAGATTGTCTTCGCTAACTTCTGCGTTTGAAACAAATTGTAGCAGTTTCCAATCTAGCTGGACTCCAGACGAATTACGAACTCAGACAAATCTTTTTTTCAACCATGATGAAAATAACAAAAATCCACCCTAAACCAAAGATTGTTTGGACTATCTTTAGGTCAAACAGCTTAAGCAGAAACAAACAGACCTGAGGGAAGAGAGGGGCCAGCTCCAGAAGGACTTGGCAGACAACTTGGAGATGGTAAGGATTTTATTTTTTCATTTTTTAGATACTAGCTAAATACCCTATCCTGTTTGTGCAAATGACCTACTAATCTGGACCTAAATGACCAATTATTTAGTGCAGAAGGATTGCAGGACAAACCGGTTGTATAAATGCTTAGCCTATAACATCTAAGGGGAATTTATACTTTTTTATAACTAAAACTGTTCAATCATGAAGTGACACGAAATGTAAACATGACCATGCGGTGCCACATGGTGATGTCAATAAAACGCCACCATGTCATTTATAATCGGCCCCACCCTAACCCTATTTAGTACCCACTTTCTTTTATCGATCACAGGATTGGTTTCCTGTGTGTGTGTGTGTGTGTGTGTGTGTGTGTGGTGCTTCATTCTTTTTGCAACCCTCTTTCAGAGGCAGTTAAGACAGGGGGGGAAAAAAAAAAAGTCTCCTTCGAAAGCCAACTTAACAATTGACCCTGCCCTCCGTTCTCCATAGATGAAACAGCTTGAGGGTGAATTCGACGTCGTCAAACAGAGCCAGCTTTGTGCCAAAACAGAAGTTGAAGCCTTACAACAAGTACGTCTTTACACTGACTTTAATGACTTTCAAGACTTTAATGTAATTTGTCTTTTTTTTTTTCTTACTGGATGTGTCTTCAGTATTTCTATTTTTTGCCTTTCCCTGATGCAGTTGCTTAGCGACGCAAATGTGTCCATTTCTGAATTGAAACAGACAGCTGGCGATGGATTAGCATTGAGACTTCAGGACTCTGCTCTACAGGTTCAGGTGAGGCATTTCTTTTGAAAGCTGAACATTATTCTTGGTAGTCTGGATTTGGTTACACTGGATTATGTAGAAATTGTTCCCCAGGCTTTTGAATGAATCTGAAAAACGATATCACTTTGCTTTGTTTACAGAATGTCCTTGGGAAATTCACGGTGTTTAGGAAGAGTTGCTCTGAGATTGGGCCGGCTGCTTTGTTCAATGCCTTACCAACGGCGAATGCCTTGATGAAACCATTGTTAAGCTCCCTTCCTAAAGACCTGGTGAAGAGCCATTTTAACGTGGCCAGGATCGGCAGTAAAACGTTTCACACACTGAGTCTTATGAAGGTAAGCACTAACGTTGCCAAACGGCAGTAAATCGTTTCACACACTGAGTCTTATGAAGGTAAATACCAGCAAACCAATCGCTGGTTTACTACGTATCGTGTGACCGTTGATAAAAATTAGAATTTGGTGTAGATGGAATTCAGAAGCCCACCTATTTATTTATTTTTTATTTTTTTATTTATTTATTTTTTTCTTCTTCCGCAGCTAACCACAGATGACTCTTCATGCCAGTGCAAGCTGATTTTCCAGGAAACGGTGCGGTTTGACTTGGCAGCGTTCGAGGAGAGGAGGCTGCAGGATGTGCTGCTGTGCCAAGTCCAGGCCCCCAGCTACTCTGTTGCCGAGGACAACCTCAAGGAGCTCTGGGACCAGCGCTTATCCCATCTCCTGGACAAAAGGCAACACTACCTCCAGGTAAGAGTTTCTGTCTGTTGCGCTGGTTCGTGTAAATGTGGGGAGTTCACGGCACTCCTATCCGGCATCTCTTGGAAACCAAAAAGCCGAACAGAATCATGATGTCGGGGGGGGGGGGGGGGGGGGGAACTCGATTGATTTTTTTTCCTTACTTGAGTTTGAAATGGGCCACCTCTCATATACACCGTTGATGTGCTCACAGAGAACAGCCAACGTTTTGAGCCAAATGGAGGCGACCATGGCCTCCCAGTCAGCGGGTGTCTCCAGCGAGGTGGAGGAGATGGTCAGGTTCAACGAGGAGCTGAGAAGCCTGTGCGGCAGCCAGCCTCTGGACCTGGCAGCGCTGGACGACCTCCACAGGCGGGAGCTGGCCCGGCGCTCTGCTGTGGCCTCCAGACACAAGGTGGCGCTGGAGGTAAGAGGCTGGCCGTGGCCAAGCGTCCAGGAGCAACTATGTCCACCGCCTTTTCGATGAGCTCAGCTTAGAGATTAGCTTCACTCTGGAAAAGGAGACCATGGATTTGTACGTCTGAAACCTTGGCATTGATAAATGCCATAGTCATTTCTAATTGAACTAAAAAAGACATTTGATTAACCATAATCCATGATGCTAAACGTTCTATTTTGGATCATTGAATTTGAGAATAATTTGGCCGGAAAAGTCTCTCAATGCAATTCCATGTTAACGAGTCAAGCTTCATCGAACAACTGTCTTGCCCTCTTGTTGTTCCTTTGAATAATGTTCAGTGTTTTTCCACAGGCTCTGGTTCAAGAGAACAAGAACCAGGTGAACCGGCTGGTGGAGCTCCAAACGCAGGCGCACGCTCAGATGAAAGAGGAGAGGAGCAAGACGGCCACTCTGCTGCAGGCGCTGCAGAGTGCCCCGGTGAAGACAGAAGCCCAGCTCCTGGAGAACAACCAGCAGCTGCTCCTGCAACTGGAGAACTGCCAGAGAGACCTTGAGGTAAAACGGCGTGCTGTCCGATCTCTCAATTTCTCTTGTCCCATTTTGACCCCCCCCCCCCCCCTGATGAGACGTGTGGTCCTGGTGTGTGTGTGTGTGTGTGTGTGTGTGTGTGTGTGTGTGTGTGTGTGTGTGTGTGTGTGTCTCGCCAGGTGACCCGTGTGCAAGTCAAACAGCTGGAGGAGAGGAGTCGGATCAAGGCTGACCAGTTGGTCTCAGACCAGAAACAAGCCACCCAGACGCTAAAGGCAGAACTGAAGGGTGCCTGTGATGAAGTCCGAACCCTCAAAGGGACACTCGGAGATGCACAGGTGTGGCTTTTACCCCCAGCCTTTCCTTCAAAATGGGGATGTATATTGAAGTGAATTGTGGACATGGATTTGGCAAAGGTGTGTGTGTGTGGGTTTTTACGGTCGTGTTTTTGTTTGTGGTGAATGTGTGCCTGGTTTAGAGACGGCCACAGGACGCAGCGCCCAGCGCTGTGGAGCTGGACAAGCTACGGGCCAAATTGGTGAAGATGGAGGTGGAGTTGATGGCAGCCTCCTCTCAACACCAGGAGGAGTACGTGCTTTGCCACTTCATTATCGCACGTCGTTTTGGGTCATTCCTCTGACTCCGGGAGGAGGAGGAGGAGGATTGAGGAGTTGTGGGTTCGAGACACATTTCTGACATGCGTTGCGTTTCTCCAGGATTGACAGGATGAGCGTCCTACTGAACCACAAAGAGAACGCCCTGAGGAAGCTCAAGGAGACCCTGAGGCGGGCCCAGCAGGAAGACGACGATACTGGTGAGTCAGCCAACGTAGGAAAAGGTTGGCCAATGGCATTCCTGATGGGCTCAAATCCTGCGTTGCGGAGCGGGCATTTCCCACTTGGACTTGGGTTATACAGGAATCCTTCTGTCATTCAATGGGCACAAAAATGTAGAAATGGTTGCTTTTTGTTTGCATGGCAGTCCGGCAGGGGGTGGACCTGCACGCCAGACTGACAGCAACCAGAGGACACACCCTACAGAGCAGCGTTGTCCTGGAGAAGAACAAACTGGAAGAGGAGGTCAAAAAGCTCAAGATGAACATCGCCGAGTTGGAGAGGTGACCGTTTCAACTTCCCCGTGTCCCGTTGCCTTGACCCTGTCAGGAGAGAAACCCTCTGAACTGCTGTCCCCTTCTGTCCACAGCTTGGTGTCTAGTCAACAAACAGAGATCGCCAAGTGGAAGAGTCGAGCCGTGAAAGCCAAAGGGAAGTGTGTGGCTGTGGGGGAGAAGCCTCGGTCCCCCTGCACTCCCACGAAGAGACGCCCCCCCACGGAGAAGTCGGAGTTCCTCACCCCGACCAAAAAGTTCCTGGATTCTCCCAAGAAGCCCTGGGAGTTTCCCAGTGCATCTCTATTGCACTCTCCCAAAACCAAGTTCTTTGACATCCGCCCAGGCTCTGAATCCATGTCTATCAACTGCCCCAAGCAGTTTTTTGACAACTCCCATCTTGGCACAATTCCAGGTAACAAACCATTTTGATCAAACTACTTCAAATATTTTTTGGATAAAAATAGATCCAACCAATTAAACTGATTGTGTTTCTTTTACCAGAGGTTGCTTGTATTCCTAGCATACTAGATGTGGAGTCTGTTAAATGTTCAGATGGTAACTCCTTTTATGACACCACTGTATTGGAATAACATGTTTTCGAATTAAACCAATTAGAGCACAAGCATGTTACTTAGCGGTGACATTGAATTCACATGGTTTCGTTAAAGGTTGTTAAAAATAAGGTTTCATCCTAATGGACTGTTTCACCTTAACACTGGGTTGTAAAATGTTATAGTTGTTTTTTTCTCGCCCCCCACTTGACATAATCCAGTTTTTTTTTTTTTTCCATTGGTCAATCAGATTTGCACGTGTCTAGGTATTTTCCATGGGCACCGTATCTCATGAGGTGCAACGTGTTACCATGATGCTGGGGGAGGGAAATGCAATGGATTTGGTCTGGTGGTTTTGCAAGGTTTATTACCCATGGATCCTTGCTTTGGCTCATCGTCCTTTCGTCTTTTCAGATGCCAACGCCGTGCCCGATACCAACAAGGATCTGTGGCCTCTGTCTCCAAAGCACGAGGACATCTGTAAACAGCAGTAACTTATATTCGGTGTTCTTTAGGCTTTTTTAACGTCTGTTGTTCTTTTTGTGTATAAAACTGTCCTGTATTAAAAGTAATTACAAAAAAATTTAAGGAAATTAATCAAATGAAGTCTTGTAATTAATTTGTACCTATTTTACATAAAATAGTAAACTAGTGTGGGATATAGTGAGGGCTTAATTGTATTGTTAGAGGACTATTTGGATTTTATGAGGCTTGTGGATTGGTTGTAAATTGACAGAATTAAGAGGTTCAAACCAAAGCATTATGAATACCATATTTGATATCATTGAAAAAAATAATTATAGATAGATTTTTTATTTATTTTTTTTCTTTCAATGATATCAAATATAGTATCCATAATATATAATGTATATGTGTGTATACAAAAATGTAAGAGACAACTCAGACTACCATGTGCAACACAGACTGATGTCAGCGTCTCTATATTTATGGCAGTCATTCTATTCCAGTGTCTGATGAATTTCAACAGACTCATCTCAGTTCATTCTAGCCAATGAGGTACTGATTAGGAGATCACCTGACCCAAATCTTATTTAACGAGGAAAAGTATCAAAACAACTGCTAAGGTCAACACTGTCTTGCAATAGTCCCTGATTGAATGGTAAAAATTAATGGTAAAAAAAAGTGCAATTATTCAAATAATTGGAATCAATAAATAACTTGACCATGTCAAAAACGTTTTGAGCGAGTGAAAACAAGGGTAAAATTCTGGCGTTACTGGCAGAGGGATACAGTGAGCGTCAGGTTGCTTCCATCCTTAACAGTTCAAAGACGCCGGTTCATGAGAACAAGGCCAAGGAGCAGACATTGAGGACAACAAAGCTACAGACCGTCAGAGGGTGAAGCAGACATTGAGAACATCAAAGCTACAGACCGTCAGGGTGAAGCAGACATTGAGAACAACAAAGCTACAGACCGTCAGAGGATGAAGCAGACCTTGAGAATAACAAAGCTACAGACCGTCAGAGGGGGAAGCAGACATTGAGAACAACAAAGCTACAGACCATCAGGGTGAAGCAGACATTGAGGACAACAAAGCTACAGACTGTCAGAGGGTGAGAACGGCTCCACAGACCGGGAAGACCGGCAACTCATCAGAATGTCACTCAACAACCGTAGGATGACATCAAGTGACCTACAAATACAATTGTTTATTGACTGTATTCTATGAAATTATAACATTACAGCAAGGCTGGATTATGGACCAGGCCAGTGCTCCAGGGCTTTGGGCTGCCAGGGGGCCTCAAAGACTCAGGTGGTGCGAGGCACAACAAGGAAGTTGACTACAAGGGCCATCAGTGTGCACAGCGCAAGCTGACCACAAGGCTCCTGGATGCTAAAGTGTGAGCTAACCACTAGGGCCCCCCAGACCCCTCAGTGCTTACAATAAGGGTCCCATGGTGTTTAAAATGTGAGCTAACACTAGGGCCCCTGGGACCCCTCAGTGCTTATAATGAGGGGCCCATGGTGTTTAAAATGTGAGCTAACCACTAGGGCCCCCCAGACCGCTCAGTGCTTATAATGAGGGGCCCATGGTGTTTAAAATGTGAGCTAACCACTAGGGCCCCCCAGACCGCTCAGTGCTTACAATGAGGACCCACTAGGGCACCCCAGACCGCTCAGTGCTCACAATGTGAGGGCCTGCAGACCCCTTGGTGTTTAAAAGGTGAGCTGACTACTAGGTCCCCTGTACTTTTTGGGGGGATAATATATTATTTTGATTCTTAATGGCTGACAAAAACGTCAACTATTTTTGTAATCATTTGATGAAATGAAAGGATTGGGCTATAAACATATGTGCAGGTTAGGTTAACCTCCACTAGTCTTTCAAAAATTGTTGTTTGTATTGTCTAATCTCTAATACAAACTCAGAACAATCTAGAATGTCTTAAAACTCTTCAATTTAATTAGTGGGATTGTTTTAAATGGATTTCCTCTTCTATATTTCAAATTATGCAAACCTTTCATTTGTTTTGGTGCAGTTGTTTTTTGTTGTATGTTTTGTTCATGCTAGGCCTGCTTTGTCTAATTGTGAATATTTGTTCGTGTTTTTAATGCCTATTTGATTTGAAGTAAAGGTGTAAAAAAAATGAAATAATAATAATTAAAAAAGAGGAAGAAAGAAAAGAATCAAAAATGCCATGCCCTTCTTTTGTTTACCCGTTTTGGGAAAGGGTACGTAACCAATCGCAACACGGGCGCAGAAAAGCGGAGATACTAGCTTTGTTACGTAGATAGTCAGGCGGGAAACTTTGTTTGTCAAAAAGAAAGCAGTGGAAGGGGCTCATCGATAAGGTACAGCTACATTGACATCAAAGTTTATAATGTCATCAACCATGGTTTTACAAACTTTGTGCAAGCGAACTGTCCTGTCTGTTATTTTTGTTTTACGTTGCAAACCTAGACCATTTAAGTTCGTAGCCAACTGAGTAAATAGTAATTACCTAGCAAAGCTAGCTATTACGTTAGCAGTCCAGTTAGCTTTGACTTGATAACGTTAAAGTGAGTTCTTTCATTCGTATGGGACTAGTTATCTAGTCCAAGTAAACATTTTTATTGTTTCAAGATGGCATAGGTGGGCCAAACCTTTTAATATGAGGACGTTAGTATCAATCTTGACGTTATGTCATTTCATTCTGGATTTCCCAGACTCTTCGACGCGTTTAACTTATCAGTAAGAGGATGTGCCCAAATACTCTTACTAACATTGTTAGGTGTTATTGTCTACCTAAACGTTATAGCAAACTATCTGCGAACTCATTTATCTGCAAACTCATTTACATTGCGGATTAGTTTAACGTTTTTAGAACAATAGTTGGTAATGTGATGACTTCTGCACAGACTCTTGTGTGACTCTTTGTCCATACGTTCACAAGAATCCTGTCAGGCAAAGACACATCTTTTTAGCTTTCGATACGAATCAAACCAAATCAATCGAAGTTTTCCTGACCCAGCATGAAGTTTGTCACATGTCAGCTTTTCCAGCCTCACCCCAGTCATTGGTTACAAACACACACATACATCTTAAATTGTCAATTAACTGCTTGAACTTGAATGGATGCACTTGACCGTATTCAAGTCAGGGCTGAAACGATTTTATTTACTTATTGATCTATAAAGAGTGGAAGCGGCAATGGTTTCGCTGTTCCGTACAATCCAATTTACACAGTTCTAAGATGGCCACTGATGCCCAAAACTATGCCTTTAATTGCTAGTTAACTGAAGTTGACTTCTGGCACCAGAACATATATCGGAAACGAGCAGGCAATGCTATAGTCTTACTCAATAGATATACATTTTATCTCCAAAGGGGCCAAAATGAGCAGTTGACAGGGAAGTTGGATGCTTCTAACTAGGGGCAATAAATACATGAAAAAAACTGAAATACAATGTGCCACTGTCTTGATCTGCATAAAACTGGAATACTAAGTTATGACAATCTAAAAGACATTGATCCCTGCTAAACTACCCATTTACAGTGTTTCAAAGAACTGGCAAATTGTCATTTTACATTTTAGTGTCTCACATGTGCTCTGCTTGCAGCTTAAATTATAGTTTATTTTTTTAAATAATAAAAAAAAAAAAATGTTGAATGAACATATTTATTGCTGAAGATGATAAACACTGAAGTGAATTTGTTTTGCGTTGTAAGTGGCAGTAAGTAATCGTGGTAGGTGTCTCGTAAATGTGAAGGAATAACAGGCCCTCCACCTCCTTCACACCTGGAACGCCTTTATGTTGGGCTTATTGTATGCTTTCGGGAAGAGTGGGAGTAAGAATTCCAAGATACTGGTACTTGTACGTGTTGCACATGGCAGATAAACCCCAACACATTATTTTGACTCCTTACTCTTCTTCCGTGCCACGTTGAATCTAGTTTATTTCGACAGGAAAGAAAAGGCTGTGTTTTGACTGCGGTGATGGCGATCAGAAGTGAGGCCAGGGTGGAGGCAGAGGTGGAGGAGGAGGAAAGCTTTGGCCCTCAGCCCCTGAGCAGACTAGAGGTATCTACGTGTGTCTGTCTCTACATGTTCCTCCGTTTTCCCTGACTGTCGTTACGTCTGTCAAAGTTGGTCAATCCCAGTCCTTTTCACGCCATCGTTGCGACGGTTGTTTATTGGGGCGGTTGCTTCCTCTACGCAGCAATGTGGGATAAGTGGCAGTGACATCAAGAAGTTGGAGGATGCTGGCTTTCACACCATTGAGGCCGTGGCGTACGCACCCAAGAAGGAGTTGATCAACATCAAGGGCATCAGCGAAGCCAAAGCAGATAAAGTTCTGGTACGCCTCTTTCTCCCTGCCATCATGGTACTGCAAATGCATTTAGCTCTAAATATGCCTTCAGCAATACAGGACCAGTCAAAAGTTTGGACACACTTTCCCATTCGCTTCAACGGCAGAGTTTCTTTTGACTGCAGCAATAGCCGCAGGTCTAAATGTTTGAACAGGTCATTTATTTTAGAGACATTTATGAGAGTGAACTTTTTTACTACTCAGCAGTAGGAAGCAGTAGTCTGTCAGATCCAGGGGGCATTTATAAGATATCTTGACTAAGGTGTACTTTCTTCTTGCTAGCTAACTGGCTCCCTTCCTGTAAGTTAATGCAGACTGTTTGTTGTTGTTGTTGTTGTTGTTGTTGTAAACTCGAGTTGCTCTCTCCTCCAGGCCGAGGCCGCAAAGCTAGTGCCCATGGGCTTCACCACGGCAACAGAGTTCCACCAGAGGAGAGCGGAGATCATCCAGGTTTCTACCGGGTCCAAAGAGCTGGACAAGCTCCTACAAGGTCAGCTCCCACCCGCCTTGGTCTCTGTCCCCATTCGGTCAATGTCACTGCGTATCACGGCTTCTGCTGGCCAGTGGTTAGGGACCCCTGTCAATCTGTAGGACGACGTTCCTTTTTAGACGCGCAGCCTGAAATACCTGCCGTAGAAATTCGGTTGCCGGGCTAAATGTCGCGTGAAATTGAAACGCACGTCCGGAGCGTTTCCCTCACGCCGCCATGTCTCTCTGTGCTGTTGTGGTGCACCCAGGAGGGATTGAGACCGGGTCCATCACGGAGATGTTCGGGGAGTTCCGCACGGGGAAGACCCAGCTGTGCCACACCCTCGCCGTTACCTGCCAGGTAACCTCGACAGCTCCTCTCCTCAAAGACGCACCGCCGTTTACCGTTTGCCCCTGCAGAAATAGCACTGTGTCTACTGGTCACACTCTTTCCGATTTTTGCACCAACCAAAACCATGACCCCAAAACACTTTGGAATGCTGTTGCTCTGCCCCTCCCCTTTCAACAGTTGCCCATTGACCAAGGTGGCGGAGAGGGCAAAGCCATGTACATCGACACAGAGGGCACCTTCAGACCAGAGAGGCTTCTGGCTGTGGCCGAGAGGCAAGCTGCTCCCTTTGTTGAAGCCCCCCCTCCTCTTCGGTACCCACCCTGTACATGGGTGTCTTTATTTGAACTCCCTGTTGTACTCCCCAGGTATGGTCTGGTTGGCAGCGATGTCCTGGATAACGTGGCTTATGCCCGAGCCTTCAACACGGACCACCAAACCCAGCTGCTGTACCAAGCCTCCGCCATGATGGCCGAATCCAGGTTAGTCCTGCTCACACACAACCTTCTATGGACAGGGTGCTGGTATTACAGTCTTCCATGTAGGATGGCAAAGTAGATTTTTTGTGTGTATTAAAATGTAGCTTTCATGTAAATATGTTAATGTAGTACTGCATAATATTGCAGGCATTATTATAGGCTTCTGGGAATACTGTTACAGTATTTTGTGCTGGTGAGTTTCCAGCTATGCCCAAAATGAGTAGCAATATTTGAATGCGCGTAATGAAATCAAAATAGTTGGCAAAATGCTATCGTAAACATTATTCTTCAAAGTAGAATTAAAGTATGTTATATGGTACCGAAATATAGCCTCCACTAAGCCCTGCACCCCACAGCTAGTGGTGAAGCCTGTGCACCTCCTCCTGTCAGCTAGCGGTGAAGCCTGTGCACCTCCTCCTGTCAGCTAGCGGTGAAGCCTGTGCACCTCCTCCTGTCAGCTAGCGGTGAAGCCTGTGCACCTCCTCCTGTCAGCTAGCGGTGAAGCCTGTGCACCTCCTCCTGTCAGCTAGCGGTGAAGCCTGTGCACCTCCTCCTATGTCAGTTAGTGGTGAAGCCTGTGCACCTCCTCCTCCTGTCCGCTAGTGGTGAAGCCTGTGCACCTCCTCCTCCTGTCCGCTAGCGGTGAAGCCTGTGCACCTCCTCCTCCTGTCCGCTAGCGTTGAAGCCTGTGCACCTCCTCCTCCTGTCCGCTAGCGGTGAAGCCTGTGCACCTCCTCCTCTGTCAGCTAGCGGTGAAGCCTGTGCACCTCCTCCTCTGTTAGGTACGCTCTGCTGATCGTGGACAGTGCCATGGCTCTCTACAGGACCGACTACTCCGGCAGGGGAGAGCTCTCTGCCAGACAGGGCCACCTGGGGCGTTTCCTACGGATGCTCCTACGCCTAGCAGACGAGGTAGGCAGCGCTCTGTGGTGGGGGTTTCATCAACCCGACGGCAAACACTGTTCTATAATACACTGGGACCAGGGAACATGTAGTCTGATCAAAGGAAAACTACTGTGTATTTTGGTTTGTGGTGAATTCATTTAATCTGTTTAGCCTTATCTTAGGCTGTTTAGATTCATGTGTCAGTGTGCTGTAAAGTGCATCACGGAAAGACTGCGTTTTTAAATCTTAAATGTTCTAAATGGATGTCATTGTTTTTTAATGTTTGCACGTAGCTTATATTGGCAGCTGAGACTAATGTCCGCAGTGTGGTATATTATTGTAGATTATCTCAGACATGTCTATACAGCTGAGACTGTCTGCAGTGTGGTATATTGTTGTAGATTATATCAGACATGTCTATACAGCTGAGACTAATGTCTGCAGTGTGGTATATTATTGTAGATTATATCAGACATGTCTATACAGCTGAGACTAATGTCTGCTGTGTGGTATATTATTGTAGCGCATATCAGACATACCTTTATGCAGCTGAGACTAATGTCTGCAGTGTGGTATATTATTGTAGATTATATCAGACATGTCTTTATGCAGCTGAGACTAATGTCCGCTGTGTGGTAGATTATTGTAGAGCATATCAGACATGTCTTTGTGCCTCATCCCATGTCTTTGTGGTATAGTTTGGTGTTGCCGTGGTGATCACCAATCAGGTGGTAGCCCAGGTGGATGGGGCAGCCATGTTCTCTGCAGACCCTAAGAAGCCCATCGGGGGCAACATCATGGCCCACGCCTCCACCACACGGTAAGAGGGGGGCTTCCTGTTCAACTTTGAGCAGTCTGATGCCATTGGAGTTGAAAGTATGTCGAGGTTAGCAGTACAACATTTATATGCAATTAATTGTTGAATACTTCAATGGCTAATCTCACCATATTGAGCATTATATGTAATATACATACACACAAATATTTCCTGTTCAAAGGTGGGTAGAAAATATGTAAAGGAAAACACCAAAATAATAAAAAATAAGCGACCACTTAGGTAAGTCATTTAAAGCTGCCTGCTCAACAAACAGACCAGACCTTTCGTAGACAGACTGAGGTCTTAATCTGTTCATTTTATTGTATCTGATGAAGCCAACTGGACAGTGATCAGTGAAATCTATTAGGAACACAGCACCGCAAGTATTTATGTGGTCTATATTCCAGAATAAGATCTAACCCGAAGACTTACTAAGATTTTTTTTATAGTTGGCTGTATGAGTTCTGTGATTGATCGAGTCAGTTCAGTACAAAATATGTCAAGTCCACCTCATCATTAGATTACTCTGGCAAACTATTGAGAACAAAAGAAACCTAGAGGAAGGGAGATGATACACCCACAAAATCCAGAGATAAATCCAGACCTGGTGTAACATTGAATGCTTAACCAGTTAATATGAATAGCATTAATAATGCTTAACTTAACCAGTTAATATGAATAGCATTAATAATGCTTAACTTGACCAGTTTAATATGAATAGCATTAATAATGCTTAACTTAACCAGTTAATATGAATAGCCTTAATAATGCTTAACCAGTTAATATGAATAGCATTAATAATGCTTAACTTGACCAGGTAATATGAATAGCATTAATAATGCTTAACTTGACCAGATAATATGAATAGCATTAATAATGCTTAACTTGACCAGATAATATGAATAGCATTAATAATGCTTAACTTGACCAGTTAATATGAATAGCCTTAATAATGCTTAACTTGACCAGTTAATATGAATAGCCTTAATAATGCTTAACTTGACCAGTTAATATGAATAGCATTAATAATGCTTAACTTGACCAGTTAATATGAGAAGCATTAATAATGCTTAACTTGACCAGTTAATAGGAATAGCATTAATAATCCTTAACCTGACCAGTTAATAGGAATAGCATTAATAATCCTTAACCTGACCAGTTAATAGGAATAGCATTAATAATGCTTAACTTGACCAGTTAATATGAATAGCCTTAATAATGCTTAACTTGACCAGTTAATATGAATAGCATTAATAATGCTTAACTTGACCAGATAATATGAATAGCATTAATAATGCTTAACTTGACCAGTTAATATGAATAGCCTTAATAATGCTTAACTTGACCAGATAATATGAATAGCATTAATAATGCTTAACTTGACCAGTTAATATGAATAGCCTTAATAATGCTTAACTTGACCAGATAATATGAATAGCATTAATAATGCTTAACTTGACCAGTTAATATGAATAGCCTTAATAATGCTTAACTTGACCAGTTAATATGAATAGCCTTAATAATGCTTAACTTGACCAGTTAATATGAATAGCCTTAATAATGCTTAACTTGACCAGTTAATATGAATAGCATTAATAATGCTTAACTTGACCAGTTAATATGAATAGCATTAATAATGCTTAACCTGACCAGATAATATGAATAGCCTTAATAATACTTAACTTGACCAGTTAATATGAATAGCATTAATAATGCTTAACTTACCTGACCTGGGACCTGAGTCTTAACTGGTCATGTTCAAACCAACGACGTTAACCAGTTAAGACTCAGGTCCCAGGTCAGTTATGTTCAAACCAACGACGTGCCTCCCCCAGGTTATACCTAAGGAAGGGGAGAGGAGAGACGAGGATCTGTAAAATCTACGACTCTCCCTGCCTCCCCGAGTCAGAAGCCATGTTTGCCATCAACCCTGACGGGGTCGGCGACGCCAAGGACTGAGCTGGCATCTCGTCGCCGTGCAGACGATCCCACACAGCGGTGTCACCTGTCTGGGCCACAGAACAGCCACGTAACCCCCCATGGCCTCAACAACAGGGAAAGTGGTGGGGAGGGCCCAGTGGGTAGATTTTATTTTGGACCAGTGCTGATCGCCTACCAAGGTAAGGGGAACAGTGGTCCAGTCCTGTCCATTTAAAGCTTTGTGTTAAATGGCCATGTTTACGAACATGGTGGAAGCTTCATTTATGAAATGGACTAAAGTAACGACTCGTGTGTGTGTGTGTGTGTGTAATTTAGTTGTGAATTGTTGTATTTTTTGGGGGTAAAAGATTATTACAGTGGCAAAGAAGTTGTGACCCAGCTAAACGTACTTTCCTTTGTGGAATGGATATATGATTTTGCTTTGTCAAACAAGACACATGCCTGTTCTTTTTCTTGTATCTTTTCATCACCTTGTAAATAAGAAATTGCTTTGTCCAATTCCATGGAAGATGTATGGTTTAACCCTATTCTTTACTCTGTAAACATATTTAGTAATAAATGTATTTGTGAACATTGTCTTGCTTGTTGACTTAATTCAAATCTAAAATGATAAACAAGAGTTGTTTCCTAAGAGAATTACAAATGGCCAATGATTACACAGGGAATATACAGAGTTTATTGAAACAAGTAACATTACAATGCAAATTGTCAATCGAAAGAAGCTTTAAGGGAATAACATGAATTTTCCGGGTGTAAGCTATTTTTTTGTAAATAATGAAAAGTAGAACATGACTTAATCCTTTTGTACTTGAACAAGTTTGGGGATCTTAAAACAGGTGGATTGGGCTTCATCCCATTACAACATCATACAAGTGTAAACAACTGTTCACAGAGGCAGGATATGGACATAGTACAAATAGTGTTGTCTATTAAAGAGGGCTCCATGCAACTTTTTCATTTCACTTGGGACTTACTTCATGCTTGTGGGTCTTCATCCTTCGGAATTTAAAAGGGTGCTAACAGGAAGGGGTTTTAACATGAAACTACATTTAATTGAGTGATCCCTAAAACCAATATAGAGTGACAGAAAAGTTGTACTTCACTACACAGCACACATTTGGTCAACACTTTCACAACAAATCAAAGGAAGTTGTAAGAAAATACATTAAGCTTAACTTAAATGAACTTATTAAATATATGAAACTGTATTCCCTGTGTAAACACAAATGTCACTGACCTGAATAGAGAAAAACAATTAAAGATGTTAAGGCAAACAATAAATAACATGTTTCTCTGTAAGACAAATATATTTCCCCAAAGCATTCCTTAAGTGGCAGTTAAGAACTCGCAGTAAATAAATAAATCTATTCTAAGATACAAACTCACTCCATAGCAAAGTGACAACAGGACTGATGATCAGGTGTTTTAAGAACAGCTTGTTGGGCCATTCAACCAACCCCTCTCATTGGTCGCTGCCAGAGAAAGGGCGGTCCGATGCGTTGTCAATCAAAGCAGTCAGCTCCTGCTCCAAATAATCACTGTGATCCTCCTATGCACAAGACATTGGAAATGGGCAAGACTTAAGTATTGTTTACAGTTTAAGAAGTCAGGTCTTATGTCTTATGTAACAAATGTCCTTCACTGTTATCGTTTTCTTACCTCATTGGTGTTGGGCATCTTTACAGCCAACTTGGTCCAATTTGTTGCTTCTGAAATATTCCCGAGCTCTTTGTGACACTACAAATACAAACAGGAATGAAATGACAATGATACATGACAAAAACAGCATGGCTGAAAAATGATCAAATAACAGAACAGTAATTGTAACAATTATCAAATAACAGTAAACCATTACTTTTGCAATGTAAAGTCTCACTGTCTTAGAAAAGCCAGGATTCAGCTCCTCTGCCTGAAACCAAATGATCAGAAAAGAGGATTCAACACAAAATCCTTAACATAAAAATATTTATGTAACTTTTCTATGTCAATTCTGTTTTTGCTATGAGGCAAAAAAATAGGAACTCTTTTGTGAGCACCTTGAGGAAGTTTTGCAGGGCATCATGGAGACTGGAGGTGGGTGGAGTCTCATAAAGGGCAGCTGCTGCCTTCTTCTCCAGCCAATCCAGAGTGGACACCTACAGGAGCACCGTCCAATCACATATCGCTGAACTTTATTCATAGACTATTTAGGATCATCCGTTTATTTATTTTTATCCATACACCGTGTATATGTGTGTATATATATGAGTTAAGGACTCAAAATTGTGTGTAAACTTGAAAATGATGAAACGTAAAATGTACAATAATGCTTTTTTATTTTATAGATATCTTATTGTTGCTCTGTTCTGTCTGTGCTTACCTCATAACACCATCGTCCTAACAGATAAAAACACAGTGGGTCGTCGTCTCGGAGAGCAATAGCTCTGTCTAAGTGTTCCTATGGAGAGGCCAAAAAGAAATCACCTCACTGCCTTGGAAAACCGTTTTGTATCCTTCTCTATGGAGGCCTTCAGTGGTGAGAAACTTAAGTTGTAAGATGTGGCTGACAGAACTAGTCCAGTCGAATTTTATTATAGCCCAATTTCACACAAAATGTATTTAATCTAGTGCTGCTTACCTTCACTACGTGAAATGTTGCTTACAGAACTAGTGCTGCTCACCTTCAGTACATGGCTGTTCTTCAGTTTGCCATGCATGCTCTCATACTGGGTGGTGAGACCTGTTAGCACCGCAAACCTGGCAGGGGCCACATTCCAAATCAAACACCGCTTTTCACAGGAGACCAACGTACCGACACGCCCAGCCGTGTTCAGTGACTCACCACTTGTGGCACTCGGCGTTCAGGCCATTCTTTCGCAGAGCGATCTCTGCTTCTTCGCGACCTGACGGGGTACAGGGGAAGGGGTCAGGCAGGGGTTGGGACTGGCTATTTGAGAGCAGGAGAAAGGGTGTGTGTGTGTGTGTGTGTGTGTGTGTGTGTGTGTGTGCTTGCGTGCGCACCTTGCTCTGCATAAGACCTCTTCTCCTGCTTGTCTGTAGTGTGCTCGCACATGTCGCTGTAGGCTCGGGCCAGTCGCCATAGAAACTCTCTGCTGTCACCATACTGAAGTCACAGCAACAGACAGGAAGGGACATAGATGATGGTTAGGAATATGAACCTGTGCGCATGGATTGTGTGCTTAGATATTATATGATGTATGGATTATATGTTTCCACAGCTAGGTGAGCTCATCTATTAAGAACTGGGGGTTGCAGGTTTGTCCTTTTTTTTATGTATTGCTTATTTGTTTTAATTTCATTAAAATGTAAAAGATGGAAATTATTGTAAAGCTTAATTTCTGTGAATTTTGTATTTTTCCAACCATAAAAGTGGGGGTTGGCATATCTATGTTGGGGACATTTTGTTGGGAGCTGCCAGCCCTTTGCTGGTAAACATGTATGTTCCATGTGGCCTAGCAAAGCTACTAGTATTCAAAACAACAACCTGTTCTCCGCCTCACCCGGGCCTTGTTGGCTAGCAGCAGGCGAAAGCCCTCAGCTTTCAGGCTGGCATCGCCCGTGTGGAGGATATCGCTCTGGGCTAGGAGCAGTGCCAGCTCCCCATTGGGCACCTCCACCACCAAGTCCAGCACCTCCTCCTTCTCCTCGGGGGGGCCCCTGTCGTCCTCGTCCTCCAGCTCCTCCTGGGAGTCCTCCTGGCGCAGGGTGAGCACGGTGGCACAGCTCCGGTCCTCTTCCTCCTCTGACTCAGGTTCAGGCTCCCTCTCCCCCTCTTTGTCCGTCTCTCGGTCTGTGTCTCTGTCCGTGTAGTCAGACTCTGCATACGCTGTGGAGTACCTGAAGGTTAGGGGGCAGAGCGTGTGTGAATAAAAACATCTTAGATCTTTAAGAAACAAATGACTTGTGTTCGGTATTCTTTTAACGTTTAATGGTGTGAATCTCCTGTTCATTTCTGAATCTCACTCGGATTCTTCAATGTTCCCTAACTTTCAAAGTCTGGGAGACAAAGGACTTTTATGATATGCTGACACATAATTTACAATCCTCTTAAGGAGAAAAAAAGTTTCTTACATTTTTTGTGTGAGAAACTCTACTGTAATTGTGTCTAAAAATAGATAATTAAAAAGATGTAAAAAAGCATTGAAATGTTTGTGACAACATTTATTTATCAAAGATTTTATGATAACATTCCATATTACTAAGGATAAGATTTTGTGCTCTGAATATACCAGTGGACAATAGACTGACAGAGTTCAGTTTCAACATGCTCTGAATGTTACCACCTGAATGTGACTCCAGACTCCTGGGCTCTTAACCAGGCTTTATCTGGCACCTACCCCCCCCCCCCTCCCTGGTGTCTCCTGTGTACAGGCTGGCAGTGCCCTCTTAACCAGGCTTTATCTGGCACCCCCCCCCCCCTCCCTGGTGTCTCCTGTGTACAGGCTGGCAGTGCCCTCTTAACCAGGCTTTATCTGGCACCTACCCCCCCTCCCTGGTGGCTCCTGTGTACAGGCTGGCAGTGCCCTCTTAACCAGGCTTGATCTGGCACCTACCCCCCCCCCCCCCCCCCCCCCCCCTCCCTGGTGTCTCCTGTGTACAGGCTGGCAGTGCCCTCTTAACCAGGCTTTATCTGGCTCCTACCCCCCCTCCCTGGTGTCTCCTGTGTACAGGCTGGCAGTGCCCTCTTAACCAGGCTTGATCTGGCACCTACCCCCCCTCCCTGGTGTCTCCTGTGTACAGGCTGGCAGTGCCCTCTTAACCAGGCTTTATCTGGCACCTACCCCCCCTCCCTGGTGTCTCCTGTGTACAGGCTGGCAGTGCCCTCTTAACCAGGCTTGATCTGGCACCTACCCCCCCTCACTGGTGTCTCCTGTGTACAGGCTGGGGGTGCCCTGGCTGGCGGTGAAGTAGATGGAGCTGGAGCTCAAGGAGTCGGTGCGTTCTCTGTGGACGACGTGGCGGCGGCGCCGTGCACGCTGATTGTCCTCCACACCCTTCCTGCACACAAACAAAGCAGAAGAAAAACTACAACTCCCACACTGCTTCAGCGTTTGTTCCAGAGAGAGAGCTGTGCGCGACCAGAAACCGGTCTGAAGAGAAGAAAGAATAAAAGGACTCTGTGCTCACCAAACACTGGTATCAGCCCTCTAAACCTCTCACTACTGTACTCACCAAACACTGGTATTAGCCCTCTAAACCTCTCACTACTGTACTCACCAAACACTGGTATTAACCCTCTAAACCTCTCACTACTGTACTCACCAAACACTGGTATTAACCCTCTAAACCTCTCACTACTGTACTCACCAAACACTGGTATTAGCCCTCTAAACCTCTCACTACTGTACTCACCAAACACTGGTATTAGCCCTCTAAACCTCTCACTACTGTACTCACCAAACACTGGTATTAGCCCTCTAAACCTCTCACTACTGTACTCACCAAACACTGGTATTAGCCCTCTAAACCTCTCACTACTGTACTCACCAAACACTGGTATTAGCCCTCTAAACCTCTCACTACTGTACTCACCAAACACTGGTATTAGCCCTCTAAACCTCTCACTACTGTACTCACCAAACACTGGTATTAGCCCTCTAAACCTCTCACTACTGTACTCACCAGACACTGGTATTAGCCCTCCAAACCTCTCACTACTGTACTCACCAGACACTGGTATTAGCCCTCTAAACCTCTCACTACTGTACTCACCAAACACTGGTATTAGCCCTCTAAACCTCTCACTGCTGTACTCACCAAACACTGGTATCAGCCCTCTAAACCTCTCACTGCTGTACTCACCAAACACTGGTATCAGCCCTCTAAACCTCCCACTACCAGGGTGGGTAACTATGGTGATCCTACCAGACAAAGGGAGCTGCCGTACATCATGGGGGGTCCCCTCATACCTCCCTGAGGACACCGCTCCTCTGATCCCTTGACGTGAGACAGCAACATAACTCCTACAAACAAGGCCTCAAAACAACGTTTCTCTTATTTAAAAATGCTTACATTTATACCATTAATATCCCAATTCTCCCTATTATCAACGCGATATTCTTTGGTTAATCACCTCCATGTCTATTTCTGCTTTTGTTGCAATGTTGTCCCCGTATACAACATTTGACTCAGTGTCCTGGTGTATGTGATTTTGTATGTTTTTTTTTTTTTTTTGAGCAAGACTGTCACGAGCGTGAGACTTGAAGCACCCACTTGATGTCCTGGATGATCTGCACGGCGATGTCCTGCAGGCCACCGCGGAGCTCCGCCACCTCGGAACGCAGCGAGGCCACGCAGGTCAGCACGTCGTCCAGCCGCCGCCTCATCTCCACCTGCTGCCCCGGGGACAGGCCCTGAACCACGGCCTCCACGGCCGCTACGGCCTGCTGCTGGGCCAGCACCTCTGCTGCTGCTGCTGGAGGAGGAAAGGGCTGGGTTTAGCACACAGGGCACTTACATCCACAGACATGGATAGAGAGGAGAATGTAAATTAGTAATACAGACGCATACAGACGTACGCTCTCGCTCTCTCTCTCTCTCTCTCTCTCTCTCTCTCTCTCTTCAAGTGCAGCATTGTGTGTCTGCTATCTGGAACTTGTGTCAGGCAGTGCCAACCAACCTTGCTCATCGAGAGGCTCGAGGAGGGGTGGATGTCCGTCCATGCATGTCTGTGCAGGATTGCTGGCCTTAAGAACCATTCTCTGGGATCTTCTTCTGACCACTTCTTTGTATATGATAAATGTTATTAAGCCAACGCTGGCAGTGGCCCCTATGCCTATTCCTATGATGCCGTTTCTACCTAGCAAAGAGTTCATGCTGCGCCACAGTGAGACCATGCCAGCGTGTTATAAGGTTATTTGCCTATATAAAATGGATCGAGATAAATAAATAAAAAAGCCTAGCTATAGTTTACGCAATAAGGGCACGCACTGTCTTGAAAGCATTTCGTTCATGGGATTGTAGAGCGCTACTAATACATACATCGTAAATTACGATGCCAGCTAACACATCGCAAAGCTTTACAAATTATTTATCACTCGCAGAATATGCTAAGCAGCGTTTGTCTACTTATTTCGTATCACGCATTAATTAAAGAACAAATTCGACCATAATAAGCAAGACAATCTCCTATTTCAATCGTTTGAACCTCTTGTAAATGGCGATAAGGAATGTATATATGTGTTGATGAAAGCGCTGTCAAGTAATCGTGATGTGCTGGAAACCAGTTGTCTATGCTGCTGTTTGTCTGTGAGAAGCTAGTTTAGCTTGCTAACGCGCACGCTGCACGATGTACACTGCGTTGGTTAAGTTGTGTGTGTATGTGTGATGGAAACTATTTTTTGTTTACATATTACCTCACACAGACACCGAGCTTAGATGGGCAGTTGACTTAAGTAACCTTAACATAACACTGACACTACCTACGCGACAACCTTCATCGCAGGCATGACGCCGTCACTGATATTTCCCTGGCTTCACAACGCTACTTTCGATTGTTGATATAAATTGTGCGGCGTAATAACAATTCCGTCTAGAAACGACATTAATCATGACTTCCAAAACGTTTAATGGAAATGAAACAAACAAAACAAAAAACTCCTTAGACGACAAATCTAATTAAATATATAGTTTTTGCCTTTTTGGATAACATTTTCTGCAAAAAAGGCAACGTAGTCAGTGACTGATTTTTATGAGAAAGGATATTAAAAGATGGTATCAACGCCAGGCGTTGTCCACATTGCAGGAAATTGCCGATTTTTATCACACCATTTCCCCACTGACTGAAACATTAAAGAATAGGATTCATATCAACCTACATTGAGCTTGGCTTCACAGATTCCTCCTGAATTTGGGCTTTTGGTCATTTGAAGCGGTCACCCCAGCTCTTGTTAGTAGGCTGCAGCTCGCTCACATATTCTGTGGAATATGCCTTATGTTCTTATCAGCACTGTCCTCCGCCTGGTTAGTATTTTCACTTTTTACAACAGTTTTTATGTGTTTGTTTTGAATATCTTTAAACTTTTTTTCGTTCAACTGTAACTTCTATCCCTTAAAGCATCGGTGTTTAAGCAGGACACTGAACCTCAAGTTAGCGTTTTTTTTTTAAATAGGAGACAGGTCCAACGATGGTTGGTGATGAATTCTCAGATTCAGCCATAATGGACTACTTGGGAGCCAGAAAAAGCACCGCATTGGGTAACAACTTGTGAGTCCTTTAAGACATTTCAAATGTGATCCAGTTAGCTTTGTTTACAATTGTTTGATATATCAGCACATTGCCTAAATGTCTTACAGGGTAGGAGGTATGTGGTCAGCAAAATCCCATACAAATCAGATCCAGTGAATTGGCAGTTTTTTTCCGGTATTCCAAGTCCTTTTACATGTCTGTTTAGTGCTGTTGGCAGATCCTGGCAGGAAATCATGGCAAATGTAAAGGATTTGGAGCAGTCAAACTGGTTCCCCTGTGTGAGCTTGGTTCACCTAGCATAGGAGTAGGAAGTCGCCGGACTGCTACTAGCAGCATCTGATTCGTTCTACTGTATTTCAGCCTCTTGGACAAACTAGCCAATTGTAGGCTTCTAATTTGCTCCCAAAAATATGCCAAAAGTTTAATTCCATTTATTTGCTCCATTTTCTGTATTTGTGATCGCAAGTCCTCTTTATATTGATTCCATGGCTGTCCTCAACTTGTGTGTTTTCAGCTCGGAGTACCATGTGGATGAGCCCCCACGAGTGGTCCTTGATAAGCTGGAGAAAGTAGGCTTCTCTGTGCACAGCATGACAGGCGTGGGCCAAACTCTGGTGTGGTGTCTGCACAAGGAGAGCATCGTGTGATACCCCTCCCACACCACAAGGTGGTCCTATCACCACCAGATAGGAGTGGCGCACCCCCTGAACATCAAGAAAGCTGTATTGTAGTTCTAAGCATCCCGCATTAATTCAAGCTTTTCGTAATCTGTCTGTTTTGTAAGGGGTTTACGGTAGTTTCTTAACCTGTCATGGTTTTAGATTGAATCATTGGGTTGTAACTCTTTAGCTCTCTAATATCAGATTAAATTAGATAATTAGTTTGCTCTTTCATCTTTTATAGCACTAGCAGTGTTGAATTCAATATTTAAATTGTATTCTTCGAACCATGCCAATTTTACAAAATACAACTTTTTTTTTTTTGCCTTGCCTTGACTTTTTACTTGACCTATTGTATTAGGGATCTGTTTTAACAGATAGCCTACTCTTCTTTTTTTGAGGATGTGCTGTCAGGACTTTCAAAAGCCAATTCATCAATGAGCCAGCAAACTGACAGGCACAGCTGGAGAAAGTGATTGCCGCAGGCATTACATAACAACAATTAGAGGCTTAGGGGATAGTAAACAAATTCGCATTTCATCTGATACATAGTATAATATATAACATAAACATTAGACAATCCTTTACCCTCTTTATAGTGCCATTGGACACACACAAACACACACACAGACACACACAGCACATATATCATATACAGCGTATCGAAATTTAAACGATCGATGTGTATTATCCTATGGCAATACGAAAAAACCCTTGGCGCTGAAATGATTGAACATGATTTATGTCAACCACGGGGATAACTCAGATGAATGAGTTTTCTATGACAGCACTCAGCACCTTTACATTTAGTAAATTATGGCCAAGCTTGCATGGTGACACAACGCGAAGCTGATGCTTAATGTGATTATGTTTGTGCACTAAATAGAGACCTACATTTCAAAGACCTTAGGTCAGTCATCCAGGTCCTCTCACAAAGAGGGCAACTGTGTTGGAAATAGGAATGTGTAACATGTTGTGCAATGTCTGTTTCAAGTCGTATTACAAAACTACGTGTTATTAGACTAAAATAGTATTAATGATAGGGAAAATATTGAATATTCTATGCATTTACATAAAAACGTGGAAATAGTATTTCAGAGGGAGTTTTTAATTAACAATACTGGTTAGGAAAATACAACTAAAAAGTGTTGTTTTCTGTGTATGTTGTGTGTTTATTTTAATGTAAAAAAAACGAGCAGGGGTGCTTGTCACTTTTACGGCCACAGCCGTACCCTATATTCCCCTGTGTTTCCACCGACACACTTGCTCTCCATTACAATCAGCTCACCTGCCTTCAATCAACTCATTTACTGAGCAGTATATCAACTCCGGTTTCTCATCTATCGTCAGATTGGCGTTTCTACTCAGTGGTAGTGAAACCTCGGGCCACTTTTTGACCAAGCAAAAGAAGCCTTTGTATAATCCATTCCTGTTAAGACTAATTGTTTCTCCTTGTGCTCAGGACCCTTTCACACTTGTTTACCTTACTGGCTGTCTGCAGTTCCAGCTTGCCCACGCCATTCCTCTTTGCTCCTCACCTTCCAGTATTCCACCATAATAAAACATCCAAACCATCACCTGGGTCTTGCAGTTGGGTTCGCTTTGTACCTCAAAACAATCACAAGGCAAACAACTTTTTTTTTTATGTGGAAAACCGGGAATTATCATTACCACAAATACGATATCTCTGCAATATTGAATTAGAAACAGTATTTTCTAAACAACAATCTTTCTTATCAATTAGACTGGGCTGACTATAATGTTCCGTTCCCAATATAAGGGGGTATACCTTGTCCCTGCTAAATGTTTTCGTCAACCAGCAAAATCTTAAATTTGGACCGTAAAATAAACTATTTAAATTAATATATTTTCAACTTTTTACCTCGCATAATCATCCATACCACAGAATCACCCATGCGTGGTCGTCACTGTTTTCTCATAAAAGCAGATGTGTCAAATGGAGATCCTCAGGTGTGTCAATTCTTTCCAGGAGGCTGATGTCATTTCCCCCTCTAACAGCATCCTATAAAAATCCTGTGCCATCGCAGATATTCGTTCGTTGCACTCAAGGAACCGTTGAATGCGGATGGAATTGGCTCTCCAGAAATGATGAAAGACTGCTAAGTTTTGTTCAGAATGCATTCATAATTAATCACATTTTGATTTTGGCTGCTTGGGTGAACTTAACGTGCAAAATCAGCTTCGTTGTTTCTTTTTCTGGAGAGCTAAGTCTTAAGGGCTAGGATGATCGGTCGAGGAGTTTTAATTTTCACACTATTGGCTTCACACGGTAAGAGAAAGTAAATCGTGTTTTCTATTGAGTATGACAGTTTTGCAGCAGGATTGTATCCGTTATAAGGAGCTGGACGGTGCCGTTGTGCTGCATGTATGTACTCTTTTATGTAGGCTACGCTGTCTTTTTTGGTTCAGCACCAAGGACAGCAGAAAACCTTAACGCTTGGTCTGATGCTGTATTGACCGTGAAATCCCCGCTTGATGAGGCACAGTCGAAAAAGCATTACGTTAAATAATTTGATACAATTTGGCACCAGGGTCATTCACTTATAGGATATCGATAAGGTAGTTCTATCTTATCGATATTCTAATGTGTGAATTATGGTGATAGGAATTCAGCAGATGACATAATTATGTTTGTTTCCCCCCTCTAGTTCAGTCATTGCCAGTGACTCAAAGTCACCTGGAAAATGAAGACGTGCAGGTAAAGTAACCTTTTCTTCTGATTTGTTGTGAACTTTGAAATGTCGTTGAGATATTTTTTCATGAGCTGGCTACTAGTGCATAATTTAAACATATTTGTAACCAAACACAAACAAATGGATAAGTAGATCATCCGTAGCATTAATATCTGGAAAGTAAAATGTTGTTTACCCAAGAGATATAAATGATTTGAGATATGGACAATGAGTGTGTCCTGAATCACTCCTAACTCACCCACAGTCTGCAATAATAAAACACACAATGATGGTATTTTCGCCCTTCTGCTTTGTCATGGAAACATTTCTCCTGTGGAAGTGGCAATCTTAAGCAGTCATACCAGTGATAAGTGTCAAGCTGGTCTTCCTTCTCAAGGATGTTGGAATGCTTGAATCTGCGTATGGCACTAGTCATGGGCCAGCAAAAACATGGAGTTTGATGTATTATGTCGAAGGCAAAATTTGTATTATTAAAATAATTTTTCCAAGCTGATGCAGACGGTCGTCATGCCAACTGCAGACATGCACGCCACTTGTTTTGCCAGACCCATTCATGGCATTCATGTTTTATTTATATATTCTTTGTTCAACCAGGTGAGTTCTATTGCGTTAGAAAATGATTAAGAAAGGAAGCACCAGCATAAAACAGGTTGAGGGTTAAGCAAACTAAAACCATGACCCAGTGTTTTGTATTGGCAGATTCATTTCACAAATGAAGAGCCCCCGACCGTGAGTGTATGAGTGTAGGAACATTGTAGAAGTGGGTGTGTGAATGATGAGGAGAGGGACGTAGCGTTCTATGAAAGGAAAATGAAGGATGACATTCTCTGGCCTGACACTGGAAGAACAAAGCAAGCATCTCCCAATGTATGAATGTATCGGTCTCATTGGTCTCCAAATGACTTTGTCATAACAATAAGAAATCAAAGAAAATGACTGCATAACCAATAAAACAATATTAGCTGACACTTTCAAGGTAAAATAGAAGCTATAGCTTAGTCATAATAAACTCACATTATTCCTATTCCTCTTAAATATTCTAGTAAATGGGACATTAATATCAAGTTCAATTTGACTAATATTCTACTATGTAAATGATAATGGGCTGCAATGTCTAAAACCCTGAAAATAGATGAACAAAGATGGAGGCTAAATGATTTAGATAAAAGAAAACAAACAACAAACATGTCCACTTTTCATACGACCATAGCAGGCAGAAAAGAGGAAAATAGACCGGGTTAATAATAAGCACTGAAACCAACAGCAACCACGGTACACCAAGTGTATGACCAGCCAATAGTTCCCCAGTCACCTGATGTATGCTGGGCTTCCCTGCAGGTCATGAAATGCATTGTGGAGGTTCTGACAGACGTGCTGTCCAGGCCCCGTCCCTTACCTGTCAGTCAGCTCTGCCTGGACACGCTGAGTACAGGTAAGCTCCTCCCTTTTTGTGAAGCTACCCTCACCCCCTTTCTCTTGTGGAAACATATACAGGTATATTCTATATCCACTCTAACCCTGTCTCCAGCTCCAGTTTTAATACTCGTAAGGATCAAAACTAAAAGTGATTTAGGCCCAGGGTTCAACCCTAGTCTCAATCTGACTTACCCTAACCCTAAACTACTCCAAAATGTAGTCTAAACAAGTCCCCCACAGTCCGAGCTACACCAAAGCTATTTAATTGCATTCGAGTCATTGAATTACCCTGACACTGTCCTTGTTTGGAAAAATCAATAGCATTGCTCACAAAAGGTAATGTCATCGGACCAAGGCAGCGCCAGGAAATCTAACCCTCCAAGAGGAAAAAAACATGAAGCAGGAAAGGAGAGTGAGAGAGATGTGGTGGCAATAAAAAAAAAGGATAGAAGAAAAAATAATGCACTAACAATTACAGAGGTTTTCAAGAAGCCAAGTAAAGGATATGCTTAACTGCTGCGAGAATGAAGAGACGGGCTTCCATAGAATGAGAAGAGTCTAACTGAGAAGCAGAGGCGGGAAAACCGCGAGAGAGTTTTGGGAATCTGTCGATGTACGGGGGAGCACGGCAGCTGTTTTTCTGCACCGTGAGGTGTCTATTGGGTCAGCACGGAGAGAAAAGCCTTGTGCTGCGGAATTTCACTGGAAGCCTTATCGTCTATTTGGGCCAAATGATTAATCGCTCCTCGGCTTTGGAGGGAGTACCTTTCTGGGCAATTAATTGCACCGGAACCAAAAAAAAAAGGAAATTGCTGAGTCTTGTTAAAAAGCACAAAGGAGACATGCACCTGAGTGTTAGTTCAGGATTATTACCTCAGACAAAGTGTGTGTGTGTGTGTGTGTGTGTGTGTGTGTGTGTGTGTGTGTGTGTGTGTGTGTGTGTTTTGTTGTTGCAGATGACAGGCTGGTTACCATCCTCCGCCACCGTAATTTCCTCAAGGAATTGCAGGCCATAGCGGCTGAGGGTGAGTCACTTTGGAGCTGGAACACCATTGTTGTTTGTGTTCATGTTCATGTTCTCGGTGGATATCCTTCGATCTCATGTCATAAAATGTTTCATGTAGATTCGAGATTCAAGATTTGTATTGCCATATACACAACAGTTATGTGAAGCAGTCGTTGGTAATGAAATTCTTGGGTCCCAGGCTCTAAAAGCAGTAACTCATTCTTTACCGTTGTAATCTGACTAGAATTTGCTTTTTAAGTGCGTAATTGTGTTTCGCTGAGCCTGTAATAGGACGCTCTTTACTATGAAATAGATATGAGAAATAATTGAAACATGTTGCCGTTCTGTCTTTGAATGGCCAGGAACCAATCACAGAGCCCAGCGGCACGGTGACTTCCTGTCTGCTACCGTCACGCAGGTGCCTCCACAGACTACAGAGGAACCAGGTGAGCTTTGCATTATTATGACAATGATACTAACTATATTATTATTAATATTATTATTTATTGTCAGACTTTAAAGTCCCTTAAAAACATATAGACTAAAAAACATATGCTATACTGGAGTCCTCTGCCTCTTCTGCAAGAGAATTATACGGTAATGTAAAGGCTAGTTTTCAATTTGGTCATAAGTGACCCTTGCATTTCAAATTGATATCAAATACAAACAAATCTAGTGAAAGCGTCTCAGATATAAGTAGAAAGAATATTTAAAAGAGTTAGAAGAGCTTTCAAAGAGATTGAAAAAATGTAACTGGACACAACAGGAACAAGCTATGTTTTTCTTTTCACGTAAAACTACCCCTGGCAACTTAGTTGTTTGTCCTGGACTATGAGTGGGTTTACTTGGCTATTTAAATAGTCGCATGATATTGAGATAGTCAAAGAAATCTAAACGAAAGGATTTCTCTCTTCTTGCCTCAAGAGAATGGGGTTTACTGAATATTTTACAATAGAGGAGGCCTTATATAGGAACTAATTAGGGTCAAACCCCAACAGGCAAAGCGTTCAACTGTTCAAGTGGAGTTTCTGTCAGGGATGGAGGGAATAGGACCCTAGTGCAGGAGAGAAGACAAATGAAACAGGTTTTCTCCAAAAGACAAAACCGCTTTAATGCAGTGTCCATAGCAAGGAACACCATGACAGCAAAAGCAATGCAGAGACAAATAACTAAATATAGGCAGGGCTTAAATATAGAACAAGGGCAAACCAATGACCAATGAAAATACAGGAAACCTTAACAAGATAATAAGGGGCAGGTGCAAACAATCAAATAATTGAGCCCTCAATGTCCAGGCCATGACAGTTTCTTCTATCTGGGATGTGTTTTGTTGAATGAGCAGGCTAGATATGCAGCTAAATTGCTGTTGGCCTCCCAGGAGTAGAGTAGAGTAGAGTAGAGTAGAGTAGAGTAGAGTAGAGTAGACTGCCGTGTCAGAGAATAATCTAGAGAAATGGGGGATGAAAGTGCTTCAATTGCACAGTACTCTAGGCATCAACGATTTGAAAGGGAATTTCAATATTTAATTGAATCTTTAGTGCGGATAAAAGGGTCAATCTGTATTTTGATTGAACGTTGCTTTGGAACTGGTTTGCATGTTGTTTAATCAGACATCCACGCCATGTTGCTTGTATTCATCACACGTCATTGTCTTCCTGGAGTAGTCCATGTTTACGCGGCCATATTTCCCCCAGAGACGGATGACGTCGACAGTGCTTGCCTCGTACAGCCTCTTTTCAAATGTCTCTCTTTGCATTGTATCAATGCTGAATTTTCTGATGGTGACCAAAATAAAGTGGTCTCCAGGACAGGTGGTAGAGAGTCTCCCTTTCATCTCATGTCGACCGTTCTGTCATCACCATGCGCCACCAAGTGTTTCTGACCGACTCTGAGCAGACCAGACCCTGCTGTCTCTCTCCCTTCTCACATCGGAAGTCTGTTCCCAGTACGAGCACAGCATGAGCGTAGGTGGTCCTAGCATGGTTCCTAGCCTCCCCAGTCAATCAAAAGTTGGTGTTATGTATCACTTTTGCACCACCAGAATTGCACACCATTTGATTTGATTCAAGGCATTCTGGCCCACTGACAAATCCTTCTTTCTTTGTATATTAATACTTGACCCCCCCCACTCCAGATCAATCCATGCTGGAGGCTTCCCTCCCCGCAGATCAAACAGCTCCAGAGTCGAGAGTGAGAGAGGAGGAAGAGAAGGGCCTGGAAAGAGATGGAGGGTCACGGGAAAACCACAAGATGTCAAGACGAAAGGAGGGCGTACAGCTAAAGAAAGAAACGAAACCATTCCATCACATCTCAGACGATCCCGCGAACAAAGATGGCGGAGAGGCGGCGGTGGAAGAGAAGCGTCTCAGCCCCGAAGTACCTCCGATGGACGCCGCTGGGGAGGAACACGCGACGCAAGAAAAGACAGGCAAGAAAAGAAAAGACAGGGAAGAAAAGAAAAGACAGGTTACACAACAGCGTGTGCACTCAGTCTACAAAATAGACATCTCTGCCTTTGTTTGTTTGAGAGATGACTGTTTACTGTGACAGGTTTTATAACTGGCCATGAGACGCAGAGGAAGAAACAGCGCTGTTGAGACACGGCCCCAGTGGGTGATTGATAGAAGTGCTGCCGTCGCGCTAATTAAGTTCAGCCCTGGCTGCTGAGCCCGGGTGGATTTGATTAGCTAATGGAATCTGGACAGGAGCCAATATGACGGACAAGCACGTCTATAAGGGGGGGTGGGTGTGGAGGGTGGGGGCTTTACAATATGATGGAACGCCCTTTAAATTCAATAGTAGCACTTGCATTTGAAAAGCCGTTGAACTGCTAGTTCAAAGTGGTCTAAATAACTAAGCTTTGCCTGGTACACACTCAAAAGTTACCACAATCAAGAGAGATAAAAGGTAAAATCCCTGTCACTGAGGTAGCTATTTGCTATTTTCTTTATAGTATAGCTATTGGCTATTTTCTTTAATTACTATTTTCTTTATAGTATGGCTAATAGCTATTTTCTTTATAGTATAGATATTTGCCTTTGTCTGTACAGTATAGCTATTTGTAGTGTTTCTATTTTTTTTTATACAAGAGAAAGACCTATTAGCCAAATGAAAGACGAGATGCCAGTTGGCTAGGACACGTTTAATCAGAAAGAGTGGAAGTTTGCTGCGGGTGGATGGATACAATACTCTGCAGGGAATATTATTGGTTAGCGAGTAATATAGAGAGAGAAGAGAGAGGAAAAGGATTTACCATGGTTAATCATTTCACACTCTTATCTTAGGTTTGGAATCCAACCAAAACATGGATGGACGCGAGCAGACGTCCGAAGAAAAGAAGTCAAAGGAGGAAGAGGGGGAGGTGGAAGACCATAAAAGGTCTGCGTTCTTTCTGCACGACCGCACCGCAGCCGAAAAGGAGGGCGAGCGAGAGGCACGGGAGGAGGGACAGGTGAAACAAGAGAGCGGCGCGGCCTCCAAGCGACGGAGCACCATGAAGAGAAGAACAGAGGAAGAGAGGTCCCTGAAGGTCAAGGGTAAACAGGAAGCCCCCCGTTCCTCCAAAGAGGCCATTGAGAAGGCCGGGGAGGAGGAAGTGAAGAGTTCTGAGGTGAAGCAACTGCAGCTTATGGCTCGGAGGCCTCCAGAAGAGAAGAGGGCCGCCGCGGAGGAAGAAGGCAGCGCTAGCCAGAAAGGGGAGGTGTGTGGTTGTTGTTTTTCCTTCCAGAACGCATAGACTATTATGATGCTTTGATTTAGAATGGGCGGATAGGGACGGCCAGCTGTACACATCGAGGGAAACTGACTGCGAAACCTTGTCTGGGTTTCTTATTGTTGACGTTACAACGTCATTTAATTGGATGACTCTGAATGTATTGAACGACGAGTTTAATGAATAACTCTCCTCTGAGAGCATTACCCGGTCGTCACAGAGAAACAATGAGGCCTCTAATAATAGCCTGCAGTGGCTTTTGTTAAATGTCCCATCTACAGCTGGCAGCTACACATCCAAGCCAACAGGGTAGAATTACACGTTTAAAGAGACAATTCAAATCCGGTTTGTTTGTACACTTAATGCTAAGTGTCCTTTCTTTTTACACTGTTTTCATTCATTTCAATCTGTCCAGCCTTCTGAAGATGAATCAATGGACAGTTATTGCGTGCACTACCTGATATAGCACTGATTCAACAGCAGCCTGTGTGATTTGACATTTTCCCATCCCGTGTTGTCACTTTCCTTTCAGAAGTGTGCAAGGCAAATCCATCACAAGGCCATTCATTCGTTTTTACAAAGAGCCTGTTCCTGAATGTTATGCCTTTTGTTTCCCCCACTTTGGGATTTTACGGGGACACACACACACACACACACACACACACACACACACACAGTATGCTGGCTGTAGTTTAAAAAAAAATCAGGTATGAGAGAGAAAACAATTTAGCTTTCACTCTCCCTTTGTCCATTCCTCATACTCAACCTGCCCTCTCTCTCTCTCTCTCTCTCTCTCTCTCTCTCTCTCCTGCAGGATCCAGAGATTGAGAGTCTAGCCACCATTGAGTCGGAGCTTGAAAGCGTTGCCCAGAAAATCCATGAGCTGAGGAGAGGCTGAGACCACAACCGCCACGCTCCCCCTCTCCTCTCCTCCCCCCTCTCCTCTCCTCTCCTCCCTCCTACTGATGAGTCCATTCTGTTTCCACAGACCAAGGTGGGCATCTCCAACTAGGGGGGTTACCTTTTTCTGTCTGTCTGTTTATTGCACACACTGGAATGCAGGCGCGGCTTTTAAACAAACACACGCAGGTCATGCTTTGGAAACATGCTTTTTGAAACGTCTCATTTACTTTGCACACACACACACACACACACACACACACACACACATTGTCCCGCTCTCTGTCACTCAGGTGTAAATTATTTTACACCCCTTTCTCTCTCTCTTTGTTTCTTTCTGCTTAAGCTTCATGACAGTATCTGAACTGCTTTTAAAATTATTCGAGCAATGTGTAAGAATTGGTGTCAAGGGTAGCGACAGTTACAATGAATTATCATGCAAAAGGTTGTTTATGAACCGCGTAAAGAGATTATTTGTAGGTTTCTTTCTGGCTTCTTAAGGCAGCATTATAATTCATACGTCGGCCAATGCAATAACATTTTAATAGATAAAGAAACGACATTGTAATCAGCTGTGTGGACCGCATTAAATAAACACAAATACATTGTACAAGTTCATCTGGAGTTCTTATTGTGGCTGCATATTGTCGCCACCAGAGCTCTCCATTTTGCATTCTTTTTCAGTTTAAAATGCCGTTTTCCTTTTTCAGATCTAAATAAGACATAATGAACTGATAGACCAACGTAGGGTTTACTGTGTCATGGCCTTTGTGGTCTGACTCATTTCACGTCATACTGTTGATATGTATTATGTTGCACTCAGAACTGAGTGAAGAATTCCTTTTTATAGAAAAATGTTTATTGGAATAACTAAATGGACTGGATTGATGTCTCAGTGACAAAAATCTGCTCTTGCAAAAAATAATTAACGAAAAAAACTAATTGTCCGCGATGAAACTAACTTTTCCCTGGTGAAAAAGAAAATAGTGTAATCTCCAATGTGTTCCTGAGTGGGCGAGAAGTAGAATCATTTATTCATTTGGTCTGACTCATATCTTACTTCCAAGCCATTTCTGGCTCCTCTAGAAATTGTCCCTCAATGTTCTATCTAGGGGGTGCCAACTTTAATAGAACAAAAACTATACTCTATTCAGAAAATCTCTCATTTTGATTTTACATTTGTTTTAATCAAATTTCACCTACTTAGAGGTAGAGAGAATGCATACTGGGTTCCAAAATGGATACCAGCTTTTAACCATACAACAATGAAAGAACTCCTAAATCTGAATCTTTACAAGAATATCTGCTCTTGATCTGTAAAACTATTAGATTTATGTCACTTCTGAAAACATTTCATGCATTTCAGTTTACTTTTTTCTTTTTACAAATTCGGTGACAGATTCCTCATATAAATTACCACAAATAGGAAAGCCAAATGGAATCATATTTATTTAATAACAAATCTAACCATCCACAATTGATTAAAAACATAAACATCTCCCATTGTGCAAAAACATCATAATATATTAGTATATATTATTAAAATATATTGTCCATCACTTCTAACAGTTGCTATTGTGCTAGCACATTCGCGTTTTAATAGATGATTCAAGCTAAGGCAATCGGCATGCAAAACCTTCTGCTGATGCAGCTGTATAAAAATATATATCAAGGAGTGATGCATATACTCATGCATGTTTACAATCCTAGTTAGGATTATCAACCATGTATTGTAAACAATTCATCCTCAGCATATATACAGTACATATGCTATTGCATATCGACTGTACATTATTGACTATAGCAAACACTGGAAGTTTATTTAGGCACATTTCTTTCAAGAATCAGAGGTGACTCTAATCCATAGTTTCCCATGTACTGTGTGGAGACGATCCAATAGGGACGTACTGTGATCCCCTTTCTCTTGGTTGCTAGGTAGACCACAAAAGTGCCAGCCAAGAAGTTTCCCTATGGAAACCATTCTAGTTCTGTCTCTTGTTCTTCACATCAAAGCAATCTCATCTTCGCTGTCACAAAATATCATAAATAAACTACCCTTGAATTAATATAAATATTTATTTTGGCAATGTAATTTTAAACACAAACACATCACACTGATTATATACTAGAGCTTATAAGGCAATCTTTTTCCAAAGAATGTGCTGCACTTTTAGTAAAACAAACCAAACACTGGATTCAAGAATATCCCTTCCTTTGTGAGGGCCCAGCATAAAACTGTAGATTTATAAAACTTCTGGAAATCATAAAACTGCTTTTAGATACAGCAACCTTAGCTTTGTCTTGCTAGAGTACGCTATTGTTGTTTTAAGGCCAACAACTTTGGTTGCCAGGTTATAGCAATTCCATTTGGACTGGCGGAAGATGCAATTACAGCACCAAAACTCACTCCAAGCCCTGGTAGAGGATGGTCTGATTCTGGATTGAAGGCTTTTTTTTGCCCCAGATGATGGTTAATGACCCTATCAGGGTTATTCATAAAGATATATTTTTCATTTAAAAATGTTGCACTTTGTTATTATTTGAGTTTTTATCAGAAGGAAGCAGTCAGTGGCGCTAGTGTGTGTTTGGACTTCCCTTGGCCTTGCTCTGCCTTCGTAAAGCTGAATGCATTATGTAGGCTACATGGGAACTGAAGTCTTTGAGGCATAAACAGCTGGCTCTGGTTGCAATAGAGACACATTGTCTCTGTTATACGGACACACACACACACACACACACACACACACACGTACACACACAAAGACTCAAATATACATATTTAGTAGCCCTAATAAGCCACCTGTTCCGACAGGTGGATATAAACAAACTAACAGCATCATAACAAGGTCAATATGTAAATAGGGTGCATTGGTATCACACATTGGCCCTGATGAAAAGGTCTTGGACGCCAATTCGATGCTGTTTAATTATAATAACAGAACTCTAGCCCAGCCTGTGTCTTGCGGAGGGAGCCTGCGTTTGTTATAGTGAGGAGGCTTAGGGAGTGATTTCGGACATGCACTGCTGTTGGAAGTTGGCCGGTACTTCTGAGTTGCAGCCCAGTCCCTGACGGGTGCCTGGCGGCTTGATGCCGTCGTCGCTCGCCTCCACCAACCACGTGTTGTCCTCTTTTCCCACGGGCACGCAGGGTTTCCCACAGGTTGCTGTGGCTACAGCAGGGGTGTGTTCCCCCGCAGAGTTTCCAGATGCACGCTCCTTCAGCGCACGAGTCAGGTGACTTAGAAGGTCGTCATAGAACTGTGTGACGCCTTCATAACCTGAGTAGGAAAAAAACTGTATTTAAAGAAAGAACAGTAAATTACTTCAACTTAGAGACGTTCTTTTGTCTAATAAATCCCAATTTCCTTTTAACACACAGATTTGAAGGCCATGCGACAAATCTATTCCGTGTATATCTGTGACCCCATAGCAATAACCAGCGCCTGATATTCACAGCAATCCTCTTCCTGGACACTCATCGCTTATTGGATGACTCTATTCTTCAGATGCCAAAAACTAGGCTATTTCTACATGACAATTTCCTGTAAGAGATGTTTAGCTTTGCTTGGGTAAACAAGTGAATTCTGCAAGCTGATTTGGAAGCACAAAAAAGCGGATGGTAAAAACAACAGCATAAAGCAAGCAGTATGTCGTGGTTAGAACATTCTACAGTGCTACAGTACACACTGAGCCTTCTGCAGTATGCAGTATACCTACTTAAGGACACACTGAACAATCTGGACTTTTGAAGTTGACTAATTATTCCCCAGTTCAATGTATATGAATGAGTCAGTATACCATTAAAAGGCATTAGTCATGGTGTAGGGATACATTCCCTGGTGTTGGGACATGAGATGCTGTCAAAACAAATGCATTATTTCCAGAGGGCAGCCGTTTGCTGATTCAACACTGCCACCCTGTGGAATGAAAAAGTCACATCTATTCATTTCTCCCTCCTGGTGTAGTAATTAAAACAGGAAAAAATTATGATTCATAAAAAAAGACATGAAAATCAAAATGTTCATAGATTTTGTAGGTTTATTAAGTTCTTGCCATTCTAGTGCTTAGATTTTGTGATGCAATATTAGTAGCTTTACCAATGACTTCAGTAGAGCTTCAAACTCTTCTTAACAATGAAAAGGAGTCGGACAGTTCAAATACTGGGTTCTTACTTATCAAGCCTCCATCAAAACGAAACATTCTGTGCCTCAGGCAGAACTATTTCCACTGCCAGAGGTGAGTTTATATGGACCAAGTAATGCGGGTTGTAACGGTTGTTCATACCTGGAAACGAGTTGACGTCAATGACGGCGTGCTGGCCAGTCTGACTGCTGATGATGATGTCGACGCCAAACAAAGACACCCCCAGCGATCTCCGTAGCGACAGGCAGAGCTCCCTGATGATGTCATCGCAGGGCGTCCTGGGGACCCCCTCTACATGGTCCCTCTAGGAACAAATTGCATCAGGTGAGTTCCGCTTTCCCTTCAGAAGATGTGGTAAGGATTTTTAAACCCAGGCTCTGTGTTCAGCATTCCTCACCTACAGATTGAAGCCACTTAGAAACCCACTGAGACTTGACTCTAGTGATTGAGTCCCTCTTAAGGGACTGTTTAGGGGGTTGAATCTCTATCTGATCTGTCTCTCTTTAGAACACGATTAATGGGCCACAGTGCGAGCCTACCGTGGAGGCAATAGACTCCACACGGTTCCACCTGCTGCTCTCCACCGTGCTACATGAAAGTATGAGGGTAAATAATAGACTGAATAACAAAATAAAGTATGAAGGGAAATAATAGACTGAATAACAAAATAAAGTTTGAAGGGAAATAATAGACTGAATAACAAAATAAAGTATGAAGGTAAATAATAGACTGAATAACAAAATAAAGTATGAAGGTAAATAATAGACTGAATAACAAAATAAAGTATGAAGGTAAATAATAGACTGAATAACAAAATAAAGTATGAGGGTAAATAATAGACTGAATAACAAAATAAAGTTTGAAGGTAAATAATAGACTGAATAACAAAATAAAGTATGAAGGTAAATAATAGACTGAATAACAAAATAAAGTTTGAAGGTAAATAATAGACTGAAAAACAAAATGAAGCAAAATAAACCCTAAGCTATTACTATACTCTCTTCCATTCTCATATAATGTTGCCTGGAGCTGTCTCGTGTGTGTCTCTGACGGCGTGTTGACATCAGAGATGGGAGGGGTTGGAACCTCGTGCACTTACAGAGGTGAGGTCTGAGGTGCACTCCGGTTTGGAGACATCGTGGCTGTTGAAGAAGATGGATTTTCTTTCTGAAAGTCAACAAGAACCTTAACATTAACATGAACCCCTCTTATCCCCGTGACAATGCTTTTGGGATGTATATGTCTCATCTATAGGACAGCTTTACACCAGTGCTCACCAGGGGGCGCCTGCAGCCAGAGTCTGAACTGACTCTCATCTGAATATATTGAACCCTAACCCATGTATTTTGAACCCTAGACCGCACAGTGCTACTCAATTCTCATTTGTGCACCCAAGACCTGACATCTGTACTGACACCATATGAAAAGACTAGATGGGCAAACAAAACAACCCGATCAAAAATAATAATAAAGATTTGCACACTAAAAGCTCCCATTAGTTGTTTTTTAATGAAGTGACGTTTCGAGCAACAAGGCTCTTCCTCAGACTTATAAAGAAGAGCCTTGTTGCGCAAAACGTCACTCATTAAACTAACAGGGTTTTTGTGTGTGCAAATCGTTATTATTATTTTTGATCACTCGTTTTTTGATTCAGCACCCAACCAAAAGGTATTTTGGATGTGTGTTTTTTCATACCGCTCCATAAACAAAACAACCCCACACCTAAATAACCACACAACTACCATGCAGCTGGTGTGTTGTGGATAACTACCGTACAGCTGGTGTATTGTGGATAACTACCATACAGCTGGTGTATTGTGGATAACTACCACACAGCTGGTGTATTGTGGATAACTACCATACAGCTGGTGTGTTGTGGATAACTACCATACAGCTGGTGTATTGTGGATAACTACCATGCATCTGGTGTATTGTGGATAACTACCATGCATCTGGTGTATTGTGGATAACTACCATACAGCTGGTGTATTGTGGATAACTACCATACAGCTGGTGTGTTGTGGATAACTACCATACAGCTGGTGTATTGTGGATAACTACCATGCATCTGGTGTATTGTGGATAACTACCATGCATCTGGTGTATTGTGGATAACTACCATGCATCTGGTGTATTGTGGATAACTACCATGCATCTGGTGTATTGTGGATAACTACCATACAGCTGGTGTATTGTGGATAACTACCATACAGCTGGTGTATTGTGGATAACTACCATGCATCTGGTGTGTTGTGGATGGGCTTCTCACCTGCTGGCCCTGAGGGGAAGTTCCTGATGGAGGGCCGTTCCACCACGGTGTAGGCCTCACCCACCACAAACACCTTGTACAGCACTGCATTGTGGTTAATGAAGGACTGGACCACACAGGGAGGCTTGATGTCCTCCAGACCCGCCTCACTAAAGATGATGGCCATCTAAGAAACCAACAGGACAAGGACATGTTTCATTGTGAGGGCATTGTCACAAACTATTCTTCAATTCCACTTTTTTATACACAAAACGAAGTACCTTACCTAAAACCACACACTTAGTTCAAAGTATATTAAAAACGAAAAAAGTCTAATAGGAACTTTTACTCTGTGTAACTGTACCATATATAATAAATTAGCATATATAATAAGTTACAATATATAATCTCTCTCTCTCTCTCTCTCTCTCTCTCTAAATATATATATATATATATATATATATATATATATATATATATATATATATATATATATATATATATATATATAAGTTAGCATATGGTACAAAATTGGTTTGCTGTTTCTATATTTCTGGACTTTTTTTTGCCATTGTATAATATTGACTTTTGGAACACTACTCCGAATGTTCTAAATATAATTATACTTCACTTTTCTAACTGGAAATATGTATGACTATTCATTTCACTGGAAACAATGGTATGTGTGTGTGTGTGTGTGTGTGTGTGTGTGTGTGTGTGTGTGTGTGTGTGTGTGTGTGGTATAAAAAGATGTGAGTTTATCTCCCTGGCTTCATAACAGGAGTCTGCCGTTTTCCCGCTCAGCTCTGCCGTCACACCCTTGTACCGACATGGAATCACACATAGCCTCAATGTTAGCTCAATCAATGCCAAACCCTAGACCTATCCCTGTGTAAACATCCATAGACGCAAATAACGACCCTACTTTCAATGGGGTATTATCAAACCAACTGTCTGTCCCATCTCTCAAGAGGAACAACTACTAAGTTCCTTACTAAGAAACCACGATAGAATTCATACCAGTTTAAGCCACGTGATGTAATGACTCATTGGCTGGAGGCTGGGGGTGGAGGGCGGGACAGGGTGTTACAATGTCATTGACAGACATGAGGCTCTACTTATCAGGAATAGCTTTCAATAATTAATCCAAGGCCAAGGCAAATCCCAAAGGCTAGTTTGATCGATCTCACAAACAACTTACATTGTATTGAAGTTAATAAGTACCTTGCATTGGAGATGGTCTTAAAATGGTGTGTAAGCCTACAGCACTTACAGACTAAATTGTCCTTTTGAACTGAACCAGTCTGACATGACCCTCATTAGATTTGTCCTAATCTATGTCTGATTAAAGCCCTGTAGTTATTGATAGCATTTTTCCCTGACAATTTTATTAGAAATATGTTTATATTGTTAATTCCATAGGAAACTTGATTTGTTTGATGTTCCAACTAATAATTTAATTAATTACCCAGCTTTTGAAGGTTTTGGAATATGTTTTACCTTGTGGGAGTCAGTGCCGTGCGCCACCCGGGTTTTACAGACTGCCAAGATAAGAGAAATTAGATTAACAGGATCATGGACAGATCTGATCGGATCAGAGAACGATTTGGTAGAAAAACCTGTGCTCAAGTATTTTCAGATACAAAAATCCATGTCATTAACCTGAAGTAATTGTTATACAAAGGTAACCTTTGGTTAAATCAAAATGGACATCACACACAATTTGGAGGCACTTGATAAAAAGTATCAATGAACTGTGCATCTACTGTCAATAGTAAGTCAATTGGAAGTGAAACAGATATATTCACGTAGACAATTTCACATTAAAATCCTGTCAGTTCAAACATTAGCTAAAAAGAGAGCAGTGTAGAGTAGTGGCTTTTAACTCTATATGAGCAAAAAAAACTCGACAATGTTTTCCTTCTTTAAAAAGCGATGTTTGCCAGTTCTACAGTGATGAAATGCTTGGGGGAGCTAGCCTGCAGCTCATCATTATCACTCTGACTAACTTGAGATAGTTTAGAGTTGGTTGCAAAGGGGAGATATTTTTAAATGAATGCATTGAGAGTGAGATATTTTGGACTGTTGAGAGAGTGAGATATTTTAAAATGAATGCATTGAGAGTGAGATATTTTGGACTGTTGAGAGAGTGAGATATTTTAGCGTGTTGAGAGAGTGAACTCACTAAAAGGAAAGGTAATGCCGTGCGTCTGGAGATGTTCAAGAGTCTCTGTCCCACATGGACTTCTGAGGACCAGGAAAGGGGGACAGCCGATCCTGTCATCTACAGAAAGGAGTGAGGAGAAAATACTGCTCATCAAATCAACAATGCTTCAGTTTCAGCCACTGCACAAACATGAACTCATTTCAAAGCAATAGTACAACAGATAAATATGTAAGACATCCTGGGATATGGTCTTTTCTAACATATAGAACCATTTATTATAGATGCCTATGTCACAATTCAGGGTGTGAGGCAATGAAAAAATATGAATTTATCCTGCTGGAGGAATGCAATAAGCATTTGAACTTGATGGGCACTTTTGGAATACGGCATCAACCATGCTGTTATCTAGCATCTGTATATGAGCCTCTCAGCATGGGTAGGTGTTTGTGTATATTAATCTGGTAGGATTGGCTACTGTGGACTTGCTACACCAATGACGTTAAATTATAGTAAAGCCGTGTTTCTGTCTGTCTGTTGTTCTGTCTGTCTCCGTCGGTCTGTCTCTCTGTCTGTCTGTCTGTCTGTCTGTCTGTCTGTCTGTCTGTCTGTCTGTCTGTCTGTCTGTCTGTCTGTCTGTCTGTCTGTCTGTCTGTCTGTCTGTCTGTCTGTCTGTCTGTTTAATCATTTTTCTCTATCTCACAATCCCAGTCCTTTGTATGTGTTCAACTACTAACGTGTTTCTTAACCGACAATATTTTAAGAGTTGTTAGTTGGTATTACCCAATGCACATGTAGCTCTCAAATCTTGTTGAATCTAATATCATACATTTTCTATGTCATTTTAAAATTCACACAATAGGGCATCATAAAATCCCTTTGTCATAATCCACTTTAGAAGGGATTGGGGTTGAGAGCAGGTGCGACCTCATTGGGGTTTTTACAGTGGACACCGTCCTTTTTCCCCACAACATAACTAAACAACATGGTAAAGGGTTGCAGCTTCCACACGTGAACCAACTTAACTGATAGAGTCTAACGATAACCTCCTCTCCACACGCACACCCCACAGAAGCCCGGGACATCACGTTCAACGTTTCCTATTTAACAGCTCCCCTCTGCACATTGCAAAGTGGAACAGAAACCAAGAGTTTGGGATATGAATGTAATTTGAAAAAGAATCCAAAAAGAATCGCCTTTCAACCTTAGGCGATCGTTGATAAGATGAATGCAATGTCGTAACACTTGATCTTGGATTAGGTTATATTAAAAGATTTCTATCTCTCTATTTTAATGGAAAGCCATAAGATACAATTTAAAATGAAAAGACAACAAAGAAATCATTGTCTGGTAGGAAAGCAATCTAGGCCAGATCAAAGGGTTTTCCTCTATGACTGCAGCAAGTGAGGCTCTGGACGTCTGGCTGTCTATTCAAAGTTAGAAAACGTATAGAGGCACAATAGTCAGATTCCAGAGGCTTTTAACTCAAAGCACACATTGTTGTCTGTAGCAACCAACCCACATTGTCAACCCTGTCTCTTTTAGCTAGCAGTGTTTCCAAAGTCTGGAGAGTAACCCATGGACTATTCTAAACCCGCCCCCCTGAATTAAAACACTAGAGTGTCACATTTACAAAACCTTCCCTTTAATTACCAATAAAAGTGGAGCCTTATTTTTGGTCAGATTCTCGCTTTTCACAGATTTTTTTCCAAATATCAATCAACTGATTGCTTATTGATTATCCACCCTGTGATCTTATTGCACCTGGAAACCGAGTGTGGGGGGTAACGTCCATGATGGAGAGACAACAAAAGATACTGGGGGAACTGGGAACGGAATGACTAGAGAGTATAAAGGAATGCTTAAACTGGAAATGTGATTTGTGTTGTAAAAGTTTGAGAGACGGAAACTAGAAATGCAGACAGAATTGTTATTGTAAGGACCACAAAAGTTACACCTTTTCAGAAAGTTCAGGACGTTCATTAGTTCTGGCTGTAATAGTGCTGAGAGTTTAAACAATGTCTAAAAAAGACAGTAGGCAGGCGCAAACACGGACAAACATGGTGAGAGCAATGTAAAAGGACAAAATATATCGCTATATAAGAATCTTAAAGTCAATAAAAAAAAACTGGATTGAATCAATGATAAATGAGTTCTAAATGTTGAGTTAATGCTTTAAGTGGCTTGGGCAGTTAGGAGTTTTAAATTACCAAATGGCTAGTAGGGAGAAATGCCCCCTCCCCGCAGTACCTACTTATCCCCTCCCCCATACTCAACCTTCTCTGTCTCTGTCTCTGTCTCTGTCTCTGTCTCTGTCTCTGTCTCTGTCTCTGTCTCTGTCTCTGTCTCTGTCTCTGTCTCTGTCTCTGTCTCTGTCTCTGTCTCTGTCTCTGTCTCTGTCTCTGTCTCTGTCTCTGTCTCTGTCTCTGTCTCTGTCTCTGTCTCTGTCTCTGTCTCTGTCTCTGTCTCTGTCTCTGTCTCTGTCTCTCTCTCATTTCTATCCCCTCCTCTCTCTCCCTCTCTCTCCCTCTCTCTCATTCTAGTTTTCTCTCTCTTCATTTCGTATTTCCAGAAATGTTTCACAGACAACCTTACCCAGGCGTCCAGAACCAAACAAAGAAAATATTGCCGTTGCTTAATATTTGTGTCCATTCATTAAAAGCCGGCCTCTGAATAAGGCCGGGCTAAACCGCCATCACCATGTAAACATTTCTACATGAATCCCCCAGAGCCTCGGCAGGTCTAATGGGGCTAAACTAAGCCCTACTTAAATAACCACTTCGACCTGAAGTATGCACACAAGGGGAAATGATTAAATCCATCTACGTAGGGAGCTGTGAAAGGATCTTGGGCTGTGCCCGTGGTGCCTCTAAGGCTTGGTTTAGGACAGACACAGGCTTGGAGGGTTTCTGATTGTCATGGTAGCGGGGGGGCATTGAGAAAAGGGTTGAAAACTCACCCAGTGACCAAAACAAGGAAACGGACGCTGCATACACGCCAATATAGATGCGGTTTGAGTTACAAAAATAGCGCAATGTCGTCCGAAAGCCAACTGTCAGTCGGGTGTTGGGTGTTGGGTGTTCATTTTTCTAATAAGAAAACCAACCAACCTATTTTGGTTAATTGTGAAAGTGTAGATAGCCAATTAACTCTTGTTGTGTATTCACACTAGGCTAGGGTAACATGTCCAGAATCCTTTTTTTTTAATCCTTTTTTATGTATTTATCGTTCAGCCATAATTGTGCAACATATTTTGCATCATCTTATGATAAGAATTTGGGCTAAATTCATGAAGCAACATAAGCTGTGTTTTTAAACTGTTCCAGAGTGACCTTATTTAACGTCTGTAACCATGCCAGTAGTCAATATAACTTAATGACATACAGTCAGCCAGATAAGGCGTGTGTTTTCCCTACATTTCTCAGGGTACTTCACTACAAGGTCTAGGATAAGTACCATGGACGTTGTTGCCTCAGTGAGAGCAGCGCAGAGAAAGAGCTCAGGCTCTCAATCCTGACGTTTACGTCAGTGAAAGAACTGGAGCCAAGACACACACACACACACACACACACACACACACACTTAAGCATGGGAAAGCCTAGGTCTAGGGAGCTACTGTAAGGGTTAGACCCAAACATGGTAGGCTGCTAGGTAGAGCTGATGTAAGCCCTGCTATACTTCTGCTCGGACTTTAGACATACTAAGCGCTAAAGGTCTCAGGATCGCCATCATCATTCTACATCACTACATATTTGATTTGTGTTTTTAGCTGTACTTCAGGCTGAAGATAAGCTAAAACAGCTAAAAGTCTTAGCATGGTGTGTTTATGTTCACTCAATTATTCACACACTTATATACATATAAATATATCTTCTAAATATGAACTGTAGTGAAGGTCTACCTGTTTCCTCTTCCTGTTACCCTCTATGACATGCTGCTTAGGCCTCATAACCCTAACTCTATGATATGCTGCTTAGGCCTCATGGCCGCTGGTCCCAGCCGCTCTTTGTTTTGGAAATTCCCCCACGCAATGACACAAAGAATGCGCCAATCGGCACTTTCGACAAGCACTGTGGGTAGACCAACTCTAAGCCCAGCCCTTCCTCTGTATGAAGTCTGAATTGGAGGTGTCGAGTTGGAACGCCAGCAAAAGGAGAGTGGAGAAAGGTGCCTCACATTACACACACAGGGAATCCATGACCCTAACCCTAACCCCACACACAGGGAATCCATGACCCTAACCCTAACCCCACACACAGGGAATCCATGACCCTAACCTTAACCCTCACTAACCCCATTACACACACAGGAAATCCATGACCCTAACCCTAACCCTAACCCTAACCCTAACCCCCATTACACACACAGGGAATCCATGACCCTAACCCTAACCCCATTACACACACAGGGAATCCATGACCCTAACCCTAACCCTCCCTAACTCCATTACACACACAGGAAATCCATGACCCTAACCCTAACCCTAACCCTAACCCTAACCCCATTACACACACAGGGAATCCATGACCCTAACCCTAACCCCACACACAGGGAATCCATGACCCTAACCCTCCCTAACTCCATTACACACACAGGGAATCCATGACCCTAACCCTAACCTTAACCCCATTACACACACAGGGAATCCATGACCCTAACCCTAACCCCACACACAGGGAATCCATAACCCTAACCCTAACCCTCACTAACCCCATTACACACACAGGGAATCCATGACCCTAACCCTCCCTAACTCCATTACACACACAGGGAATCCATGACCCTAACCCTAACCCTAACCCTCCCTAACTCCATTACACACACAGGGAATCCATGACCCTAACCCTAATCCGAACCCCATTACACACACAGGGAATCCATGACCCTAACCCTAACCCTCCCTAACTCCATTACACACACAGGGAATCCATGACCCTAACCCTAATCCGAATCCCATTACACACACAGGGAATCCATGACCCTAACCCTAACCCTAACCCTAACCCCACACACAGGGAATCCATGACCCTAACCCTAACCCTAACCCCATTACACACACAGGGAATCCATGACCCTAACCCTCCCTAACCCTAACCCTCATTAACCCTAACCCTCCCTAACCCTACCCTAATGCTATCCCCAACTCTCCCTAACCCTATCTCTGACCCTAAACCCCAACCCTAACCTCCCCTAACCCTAACCATTAAACACACAGGGATTACGTGGTCCTGTGACAGGGCATGTGTCAAATGTATTTTAGAATGTGCATGTTTATTTGTTTGGCGTTCCTGTTTCCACACCTGCCATGCACTCATTCATCCTCTGGATGAGTTGGTAGGACTTGAAGCGGTCCAGCAAAGTCCGAATCGCAGGCAGGGGGTCCAACACTATCATCTCAGGATGAGCTTCAATATATTCCTAAAACCAAAACAAATTACAATTACATTACAAATTACAGGACAAATGCATGAAAAAAGAAAATACATGTACAATACTTATATACATGTTAAGATATAATATTTACAGTTTTGTGTTTGGTAAAGTCTTAGCACAGGTTGAGTTGTTAAGTTGTGCTATTCAAGGGTCTCATAGCACAGGTTGAGTTGTTAGGTCTTGTTATTCAAGGGTCTCATTGGGTTCAGGTCTATTTGTTATTAAGCCTGTGTTCATTTTAAAAGACGGGGTTAGTTTGGTTTCGGGTCCTAGGAGGGTTTTGAATCTGTGAAGGCCCCTAATCACACTATAACATAGTACTTTATGAATGATGCCATTATAATAGTACATTATGAATAAAGTCATTACAACATAGTACATTATGAATAATGTCATTATAACATAGTACATTATGAATAGTGTCATTATAACATAGTACATTATGAATAGTGTCATTATAACAGTACATTATGAATAATGTCATTATAACAGTACATTATGAATACCCCTAATGTCACTACAACATAGTACATGCTGGCTGTATTACCTGAAAAGTCTGCATTAACCTTAGGGCTTGTGTGTTGTTCTGGTCAGCCTCTAGGAGGAGGTCGTTCAGCTTGTGGATGATGACATCCAGAGGTCCCTGCTCCTCAAGAGGATGGCTCAGATCCAGCTGTCAATCAGTCCAAACACAATTAGAGTGGAGACAAATCTTTACTGTTCTAGGTTATCTACAAATGATCGCTAAAGGAAAACAGTTGCTGTGTATAGAAGACGGTTTCGGCGGGAATAATTGGTAATTATCGTTTGGCGAGAACAAACTCCTAGCCATGCCTCAAGTATGACGGACCGATGTGGATACTCGAAAAGTGTTTGTTTTCACAAATCTATCAATGGGGAAAGGAAGCAAGCAAGCTACAATAGATGCCATCTCACTGGGGTCTTCAGATTGCAACATGTACAGTGGTTGCAAAGTGGAAGAGCTAAATGAATACAATAAATAGCAGACACGGGGACAGCACAGACTTGTTTGAAAACCCACCATAGCAGATTTAAAATCAGCCAAATACAAACATTTAAAAATATGACACGAATAAAAAAACAGGATAAAATTCATATTTTATAAGAGGAGACTATTTGCAGCTGCCATGAGTGATGGCGTCTCATTTGAATAGCACAAGACAGGAAGTTAGTGAGACTGTACTTGTGGTGCCGTTTGGCTGCACTGTGTATAATTCCGGATCACCTCAAAGCTCTGTTATTGAGATGGCAATAAAATGACCATTCAAACCAGTTAGAATGAGTGTCCAAAACGGGAAGAGAGAGTGAGAAAGAGAGAAGATGAGAAAAAGAAAGGAGCAGAATTGATTCTGAGAACTGACTCAAAGTAAGCTATGGTGTAACAAAGTACATGGGGTCGAATCTCTTCACTAATCCACAGGTTGCCGTTGTGACAAGTTAATGATTAACGGCGTATATTTCATCTCTTGTGACAGCAGGTAGCTGGGTGTTCCCAACATGGGGACATGTGACACAATCACCAACTCAAGGTCCGCCACTTTCAATCTGACTCCTGAGACAATATGTCTCCAGCCCTCATAACTGCTATATGAACTATGACATTAAACCTGAATAAATAAATTATACTTTTAGTACTTCAGCAAAATATAGCTCCAAAAAAAGCACACCTTAGTATAATCAATAAGGCAGGAGTAAAGCGACCTGTTTCAAAGCGCAGGCTGTCGGTCAGTGGTTGGGTGGAGTCTTGCTTGGGGAACTGGTTTGTTATCGGACTGGTTAGAGACAATGCTGGTTGCACGTCTGAAGTCTTTTCACTATACCTACCATGGAAACCAGAACACTGCTGCAGCAACAAAGAACTGTTGCATAACATCTTGACAATCGTACCAACAATCACCAAAAAGCTAGAAAACATCCACTAAAAGGGGGAATGTTGTCTTAGCAACAAGGTGTACTGTTTAAGACATTTGAAAGGTAGAGGGGTTCATTATTTTCCCTGTCCCAAGACATTTAGATGAAGGTGTTCCAAACCAGCCAGTTGGGATGTCTATAAATCATCTCTTGCTATATAGATGCATGTGTGTGTGTGTGTGTGTGTACGTGCGTGTGTGTGTGTGTGTGTGTGTGTGTCAGGACAAGATGTAACACTCTGACAGGTGTGCCAAGCTGCATGGGCAAACAGTAGATCTGCAGGTCGGGCCCTATCATCTGCTGATTTTATTTTAGATATTGGAGGAATGGTTTTTCACCATCTTTTGGTTTTAATATAGATATTGGAGGAATGGTTTTTCACCATCTTTTGGTTTTAATATAGATATTGGAGGAAGGGGTTTTCACCATCTTTTGAGGATTAGCTAGGTTAACTCCACAAGACAACATATAGAAGTTGGAGAGTTGAAATATGTTTTGGACCTTTTTTCTACCATTATGAGAAGATTGCAGGCTGTGATAATTAATTAATAAGTAATAATTAATTAATAAGTAATAATTAAAAAGAGGACAGAGAGAAAGAGAAATCAAAGCTTGATGAGGACAGGGAGAGAGAGAGAGAGAGAGAGAGAGAGAGAGAGAGAGAGAGAGAGAGAGAGAGAGAGAGAGAGAGAGAGAGAGAGAGAGAGAGAGAGAGAGAGAGTGTGTGTATTAATAAGAGCAAGACATACAGACAGAAGGGAGATTTTAGAATCCTGGCAGCGCTACTCATCTTAGCTTCCTCACACCGGCGTTGTATTGCGATACGTTGATTTGTAATTGTATGGTGATGTGATGAGAGAGCAATAACAAGAAAGACGATCAGCCTCATTAGATCATTCTGAAATCCAGCAAGGACCACACATCTGTCATCATAAATCACTCCATCCCTAGCAACAGATAGAAAACCACAGATCCTTCTGCGTATGTCTGCATCGCAAGGCTCACAACGCAACCACCTTAGCGGGCTTATTATAACAAAGATTTGTGTAACATACACATTTAAGTACCCCGAGTGGCCAATAACGTTGAAAGCTATTATTGTGAACTTAAAGAACCAGTCGGTAGATTTCTTACTGCAGACCTGGGGAAGGTATTACTAAGGTTTGACTGTTAAAAAACATTGTCATTTGAATCCTGTCAGAAAAGTTAGACTGACGACATATCTAGCATTAGTCATAATCCATCAGCTTATTTATAGTTAACTGAATACGTCACTGCACAGCTAAACTGAGGAACAATAGCCACGTAAAAAAACTTTTTGACACAAAGGAATGTATTTTAAGAGTAACATTACACCATTTCATTTCTTCTGTAAAACATAGAATAACTTCCCTCCACTGGTAATTTGCTGTATATCAGACAGAGAAATATGCAAAGGAACAAACCAAAGGCAAGAAACAAGATTCAAAGGACAGAAAAGAAACGGTATCAGTAACAGCAGCAAATAGCTCCACTGGATGACATTGATTGGGTCAGTGCCTTTGAGACAGAAAGAGGAGAACGGAATTGTAAGTGTGTGAGTTGTTATGAGTAGGGGAAGTACAATGGTACTACAACGTGAACATTCATGTGATGCTACCACGTTTATTCAGATGTGGACATTCCTTAAAGTATTCTTAATGTCATTTGCAAACAAGGGTGTAAATAAAATAAAAACTCACCGCGACCAATTCAATACCTTTTTTTCTGTGGAAAAGGAGAGAAAAACAATCATTATTGACCACTGGATAAGCAACTCTAAAGGAAAGGTTTGGAATTTCGAAAATGTAACTCTGTCTACAGGAGCAGGTGGTTGAAACCTCTTTAGACTGTGTCAAGCGTGTCTGAAAAGAAGTAAAGCCCCTCTTATGAAGCTTTGAACAATTTGAGTTTATTTTTTGATCATTTTGGCGGATATTCAAACCGCTGGCTGTAGTTCACCTGGCCTTTGCCTTCTAACACTGGTCAGTGTTCTATTATTGGACTCTTGGTGTTGCTTACAGTATGTTACTGTTGTTAACACCACCTTGAACCTACTCAAAACTGTGTCAAAGGACCAGTCACAAAATATAATATGGTTTGATGATAATAATAATCAGTTGCATTTGCCTGTTAGTCACAATATTCACACACACTTAGCCAGACTTCAACAAGTGCAGCCTTAAGAGAACTGCAATGTTCTTTAAAGGTAGACAAATGTCTCTGCCATTTTTCAATAGGGTAACCTAGATTTTACTTTAGTTTGCCTGTTTCAAATGCAAGGCTAAATCTCTCCCTTTATAATTAAACATTCTACTGGTAATATCATCTTTATGATCATCTCTACCGCACATTATTAGACACATTTTACCTACACTTTGATTGATGTCTGAACTGACAGAGATAATGCTGTTGTTATTTTTTATAAAAAGTAGGCTATTATTGAGAGTTGGTGAATTAAATGAAAGTGTGAATTTGCCTAACTAACACAATGTAATATAAAATACACACAGGCCTATGTTATGCACGGTTATTAAAGCTGCCATATTTCTACCTGCACATGTCAACAAAGACACCGAAGTTCAGTTTTTTCATCTTTTTCTCGGTGAGCCAATAGCCCACTCTAATGCCCTTCAGTAAAGTTTGCATCCCTCAGGTATTCGAAACGTCTTCGGTAAATGTGAATCTCCTGAAATATAAAGAGTGGAATGTGTTGATTCAAAAGCTGGAACCGACAAGCCACTTAAACAGCGCACTCCTGTCAGTCAGGTATTGTCCAGTGACTCGCTTTATTTCAGGTAGGCTCGTTGTTTTATCAGTGTCTACTGGCGCCACGGGCGATATAGGGGCCCCTCTGTACCGACCTCGCCCCATGCAAGCTAGGAAAGCCCCTAGCCTATCCCTGTGTGGGCGGTTAGTCTTACAATCGAACATTGACATGTAGGCGCATTTATTCCACCCTTGTCAATAAAGTCCAGATCAGCAGTCTTCTTAGTCACTTCACTTCAGTCTGTAGGCTTCCTCTCTTGTCAGATCACTCATTGAATGACACACCCTCCGAAACTGGCCGCACGTGTGCCCACGCTTGCGCGTACAGGTACACACACACACACACACACACACACACACACACACACACACACACTCTCTCTCTCTCTCTCTCTCTCTCTCTCTCTCTCTCTCTCTCTCTCTCTCTCTCTCTCTCTCTCTCTCTCTCTCTCTCTCTCTCTCTCTCTCTCTCTCTCGCTACTAGTGAGAGATTACTGTTTTGACATTCTTGACTGACTGGTTTGGTTTGAAATTTGACTGATGTGCTACGACAACTTGTGTTTCCAGTTGTAAATCAAATAGCCAACGGAATAGCCCCCTGCAAAAGTCCTTTGGCTACATAAAGGTTCTGTTATTCTTACTTAGCCATTTGGAAGCAACTACGTGGTGGTGCCATGGAGATACACTTGAGGTACAGTCCATTATTTCTAAAGCTTCTCATTTTAAATCGATGATCTAACTAGTTATGCATTGGTAAAGTCTGTAGATGGCGCTAATCAGATCCTAGTGAGTCTGTCCGGAAATAGGAATGACAGTCATGTGATAACTAAACAATCTGTTACAGATGGCGACTGAAACTATGAAAATTACTTTGAAATAACCAAGTCATCCGTGTCAACTAGCCAACCCGTTTCCCAAATAGATCAAACTGGGGTGAGGCTGTTTTTATGGGGAATTCTTACAATAAGATTTTCGCACGCATCTGAGTAACTACCATTAGCTATAGCACGCTATCTGACTCCTGTCAAATCATGTGTTACGGTTCTCGTGAGTATGCTTGCTTTGTGTCGACGCTATTACGTCTAGTAATGGTAGTAGCCGCAACTTTAGCTTGATTTAATTTGTGATTAGCTAACTTGGTACTTCTAGCCGGTACATTATGAGACTTATCCATAATAATTTCGTCCAGTTCGGTTGTACTCCAAAAAGCTATGTGATGTAAGTGAAGTTAAAACTCAACCTTATGAAATTGATAAAAACAACAACTATATTGTATTTCCCTAATTTCTGCTTGGAAATAATTCCACGCTGATCTTCACTTATTAACATTCAGCTGTACTGGAAAGCTTCAGAAACCACTTGTTAAAAAGTCCTGCAAGTACCAAACGCCATTCAGTTTAAATTATTTTGTTCTGTGTTTCAGGACTGAGTATGGAGAATGATGAACTTCCGTCAGCGGATGGGATGGATCGGCGTAGGCCTGTACCTGCTGGTTAGTGTGGCAGTTGTCTACTATGTCTTTGAAATCAACCAGACGTACAACCGTCTCACCCTGGAGCATGTCGTGAAAGTAGCTCAGGCGAAGGATCTTCAGCCTGCAGAAGCTCCTGGATCTTCTCTCTCCTCCTCCTCCTCCTCCTCTTCCTCTCTCACCTGGACTCAGAGTTTGAAGACACACCTGCTCCTCCTGCCTTTCTGGGTCTGGGCCACCCTCTTCCTCCTTCCCTACCTCCAGGTGTTTCTCTTTCTTTACTCTTGCACGCGTGCTGACCCCAAGACAGTGGGCTACTGCATACTGCCTGTTTGTCTAGCAGTCCTCTGCAACAGACACCAAACGTTTGCTAAGGCATCCAATCAGATTAGCAGACTGCAGCTGATTGACACCTGAAGGGTCCTGTTGGGAGTGGTGATGACATCAGAGCCATTTGACCTGACGGGAATACATACACACAACTGACGACATCCGTCTCACACTTTAACTCGAGGAAGAGTTTCCCTATTGCACTGAGATGGTGTTACTTCTAATGGGCAACACTGGAAAGTTTGTTCCGGGAGTTTATTTTGTAGTGTGCATGTCGGTAAAATCTAAAATCAACAAGTGTTTTACTTGATGTGATTGGTGACACAGAACAAAGACCGTACCAACTGTTTTGCACATTTGTGATAGTGGAGCAATTTTATCAAGAGGCTATAATTTTCTTTAGCTCCACAAATGTTCCAAGCCTAACTTGTAATATTATAGAGTTAAATACGTTTTTATAAAAAGCCATATTGGCTCTTTTCTGGCCTGACAAGTTTTTTCTTTTTTTTTTTTTTTCTTCATAATAAAACATGCCGCTTCAAAGACGCGTCATAGATAAACCAGTGTTGTTTTAGTAGTGTGTATTCTATGGTGTCATTTACATCTTGGCTGCTTCATTTTGCACCAAGTCTCTGACACTGTCAACATTGGGTAGTTTTTTTTTTAAGAATTGATGTAATTGTAGAGTAGTATTTTGTATTTACAAATGTATATGTGCCTTTCAAGAATTGAAATTATGAAAAAAGTGTTAACATTTAAGCACATCTTCCCAGTCATCAGTGTTCAAGATGATGCACACTGTTATGAGACAAAATGTGACATTAGTTTGTACATTTTTGCCTTTTATTTGACAGTAAGTCACTGTAACTGAGAATTTTTAAACACTTGGTAGTGAAGGAAGAGGGTAGTCCTTAACATTTATAAAAATACATGAACAGCTGCCAATCCTGGTCTTATTACAAATAAATAGCTGACCATAGGGGGAAAAAAAGGACCTGTTTTACAAAAACTATTACCTCTGGGTTTTTTTTTTCATTACTTTCTTGAAATTGGCAGTTGGTGATCATGGAGGTTAGCTCTCATTCAGTGTTTATTCTTAGTCAGCAGGTGCCAAAAGTGAAACTGAATCTGTAGGCTACCATGGAGCAGGTACACCCTGATTGGCTACATGGATTAGCTCTGCATGGAAATACAGCAAAGAATTTGAAATACACTTAGGCATAAAATACGCTTGAAACATGACATCAAGGCACTTGTATTAAAGCTCAGTTGGTCTTGATCAAACTTTTTCTTCAACCAGGATGAATGTATATCAATTATTATTAATGATTATTTTTCTTTCTGTTCAGACAATAAGCGACTTGACAGACTTGAGGGAATGGGTAGTTAGTAACGCTGAATGAATCCATGGCTGTAACAAAACCATCTATAGAACAATGGCAAAGGAGTGACTACAGTAAAATGGGTTTAACATTTTGAAATGTAATCATTTTCGAAAGGAGTGATTATTAAAACTCCATTAAGTTGGGTTTGAAGAAATGTAATTTGATCTATTCAGAAATCAACTAAAGAAATAGTTTGCTAAATTGTGTATTTTCAGGCTTTATAATATTTGGTGCTGGGGTCTAACACAAGTGTTTGGTCCTTTTCAACTGCTGTTGCTGTATTTCACCTTAACCAGCAGTTGATTTGACCCCTTCTCCCTGTTATAGCTTTGATACATTGGAAGACTTTCCTTTTTATGGTACATCTGTGTGATTTTGTTGTGTTCACATAAATAATACAAGTGTAATCAAAAATAATATATGAGGTACGAGTCCTTGTTGGATTCCCCAAATATCCACAAAAAGATAAAACCCGTCCAAAGGGGCTGTAAACATGGCAGTGTTGTATCCTGGCTAGGCATCTTAATGTTTGCCTGGTTTTAGTGACCTAGCATTTACTTTTCCTCTGTTGTCCAGACTTGGTTTAATTTATGCCAAAGAACATTATTTTCCATTGTTTTTTATGTTTGAAACATGGCATTTTGTCTGTAGAGACAATGCCTTAAATTGCACCACTTCATGATGAGAAGGTTCTTGGTGTTTCCCTCTGGGGATTTTAAAGGATTTTTCCAGTTTCTTTCCTTTTTTAGAAGAATTGCTGGCTATTTATTTTTGTGCTTCTGATTGTACTGTCTTTTAATTCTTATACACTGTGATTAAAAGAAGGCCTAAGTCACAAAAAAAGTAAAATGTTTTTGAAAAATATTTTCTTCCTCTGGCTTATTTGTTTGTGATTTATTATCTTTTTTGTTTAGTGGGAATAGCATCTAAATAAAGTAAAAAAGAAATTCTTTACAAGTGGTTGTTAATAGTCGATCAGAAGATGATATTTTCGAAATAATTTGAATATTTATTGAAATGATAATAAAAGCAAGTTTCCTTGCTCTCCCTATCAGTCACTACATTCCCAAAGAGGATGGGGTGTGTGAGCCAATGTCTGACGTTAAGGGGGATGACAACTGGGTTTAGCGCACTTAGCATTTGGATGTAGTGGTGATTGGAGGGCTGAGTGATGACATATTTGAGGGAAAACAAGTGTAAGAAGTAGAACATCTAAATAAGATGAACATATCACTACTAGGGGCCTTTAAAGCCAATTGAGTAGTGGCTCCAGACCAGATCAACAATCTACATACTTTACTCAAACCACTAGGAAGTTAGGGTTACTATCAATTATCTTGCCCCTAAAATAATCTCAAAAGGTCCTCTGAACTACCGAAAATCCTAAATTGCCCATTTAAATGTGTAAGTTTAGGAGAACTGCTAATAAAAAGTTTAAACAACACATCTAAGATGGGCTAATGGAATGAGTCAATCGGTGAGATGGAAGCGTAACATTTCAAAGCGCTCAAAAGGACGTCTGTCTATTCTTCTGGTCTGAAATCAATTTTTCCTCTTACAGTTTCAGGAAAACATAGGAAAGTATTGTGTTGACACAAAAACAGACATGAAGACATGAAACTGCTGGAAATTGCTGAGCTGAGGCTCAATTAATTGGTGAGATCACGTCAAACTACCGTAGTTAAGGAAGAACCACATTACAGACAACTTTAATACCTTCTATAACAAAAACAATCCCCTGGAACTAATCAGCTCTCTTGATCAGGTTTGTAATGTTTTAAGTTGCTGCTCCCTTTTAGAGAAGAGAAAAGCAGGACAGAGTACATTGTTTATGTTTCTCAACAAACATCTGCATAGTTGGCTGTTTTTTCTTTTTCTGTGAAATCCTGAGCTCATAAGTCTGGCATTTCTGCCCTTTGTAGCCTACAAATTCAGATATACATAATATCAGTATTGAATTGCCAAAAAATAAAATAGTATTTAGGAAGTTTCCTTTTAATATGTGGATGGGTACTGAAGTGTCTTCACTGTCATCAGGCACAGTCCATAGTTTGAGGGAACAATGAGGGAACAATGTCCCTACTCTTCCTTAATTAACCATACAGAAATGCATTTAAGCTTGAAATAACTGAAGCCCCTGACAGAACAGTCCACAAAAGTAAGTATTTCTGGAGATCAACAACCTCAAAACATGTCCAAAAAAGTGTCAGGGCAGAAACCAACAGCATCCCACATCAAAAAGCACAGGAGTCCAAAAGTCAAGTGCAAGAGTCCCACCAGATGCTATTTAGTATCCACACCACTCATGTTCTCAAAGGTTTGGACTTCTTCAAGGGAGGCTCTGATACGGAAGTCTTTGTTTCCTCCATCTCTTCCTCACCATCATCCTCGTCTCCAACTGTAAGACAAAAAGATTGTATTGATCACTTGTTATTTAAGGACTAATAATAATAAAATAACAATTTTACATAAAATGATGACCGGAGAAATTAACCTGTATTTAAATAGGACGAGGACGAAAGTACCACATGGTTTAGTTGAAGTAAAAGGTTCATAACTAACCAGCCAGCTACTGCCTATCAGAGCGCACGATCTAGTAAGCCACGCTACCGTTAATTTCATTATCTTGAACGTGCTAAACGTTAGCTGTGATATAACGTTACGTTTTGAAGCAGATCAAATGCAAAATTTAGGTAGATAGGTTAAAGCTATGATTCGATATATTTGCACAGGTAGTGAATCTGTCTGTATCAGCTCACCGTCCTCGGCATCATTGTCTGCTTCTAACATCTGCATCTCTCTAGCACCACCGAGCTTTTCTTGCGCCACAAGCTCCGAGAGCATTTCAGACACATCAGCATTTAATTTTTTAATCCCGGTTAAGATGGAAGGAAAGTTTTTTTCAGTTTCAATACGAACAGTCTTTTTCAACCCGTCTTTGTATTTAAGCTCTCCTCTTAATTCACAACTAGCTGCCATGTTTGCATGACCCGGAGACCTTTCAACTTTGCCCCGGACTTTGTGTCATACACTACTATGTTAGCTAGTAACAATCGTTTTAAACATTTTAGAAATATTCATATTTCATCAATCTGCAATATAATATTAAATATATTTCTATCATGTCAAAAGCTGAAGTATCATGCCCCGCAATAATTTACACTGCCTTGAAAGTCGCACAACTCCCGCGTAAATAGGCTTTTCCGGAATCTGTACGGAAGTGACCATTCCACTCGAAAAACAAAACGCATCTTCTTTTCTTTAGTTTCTTTAGCTGGTCCTTCTGGGAAAATACATTGGTGTCCCTACTTTTGGGGATTTTAATTGATAAACCATTGCACGTCTATTGAGGCTTTTATCCTACATTTATACTAAAGACGAACTTACGAGAATTTTCTCACATTAGCTACTTTCCGGTCGGTCCAACAACAGAGACAAGGATGGCGGCAAATGAAGGGGATGAAGCAACCGTTTCTTTGGTGGATGTGTTAGAGGAGGATGAAGAGTTGGAGAACGAAGCATCTGCAGTTTTGGGTGGGAGTGATTCAGAGAAGTGCTCATATCCTGAGGTAACGTGAGAGAGAGGGTAACAATTGCTTTACATATTGTGCAGAAAATAATTGATAACTTACATAACAAATCTCCACCTCAACCAACGTTGGACCACATCATAGAACAGACCGCCGACAGTGCAGTAGTAGGGGCCTGGGGGGTAACGTTAACTTTTGGGGGGAACTGAGACATTGACCTGCTTACCTAGACGGATGCAAGTCAGTAGAATGTTACGTCTATGCTGCAGCTGATGATGCTCTCGAACACTTAGTAAATTGTATTTACTGTACGGACTTTTTAGCATGTGTCTACTAACTACATCAATGCCCGCACGTTGTTAAAACCAATTAGCATTTATAGTAATTTGCCTATACCATAGGTGATAGTAGTGTTCGTTTGAACACATTTGTATCACTGCATTTCAGAGTTGTAACTTAACCACGTTGTTCGTTTGCCCATTATAAACCCATATTCATGGTTGTTTCAGCTAAGAAGTATTGCCAAAGTGATAGGCAGTTAATAAAGCTTTGCACCACTGCGATTTAGCCTATATCAAGGAGAGATGCAAAACTGCTCTATGATATTGTAATAACTATAAACTGATGGATACTGTTACATGGGTTTTAGCCATGCAGGGTAAGGTGTTTTTTAAATTTATTTACAAAGCATAACGTGAATCTTAAGATTTTAAAGATAAATGCATAGGAATACAAGTAATTTGTTTCATTGGCCTTTTTAACTGTTTTTTGTTTTTGTGTTATAGGGCTATGTGAAAAGACAAGCCTTGTATTCCTGCAACACCTGCACACCTAAAGGTGGCGAAGCAGCAGGGATCTGTCTGGCTTGCTCCTACAAATGCCATGAAGGCCATGACCTCTTTGAACTCTATACCAAACGGTGAGTGCCTGGATTAGAAGTACTTAAAGCCATAGTTTAACTTTGGTTATGTTCTGTATGCTAAGATACAGTGAAGGAAATAATTATTTGATCCCTTGCAGATTTTGTAAGTTTGTCCACTGACAAAGAAATGAAAGGTCTATAATTTCAATGGTAGGTTTATTTTAACATTCAGAGATAGAATAAAAAAAAAGAAATCCAGAAAATCACATTATATAAAATATATACATTAATTTGCATTTGATTGAGTGAAATAAGTAGTTTGATCCCCTAGCACAACATGACTTAGTACTTGGTGGAGAAACCCTTGTTGGCAAGCACGGAGGTCAGACGTCTGTTGTAGTTGGTTACCAGGATTGCGCACATCCAGGGGGGATTTTGGTCCACTCCGCTTTGCATATCCTCTCCAAATCCTTAAGGTTTCGAGGTTGTTGTTTGGCAACTCGAAGCTTCAGCTCCCTCCATAGATTTTCTATGGGATTAAGGTCTGGAGACTGGCTAGGCCACTCCATGACCTTAATGTGCTTCTTCCTGAGCCACTCCTTTGTTGCCATGGCAGTGTGTTTTGGGTCATTGTCGTGCTGGAAGACCCACCCACGACCCATTTTCAGTGTCCTGGCTGAGGGAAGGAGGTTGTCGCCCAAGATTTCACGGTACGTCGCCCCGTCCATCCTCCCCTCGATGCGGTGAAGTTGTCCTGTCCTATTAGCAGAGAAACACCGCCAAAACATAATGTTTCCACTTCCATGCTTGACGGTGGGGATGGTGTTCTTGGGGTCATAGTCAGCATTTCTCTTCCTCCAAACACGGCGAGTCGAGTTGATGCCAAAGAGCTCGATTTTGGTCTCATCTGACCACAGTACCTTCTCCCAAGCCTCCTCTGAATCATTCAGGTGTTCATTGGCAAACTTCAGATGGGCCTGTACATGTACCTTCTTGAGCAGGGGGACCTTTCGAGCGCTGCAGGATTTTAATCCATTCCTGCGTAGTGTATTACAAATGGTTTTCTTGGTGACTGTGGGCCCAGCTGCCTTGAGATCATTAACAAGCTCCTCCCGTGTAGTTATGGGCTGATCCCTCACCTTCCTCATGATCCTCGATACCCCACGAGGAGAAATCTTGCATGGAGCCCCAGACCGAGGGCAATTGATGGTCATGTTGTGTTTCTTCCACTTTGGAATAATTGCACCAACAGTTGTCTCCTTCTCACCAAGCTGCTTGCCGATGGTCTTGTAGCCCATTCCAGCCTTGTGCAGGTCTACAATCTTGTCCCTGACGTCCTTAGACAGCTCTTTGGTCTTGCCCATGGTGGAGAGGTTGCAATCTGATTGATTGATTCTGTGGACAGGTGTCTTTTATACAGGTAAAGAGTTGAGGCAGGTGTCTCTTATACTGGTAACGAGTTGAAATTAGGAGCACTTTCTTAGAGTGAGGGGGACTAATATACCCGGCCTGTGGGAGCCAGAATTCTTGCTAGTTGGTAGGGGATCAAATACTTATTTCACTCAATCAAATGCAAATCAGTGTATATATTTTATATAATGTGATTTTCTGGATTTCTTTTTTTTAAATTCTATCTCTGAATGTTAAAATAAACCTACCATTGAAATTATAGACCTTTCATTTCTTTGTCAGTGGACAAACTTACAAAATCTGCAAGGGATCAAATAATCATTTCCTTCACTGTATGTTCCTGCTTACCCATAGTCAAAGACGAGAAGATCGATGTTAGGATTGTGCGTCCAATAATGAGTTAAGTAGGGAAGTAGGTCGGTAAATGTAGCCTAGCTTTGCAACAATGGCTGTAAGCCATCGGTCACTGCCAGCGAGGCTTAATGAATACAAGTGACTGAGCCATGCTAGCAGTGACCAATGGCTTATGGCCATTGCAAACATCCGGCCATATAAATAACTCATTAGTGGGTGTGCAATCATAACATTGATAGCGATCATTTCATCTGACTAGGGGTAAGTAGGAGCATATATTATTTCCCAAAAAGTTAAACTATTGCTTCAAGATGTCAAGCACAGAACTTGTTTATTTTATGTACTCAGCTGTGTTCTGAGCAGCATCTAAGTCAGCATCCCCCTCAGTTAGTATGGGAAGCTCATATCCCAGATTACATGATCCTTTCTTCAGTGTCGGGGAGGTTTCTTTCATGATTGTTGTTTAACATTTTTTTTTATTTTAAGATACTTTTTGGAGGCATTTATGCTTTATTGACAAGACAGCAGGCAGACAGGAAAGTTTGGAGTGAGAGAGGGGAGGACATGCAGCAAAGGGCCCGGGCCGGAATCGAACCCGGGCCGTTGCGTCAAGGCCTAGCCTTTGTGATGAGCCTCAACCCGGTGAGCCAGCGCGCTGCCCTGTTCTTGACTCTGGTATCTTTTGTTTTCACAGGAATTTCCGGTGCGACTGTGGGAACAGCAAGTTTGGTGAGATGGAGTGCAAGCTATACACAGTAAGTTCCCAAAGCATACGGAAGAATTGAGGTGCTGTCCAATTCACAATGGAAGGCACGGTAAATTGGACTTGAGGTGACTGTAAATTGTATGCGTTCCTTTAGGAAAAGGACCCGCTGAACACCGAAAACAAATACAGCCACAACTTCTTCGGTCTGTATTGCACCTGTAACCGACCGTATCCAGACCCAGATGACCAGGTGACGTGTTTGTGTGGTTTAACACGAGGAACTTAACATGTTGTCTAATGGCTGCTCGCTGTCACTGCCAAAGTAAAAAAACAACAACAACTGGTTCTTAGGTGGAAGACGAGATGATTCAGTGTGTGATCTGTGAGGACTGGCTTCACGGCAGGGTAAGGCACCATGTCGAGCCCTCGGCCGCACTTCACGTACCCTCCGCAGCGCCGGTCCATCGCGCAATCTGTAGAATCGTCCCGATGTTTTTCGCCACTGAGTGATTGTTTACGTGTGTGTAGCACCTGGGCTGCCCTGTGCCAGAGTGTGTGGAGCTGCAGGAGATGATGTGTCAGGCCTGCATGAACAAGAGCCCCTTCCTTTGGACCTATGCTGCCCATTTAGCAGGTATTTCTCTTCACTTCCTGTACCACAAAGTAGAGCCCTTATTACTAGTACACTGCTGCTTGCACTGCTCACCAATGAAGTCCCCACATTAAACTTACAGTTTTGAGACTTGTACCCAATTGTCTTCAAACTAATATGGAGTTATCATCTCTTTTCCAATACTCTATATGTAATTGTAATTGACATCGTTTTTTTGTTAAACGTATGCAGGTCAAGTAAACACCTCAGAAAAGTAATAGGTGTCTTAACATATTTTACAAGAGGAGAGTTGCCATGTGTGTGTTGTTGACGTGTCCCCACAGCGCCCCCGATGGTCAAACCAAGCCCATGCAAAGCAGGAGGAGAAGTGAAGAGCGAGATGGAGGGCAGGGAGGGAGAGAAGGAATCAGAAGAGGCCTCCACCAGCCTGAAGAGCCCAGAGGAAATGGTACAAACTCACAACAAGCCCTTATCATCAATGGAGTGTCCGTGGACAAAGGGTGAACAATGACATATGCGCGTGCACACGCCCGCACAACAGCTACTTGCTGTGCCAGTGTGTCAGCTGCCACTAGGAGGTGCCAGGCCTCTTATCATCAAGTGTCCAAACTAGGCAGTATCACGGTGTTGCGTGGGGAAACATTTAAGATGTCAGACTTTAAGGTGTCCGGTAGGTTGGAGGCTATGAGCCACGATCAATAGATAAAGAAACCCTTTCCTTTGTCAACCTCTGAAGCGAGCAGCACTTAGAACCCTGACTCAGACGGACAGCAAATACGGCAGGCCAAGCTTTGTCCCAGGGGGCTGCATGAGGGAACACACATGTTTGGAATGGGTTTAGACGGACGGACGGACGGAACGGACTGGAATGGGTTTAGATTGCCTCAGAACGGAACGGACTGGAATGGGTTTAGATTGCCTCAGAACGGAGCGGACTGGAATGGCACCGTGTCCACAGCACGTTTGGTGGCTGACGGTCTGTCTGACCTGGTAGGAGGACAAGCCAGTGACTGTGACCGTTAGGGGCACTGATGTCTCCCAAGAGACTGTTACTTCAACAGAGTATGTTGACATTAGGTTCCGTGTATACCCTGAAGAAGGTCATTGGCAGTTTCCATTTTTATGAAAAGTGAAGACGAAAGTTTACCGGTGTGCTCGAGTGTTTTTCTATTACTTACAGAGTAGACTTGCCGTGACGTAAAGTGTGATTAATAAGTGAGAAATGGAACCAAAGATATTATGAATGATTAATATATAACATATCATTCCCTGTGTCGTTCTATCTAGGACAAAGCCAATGGTGTAGGGAGCTGTAAGAGAAAGCACCCTGAGACAGAGGAGAGCTCACCCTCTACATTGACTCAGTGCAAGCTCAAGGAGTTCCAGGACGCTGGTCCAAAGAGGGAGCGAACAGGGGCCGTGTTTTGGCCCTCTGGCTGGCGAGCCAGACTCTGCTCCTGCGCCACCTGCAAGGTAATCAGAGCAGTTTTATTTTATTTGGCATTCGCTTGTGTATTTACATACATAAAAAAACGTTATGATCTTTCTCCTCGCCCATAACAATGCAACATTAAAGAATGGATAAAAATACAAATATATAGAGTATCTAAAAAAATATAAACAATAAAACCAGTGACCATTCAAAGATGTTTTCCACTATAATCAGTTCCATATTACCCTAAGGGTATGATGCTTATCTAATTGGAGAGGAAGATTGATTTGATTTTCCTGCCAACAAACCGCGGTTTCTAGAAGTCCAGTGCAGACGCCAGTGTGTCCTTCCTTCTGGACGAGGCGGACACGGTCCTGGCCTATGAGAACAAAGGCAAGAGCACGGAGAGCGAACACCAGGGGGGCAGCGAGGGCCGAGACCCTCTGATGTCAGCCCTCGACAACCTCAACCGTGTCCAGCAACTGGAGATCATTCACGGTATGGTTCATGGAGGAAGTTCTGCCAGGTTTAAGTTACCTTGAATAAATGTTTGTTCCAAGTCTAACGCCGGTGCCTTCGAAACTGGAGTCTTGTAAAACTGTTCATTTTCCCCCCTTAGGGTACAACGATATGAAGACCGAACTCAAGGATTTCCTGCAGAGATTTGCAGCAGAGGGAAAGGTTGGTTTTATTGACTGACAGGGTTATGAAAGAACGTTTTCAGAACCAGGTCTTTCATATTCAAGCAGTAACTTCAGATTCTGTGATTCACCCCCCCCCCCCACACACACACACAAAAAAAGTTCTATTACCTAGACGAAGTGTGGTTTGCAAATATGCCTTTAATGAAATTCATCGGTTAGAAAAGTGATTCTGCCTGGGTTTGTGTCTCAACAATAAGACTTTGTTGGCCAGGTGGTGACTCCCGAAGACATCCGTCTGTTCTTCGAGCAACAGCAGAGCCGCAAGAGAAGACGGGCCAACGCTGGCCAGTACTACTGCAGCTGATCTGCACTGGACCACAGCTTCTCCCTCAAACAGAAAGCACCTGTCACCGGTCATGTTCCAGTACTACTGCAGCTGATCTGCACAGGACCACAGCTTCTCCCTCAAACAGAAAGCACCTGTCACCGGTCATTTTCCAGCACTGGACCGAACCTAGCATTCATTATTATCTTAGTCTATTGCCACATTATTCTCACCACTGTTTGGTTTTTGTGTCACGAAATTACAATTTCAAACTGTGAAAGGGCAAACGTGAATCTGCATAAACTTGGTCTGAACAGAATCATGTTTTTCTGTAGCTTGTGCATTGATGCTGTAAAGCTGTTTTTTTGAGTGGTTGCTGGAGTGTTCCAATGAGTCAGGGGTGTAGATGCAACAGGCGAAGGATTTCATCAGACTGACGGTCCTCAACGTTTTATCTGTGGAGATCAGCTTATTGATTTCCTGTTCAAACATTCCCCTGAATACATTGTCCACTGGTGCTTAGTACATCAGAAATGGTCCAACACAGGATTAATGCAGTGAAGGCAACAATTTATATCTGAAATGTTGTTTTTGGCCCATAACATTTACATAGGTTAATATCTTACATAACATTTTGTGTTAGACTTGTTTTGTTATAGAAACACTGTTAACACCTGATCCCCGAAAGACCCTTGTTCTTTATCCTAAAGTATGTTAAGCAAGAGGAATCACTTTTAAGAAATAAAGCTAGAAGGAATGGCTGTCATATTGCTGGTGTTATTGTCAGAGTATATCTTAGACTCTAGCCAGATTCAAAGGTAGAAGTGTAATACAGGATGAAAAATAATTAGATGGGTGGGCAGGCAATTTTATTTTACGCAAGTGAAAAATAGACCTGACAATGTTAACTTTTTATCAAAGCAGTTTATTTTCAAAATTGTGTGCACCTAATATGCAGATCTGAGCGCTACAATTACAATACTATCTAAGAAGAGTAGAAAAAAATAGATTTTCTACTATTCCTTATAAGTAGCTACAAGAAAGCTCTGAACTCCTTATAATGCTTTACATATGTTTTATATAAAGAAACATTTCTATATACATCAATACAATGAAAGAGTTCAAAGTTACCTATACACGAACAAAAAAAAATACTATTTACATGAAGCATTGGCTACTCTTACAAAGAGACGGGTTGAGTGAGCTGGTAGAAAAGGCTTGCATAGAACAAAGGTAAGGAGGTTTCCCAGCCACTGGCAGGGAAGGCACTCTCATATCTCCATCCAGAACAATGGAGTGAGGGCTGGAGGAAACAGTCTCAACGTCACCCTCTTTTTACCACTGCAACAGGACGCTTCCATGCCAATGAGAAAGCAGAAAATGGGTTGACATTCCCACCTGTCTGGCTCCTACTCGGCCCAACTATTACTGCTGGTGCTTGTGAAAGTTTTCCTACGTAGAATGCATCGAGTGGTTTGAGGCAAGGAAGACAAAAAATATAAACGTTTGAGGCGTTCATTTATAAACTAGCATTCCAAAGGTATGATACTTTCAAGACGAATCATGAAAAGAAAATATCAAATTGGACGACGCAGCCTAAATTTAGCAATTCCTTACAGCTCAGATGGAACTATTGTAGCAGATAAAATAACAATACCGCAGCTAAATATGTTTTGAGTGTGATGTGAAGAAAAGGAACTCTACCAACAGCATATTACAACAAATGTTCTATTTCAATGTCAACATTTCCTCTCAAATTAGCATATGACCATTGATATTTGTGTATGAGCTTGATTTGTCAAATGCTAGTCCTTCTAACCCAATTGAAAATTGGATGCTTGCAATGCATTACGTTAACACATTGTTAAACAAGCGAACACCGCGGTCAATAGAATTGGACTAATGAAAGTGTGCAAGTGAATGACTTTGTTACGACACAACTACACGGCCAGCAGGCCAACACCAAAGCGCACTTAGAAGTTAATATACTCGGCGAACGACCCCACTGCACGACGCTAAGAGAACCACAAGGTGCTACTGTGAGATTGAATGACTCGAGCGATATCAAGTTGCGAGTGAAACGTCACTTGACAAGTAGTTTGACATTGTATGGAAAAGAAGTGGCTGTAATTATATATATATTTATATATATATATATATATATATATATATATATATATATATATATACACATATATATATATATATATATATATATATATAGACATATAGACACACACACACACACACACACACACACACACACACACACACACACACACACACACACACACACACACACACACACACACACACACACACACACACACACACACACACACACACACACACACACACACACACACACACACACACACACACACACAATGATTGGGGTGCCCAAACTTAGATCCCGGCGAGGACAAAATCTTTGCGGTCATCTATCGGAAAGGCTTTTGCATTAAGATGGGCGTAGAGGGGCCAGACATAGCTTTGTTTTGTTTTTTTTCTGGTTCCTGCTTGAGGCAGCAGACCCTTGGCACAGAAGTCTTACAGGAGTTAAAGGATGAGGGGAAACGGGACCAAACCAAAGGGGTGGGGTGGGGTGGGGTGGGGTGGGGGGGTGGGGTGGGGTGGGGTGGGGTGGGGGGTGTTGAGGTGCTGAATGTTACAGAGTTGTGGTGGTGACAGCTGGTGCTTGTCCGGGCTGTGCTGAGGGTTGCTGAGCTCCAGCGGGGAGTGACCCTGCGTCTCTGGTAGCCTGTGCACATTTCTCTCCCCGCTCAGGATGGTTTGGACTACGCACAAGACTTCCCTAGGGTAGCCAGCGCATGAAAAACCCTACGCTGTCTCAAGGAAACGCTTCACCTCACCTCAACTCATTCAATTCTTAGAAGAATAAAAATACAATTTTAGCAGCTGCGTACTTGAGACAAATTGCTAATATCCTTGGTTTAGGTCGACTTCTTTCTGTCTTTTGGGAATGATACTCTTCTCTCGGTTTTTATCAACGAGAACAGCTTACCCATTTCAATGGCCTTTGTTTCAATATGTTTAACAGATTGTGAAATCAGCCTTTAAACTGAAAGATCAGAATCCCACAGCCATCAATATGGGATTGAACTCAACATGAACGCACCCACACTTTCCTTCTCACTCAAGAGCAGCAGCGCAACCTCGCCCACAAGCCGTCGCTAAGATTAGCAAGTCGAGGAACACCATCCATTTGAAGTGTTACCAACAAAGCAAAGGCTATGCACATTGGTTAGTACAGCACCACCTTTCTAACCAACGTTTAGGGTCGAATGCAGAGGAATCTGTCTAGGAGAGGATGGGTATGAATACTGAACGCAGAGGAATCAGGGGAAAGGGAGTGTTTGTTTGTGAGGAAGTTAAGCGCTGGATGGTGGACAGAGGTAGAATAGCAAAGTGTCAAAGCTTACGGTCTAGACAATGGTATAATAGATTACAGCACCAGTCAGCAGGGGAGCAGTAAAGCTGGTCTGAGGAATGTGTCATCAAAGGGCAGGTAAGAGGCGCAGGCCAAGGAAGTAGCAAGTTGGACAACTAATGGAGCATCGGGCATTTCCCACCAGTAGCTGATTTCAACTAAACACCCAAGCGTGCAAAAAAAGGCAATGTTGACGACAAAAAAAAAAGGGGAAAAATCGTCGAGCTAGGCATATTTCAAATGACTTTCACATCATCTCTATATTTTTAGCATGCAAACATGGCTATTTCTTTAGCAACAGAGCGGCTACCATAACTATCTGGAAGACCTGTCAAACTGTCTCCACATACGCAAACACACACTAGACACAAACTAACACACACTAGACACAAACCCACACACACTAGACACAAACCCACACACACTAGACACAAACCCACACATACTAGACACACACACTAGACACACACAAAGCACTGAAAGAGGGGCTGGGTGATGGAATCCATCTAGTTACAAAACCATGTTAAAACAATTCAAATGGTATTGTTTCTTTTTCAGAACCCAGCTTGTATGCTTAGCCTTGGACTGAAAAGACCCAGATAAAGTTAGCCAGAGAATACATCATTTGCTACCCATTTGAGGTAAAAACCCGGTTAAACAAAAATGTTGAGTGTCAGCATTCTTTAGAGAACTAATCTTGGACTCTAGTTGCATCCTTGTGTCAAAGGGAGAAAGTGGCATAGTATCGAGGTACAGTGAGCTATTTAAGGTCTTTCAATGGGAACTTAACACACAACAGCAACTTCCATTCCACTCTGCATTGGAGGAACGTTTACAGAACGTAGACTATAACATTGAAGCATGGCCATAGTCTTTTCATAACACGGCAGAACAGTGCGATTTGAGGAAACGGGGAGAGTCGGAACCTCAAGCACTTTTAATGCTACGCTGGTTTCAAGTGAGTGAATTCCCAAGAGGATTTTTTTTTTTTTGTCATCGTTTTGATTCCGCAAGAGGAATTGAGTTCCTTGAAAATGCTGTTTACCATACAACTCCCACTGACATCATAATCCTAACTGTTGGTTTTGGGGGTTACAGGGAAGGAGACCTTTTGGACTGGCAGGTGTCGTTGAATGGGTGAAGGAGAAGGTTGCCCAGATCAACCCAAAGGATCCATGGAGGTGAGTGGTTCGGCTTGGTTGAGGTCCATCCCGTGTCCCCGTAAGGCTGCCGAGACTTGAGGCATAAAACATACGGGCCACCAGCGGTGCCACTGGTGTCAGCACAGAACAAACAGTATGTGAGCTTGCAAGTTCCAGATGGGCCTCACAAGGCTAGATAATAGGCACCTAAAAGACAACTAACTAAGAAATCAAACTGAAGGAAGAGGCATTTCAACACTTGTGCTGGGAGACTATAATCCTCCAAGTTCCAATTAAGTAAGAGGCATTAAATACCTTCAGGGGTAATGATGAACACTAAATCCCGGGTCTTCAATACTTGTCCCTCATAACGGCCCAGAACTCAAACACATTCCGTACAAATAAAAAGGCGGGAAAATACGTTCAACACAATCAACTATTGTCTTGAGTAGATAACAATGAGGAATACATCAAGTAGCAATTTCAGTTGCTAAGTAACTTCAGGTAGTAGAATGGGTTCTCCCTGAGTCATACCTGAAAAGCAGCTTTATGATTATAATTAAAACAATGAGATAATAGTTATTGTACTAGTGTTCAAATCTGTAACTGCCCATATTAACACAAACCCCTCAGCGGTAGTTGACAAGTTGTTATTATTATTGCCGTTTTTTTTTTTTTATGTTTTTTTTTTTTATGTTTAATGTTAAGGGTTGAGGCCGCCTCAGAGGCACTAGAATGAGTGAGCCACTTATTGGCAGTTCTTTCTTTTCATTTGAATTTGATACGATATAAGCTGTGTGTGGGGGGGCACTGCTAAATGTACACTTAGACATACGATGAATCCACATTGTTCACACACACGTTCTTCATCTGGATATGGAATCGGAGCAAAAACTGGAAATGTGAACATCTGTGTATCGTATTGTAGAGAAGTTTTATTGACCGGCCGAAGCTTAAATACGGAGGGTGACAACGGAGCGCCGTACTTCAGAGCCGGAGGATGTCTAGTTGGAATAAAGGAGCTTGTTTCTTTAGAGGTTCTCAATCCAAGCCAAGCCTGAAGCCTTTCCTCCACCAGGACCCAGTGCAGAAAGGCACCGGAGCCTTTCCTCCACCAGGACCCAGTGCAGAAAGGCCCTGCTGGAGGAGCATCTGGGAGGGGGCACCTGGGAGGGGGCACCTGGTGTCTGGGGCACCGAGGACACTACAGCACCACTGGAGCACACGGGCGCTAACTTTAAAACAGCTCGGCTCAGCCTGGAGCTGCCGGAGCGTCAGAGGTCAGAGAGCTGACTTCCTGTAAGAGTAATCTGGTTTGCTGGGGGACCGGCGGTCTCTGGATCCCGTCAGCTCTTCGCTGCCTTTGGCCTCGGCCCCTGGTCGGCGGCCCGGGGGCCACTCCTCATAGTCCCCCGAGGGCCGCGGCGGCCCCAGTCCGCAGGTCAGGTCCGTTTCGGTCAGCGGGCGACCCCGGGGCGGCCCGTCCTGTGTGGCCAGGGCCAGGTCCAGCCTCTGGGGGGGCTGCTCCAGGACGTCCAGCCTGACAGCGTCCCCCGGGGCCTGGTGGTGGTGGTGGTGGTGGTGGTGGTGGGCCAGGGGCCGCCCGGGGGCGGGCAGCGTGGCGGGCCCGTACAGCGGCGACACCGGGTGCACCAGAGGCCGGCTGTGGCTGTACAGGTCGGGCCCGGCGTAGGCGCTCTCGTGGCGGCCTGAGTAGAGGTCCGGGAAGTCCGCCGGGACCTCCCCTTTGGGCTCCATGGCGTGGCGCTTGCGCGAGGCGTGGGGATGGCGGTTGGCACTGCAGTGGAGCGCCGGTTTCGAGGCGGGGGCGGAGGCCGGGTGGTGGGGCTCCACCTCCATGCACACCTCTGGAGCCCGCCGTTCCTTCAAGGTCATGGCCGACACGCCCATGGCGATGTCTGGCATGAACTCGTTGATGATCGGCTCCATGTTCTGCTGGAGAGAGAGAAGAAGAAGAAAACGAAACACGTCAGGATTTCAAACACTTTATAATTACAAAGAGGTCAAAGGGTGACCGCAAAGCGCAAACATCTTCCCATCCTCACCCCGTGTTTGTCTGGATAGGAAAGGCGGGCCTGGGGGTTGGTGCAGTCCGGGGGAAGGCCCTTGGGCCCCAGGGGGTAGGCGGGGCTGCCGTGCTTCGAGGAGGGCTGTCGATGGAGCAGGGTGTGGTTGCAGGGGTAGGAGAAGGAGCGAGAGGGGGGCTGGCTGGGGATGCGGGGTCTCCAGCCTGCCTTGAGCTGGGCGTGGCTGGGCGTGGCCGGAGGGTGGTAGGGAGGCGGGGGTGGCGGCAGGGGGGGGTGGAACCCTGCCATGGCCTCCAGGTCGGTCAGCATGCTCTCCACCGCCGGACTGCTGTTCACACGACAGCGGCCTGACGGGCGAAGGGCCAGGACCGGACTCTCGTCTCCGAAACGCTCCTCCGGGAAGAACTTGGTAGGATTCTGAAAACGGAGGCGGAGAATGGAAGGAACTTGGTCAGAAAAGAATGGGCTGCTAAATCATTTCCACGTGTGAGAGCTGGTCAATAAACAGAATGTTAAACAGAAAGAATCTGAATGGCCCCTGTTCTAGAGTCTGAAATATAATGGTCCCTGTTCTAGAGTCTGAAATATAATGGCCCCTGTTCTAGTCTGAATCAGAATGGCCCCTGTTCTAGAGTCTGAATCTGAACGGCCCCTGTTGGTCTGAATGGCCCCTGTTGGTTAGTCTGAATCTGAATGGCCCCTGTTGGTTAGTCTGAATCTGAACGGGCCCTGTTGGTTAGTCTGAATCTGAATGGCCCCTGTTCTAGAGTCTGAATCTGAATGGCCCCTGTTCTAGTCTGACCTGCAGTAGCTCTGCTGCAGCATCCGGCAGGCCGAACTCCCTCAGGACCCGGATCTGCAGCTCGTAGCTCACAGTGGCACCTTCGCCACAGTTCAGGGCGTAGGCCCGCTGGACCTGGTCTGAGTGACGCAAGTCCTGGAGCCTACGGATCATCTCCTTGACCACCTCCAGTCTGGGCACTGAAACGGCACAAAAACAGGACGATTTAAAAAAATAAATAAAAAATGTCCTCTTTAACGAAATAATAAGAACACAGTGTATGGCTGGGTGGGTGAAACTTCATAGTACTGCCTGGGGGAGCATTAGTCAAGAGAATTAAATATAGGTCAAGACAAGACAGTGGATGAGAAGAAGCAAACAGCAGATCAAATTGACAGATATACCGAGTCAAAGGAAGCGCTAAGGAGAGCAGTCTAAATAAAGAGATAGTGGAGAGCAAAACCAAGCCAGTAAAAACCGGAGATACAATAGAAAATATAATGAAAAACAAGAGAAATAATAGAAAATATAATGAAAAACAAGAGAAATAATAGAACATATAATGAAAAACCAGAGAAATAATAGAATACAATGGCTATCAGTGAATCCTGTTGCCTTATACTGCAATGGCTATCAGTGAATCCTGTTGCCTTATACTACATAAGCTATCAGTGAATCCTGTTGCCTTATACTACATAAGCTATCAGCGAATCCTGTTGCCTTATACTACATAGGCTATCAGTGAATCCTGTTGCCTTATACTACATAGGCTATCAGCGAATCCTGTTGCCTTACACTGCATGCTATAATGGCATTTAGCCTACCTGGTATCTCATTGGCCACCACGGAGGGCGGGGCACTCTGGCCGCCTGCCATTTGCTGGTGTCCGATCATGTGACAGCACTGGGGCACGGCGTTGGTGACCATGTAGAGTGTGTCGGGCACGTTGGACATCCTGACTATCCGCAGGCGCACCAGGTCTGTCTGCTCCACCATCATCTCCTCCAGCACGGCCTGCCGTAGCCAGGGAGACGCACACAGGGTTGGAGCGATCAATCAATTTCAAGTCGGAAGAGAGGGGGTCAATTGGTTGACAGCAAGGAGGTCGATACAGTCAGGGTTAGGGTCTGACTGGAGTAGAGTGGAGTGTTTAGGGTTAGGGGTTAGGGTCTGGACTGCCTGGAGTAGAGTGGAGTGGTTAGGGGTTAGGACTGCCTGGAGTAGTGGAGTGGTTAGGGTTAGGGGTTAGGGTCTAGAGTAGTGAGGTGGTTAGGGTTAGGGGTTAGGGTCTAGAGTAGTGAGGTGGTTAGGGGTTAGGGTCTAGAGTAGTGAGGTGGTTAGGGTTAGGGTCTAGAGTAGTGAGGTGGTTAGGGGTTAGGGGTTAGGGTCTAGAGTAGTGAGGTGGTTAGGGTTAGGAGTTAGGGTCTAGAGTAGTGAGGTGGTTAGGGTTAGGGGTTAGGGTCTAGAGTAGTGAGGTGGTTAGGGGTTAGGGTCTAGAGTAGTGAGGTGGTTAGGGTTAAGGGTTAGGGTCTAGAGTAGTGAGGTGGTTAGGGTTAAGGGTTAGGGTCTAGAGTAGTGAGGTGGTTAGGGTTTGGGGTTAGGGTCTAGAGTAGTGAGGTGGTTAGGGTTAGGGGTTAGGGTCTAGAGTAGTGAGGTGGTTAGGGTTAGGGGTTAGGGTCTAGAGTAGTGAGGTGGTTAGGGTTAGGGGTTAGGGTCTAGAGTAGTGAGGTGGTTAGGGTTAGGGGTTAGGGTCTAGAGTAGTGAGGTGGTTAGGGTTAGGGGTTAGGGTCTAGAGTAGTGAGGTGGTTAGGGTTAGGGTCTAGAGTAGTGAGGTGGTTAGGGGTTAGGGGTTAGGGTCTAGAGTAGTGAGGTGGTTAGGGTTAGGGGTTAGGGTCTAGAGTAGTGAGGTGGTTAGGGTTAGGGGTTAGGGTCTAGAGTAGTGAGGTGGTTAGGGGTTAGGGTCTAGAGTAGTGAGGTGGTTAGGGTTAAGGGTTAGGGTCTAGAGTAGTGAGGTGGTTAGGGTTAAGGGTTAGGGTCTAGAGTAGTGAGGTGGTTAGGGTTAGGGGTTAGGGTCTAGAGTAGTGAGGTGGTTAGGGTTAAGGGTTAGGGTCTAGAGTAGTGAGGTGGTTAGGGTTAGGGGTTAGGGTCTAGAGTAGTGAGGTGGTTAGGGTTAGGGGTTAGGGTCTAGAGTAGTGAGGTGGTTAGGGTTAGGGGTTAGGGTCTAGAGTAGTGAGGTGGTTAGGGTTAAGGGTTAGGGTCTAGAGTAGTGAGGTGGTTAGGGTTAGGGGTTAGGGTCTAGAGTAGTGAGGTGGTTAGGGTTAGGGGTTAGGGTCTAGAGTAGTGAGGTGGTTAGGGTTAGGGGTTAGGGTCTAGAGTAGTGAGGTGGTTAGGGTTAGGGTCTAGAGTAGTGAGGTGGTTAGGGTTAGGGGTTAGGGTCTAGAGTAGTGAGGTGGTTAGGGTTAGGGGTTAGGGTCTAGAGTAGTGAGGTGGTTAGGGTTAGGGGTTAGGGTCTAGAGTAGTGAGGTGGTTAGGGTTAGGGGTTAGGGTCTAGAGTAGTGAGGTGGTTTGTCTCACCTTGGCCTCCTCCACGTAGGGGCCAAAGAGGCGGGGCCGCACGTAGATGCCAGTGCTCTTCTGTCGCAGCCAGGCATTGCCCCGCCCTCCCTCAGCCGTAGGAAGCATGTCGGAGGGGGGGGTGCTGATCAGACCTCGCTTCATCTGGAGAGAGAAGGGGAAAGCAGGGGATAGTGGTGACACCTTTCATCTAAACCAGGGATAGTGGTGACACCTTTCATCTAAACCAGGGATAGTGGTGACACCTTTCATCTAAACCAGGGATAGTGGTGACACCTTTCATCTAAACCAGGGATAGTGGTGACACCTTTCATCTAAACCAGGGATAGTGGTGACACCTTTCATCTGAACCAGGGATAGTGTTGACACCTTTCATCTAAAATAGGGATAGTGGTGACACCTTTCATCTAAACCAGGGATAGTGGGGACACCTTTCATCTAAACCAGGGATAGTGGTGACACCTTTCATCTAAACCAGGGATAGTGGGGACACCTTTCATCTAAACCAGGGATAGTGGTGACACCTTTCATCTAAACCAGGGATAGTGGGGACACCTTTCATCTGAACCAGGGATAGTGTTGACACCTTTCATCTAAACCAGGGATAGTGGTGACACCTTTCATCTAAACCAGGGATAGTGGTGACACCTTTCATCTAAACCAGCCATACTCAGGGTGTGTGTGGGTGATAACGTGAGCCATACTCAGGGTGTGTGTGGGTGATAACGTGAGCCATACTCAGGGTGTGTGATGGTGTTAAGGTGAGCCATACTCAGGGTGTGTGATGGTGTTAAGGTGAGCCATACTCAGGGTGTGTGATGGTGTTAAGGTGAGCCATACTCAGGGTGTGTGTTGGTGTTAAGGTGAGCCATACTCAGGGTGTGTGATGGTGTTAACGTGAGCCATACTCAGGGTGTGTGTTGGCGTTAAGGTGAGCCATACTCAGGGTGTGTTGGTGTTAAGGTGAGCCATACTCAGGGTGTGTGTTGGTGTTAAGGTGAGCCATACTCAGGGTGTGTGTTGGTGTTAAGGTGAGCCATACTCAGGGTGTGTGTTGGTGTTAAGGTGAGCCATACTCAGGGTGTGTGTTGGTGTTAAGGTGAGCCATACTCAGGGTGTGTGATGGTGTTAAGGTGAGCCCTACTCAGGGTGTGTGATGGTGTTAAGGTGAGCCATACTCAGGGTGTGTGATGGTGTTAAGGTCATACTCACGGTGTCGGAGAGCACCTCACTGTTGGGGGGCAGGGTGTGTTCGGTGCGGACGTGAGGCAGCAGAGGCGACAGGATCTCCCTCAGCTCCTCGGGGTCCAGGTCCCTCCTCTTCACCCCCCTCTTGTTCACACTGTGAGCCGTGCCGTTCAGCAGGTTGGGTTCTGACACACACACAGACACACACACACAGACACACACAGACACACACAGACACACACAGACACACACAGACACACACAGACACACACTCAGTTAAAATCTCTGCTGCTGACTGTGCTGAACTGGAATAGTCTATAATCTAAACTGGATAAGTGCAGGAGTGACAGAACGGGGCATGGCCTCCTTGTGGACCCAGTCATCTTATTCGAACAGAACATCAGTGCCAAGACAAGTCTTTATCAGTAGAGGAAAAACAATAGACTGTGTGTGTGTGTGTGTGTGCGTGTGCACACACACACATCTCACCTCGGTCAGCCATCCTCTTAATAAGCTGGTGCTCCCCCCACTTGACCACATACTTGAGAATGTCCTGCTCGCTGGCCTGAGGAGGAAGCAGAGCACAATGGAGAGCCCTTACTAACGGGAGGGGGGCGGCTAACTACCACCTGCTCAATTAGCCCCGCAGCGTACAGGCAGCCAGATCAACCTAGCACGCAGGAGAAGGTGGCTTCGTGACATTTCCAAATAAAAGTGTGTGTCGTTGCTGTGAGCGCAAGGGTAACCAAAAGTTTAATTGAGAAAGAAAGAAAGAGAAAGAACACTGAAAAGGTAATGCTTAAAGTTCAGCAGTATCTTTGGCATAATAAATAAAAGAATACTGAAAAAGTAATGCTTAAAGTTCAGCAATATCTTTGGCATAATAAATAAAAGAATACTGAAAAAGTAATGCTTAAAGTTCAGCAGTATCATTGGCATAATAAATAAAAGAACACTGAAAAAGTCATGCTTAAAGTTCAGCAGTATCTTTGGCATAATAAATAAAAGAACACTGACAAAGTAATGCTTAATAAATAAAAGAGTTGCAGATTCCCTGCCGTTCATTTAGCCCACGGAAGGTTCTAGAAGTCGAGGAGATTATGTTATCAAACATTCCTTTGGATATTCATATTCAGTAGCCTAACCAAAGTGATGAAAGGTTAAACCGTGTGTATGTTTAATAAAGTTTAAATCAAATTGTACTATACGACTAGGTATTGGTTATTGTACTGATCTGTTTTCTGTCATTTTAATCATTTCTTTTTCAACTGTACGGAGATTGCAGCCGTTATTCTTAGAATGTAAACCTTCTCAGACACAGAATTGCAGGTCCCCTTTAGATACGAACAAACACGTTCCATTTTCCAAATGGGGTCTCATCTAACTTCCCCGGATCTGTTGTAATGACTGCCCCATAATAGCCAGTCTCCTCTGCTCCTAGGGGGGCGTAGCAACCCCACCCAGACATCCGATAACACTGGCCTATTAGGCTCCTAGTTCACTCACATCAGCCCTAAAAATAGACAGCATCTCCAGGACTTGGCTGGTACGATTTGGGAAAACATTCCCATTCAGAACGTTTGTGTGAGAGCGCGGGTGCATGCATGTAAAAATACAGCTGAAAATAAATGAATAAATAAGCGTTTGAGTGATAGCTGTGTAGCTGACAGTTATGCATTCCAATTCAGAACATTTGTGTGTCTGAGCGGGTATAAAAATAAAGGCTCAAAATAAACAAATAAATAAGCGTGAGTGATTGATAAAGGAGACTAAAGATTTCCTGCAGATAGTCATACATTCCAATTCAGAATGTTTGTGTGAGAGAGCGGGTATATGCATGTAAAAATAAAGGCTGAAAATAAACAAAGAAATAAGCGTTTGAGTGATCGGTAGCTGACAGTTATGCATTCCAATTCAGAACATTTGTGTGTGTGTGTGTGAGTGGGTATAAAAATATAAAGGCTGAAAATAAACAAATAAATGAGTGTTTAAGTGGGTGGTAAAGGAGACTAAAGATTACCTGCAGATAGTCGGACTGGATGGCAGCCAGCAGGGTGTCCTTGTTCAGCTCGTACAGCACGTCAGAGGTCATGACCTGGCTGAACTCCTCGCACAGGAAGTGCATGGCCTGCCGGTGGACCCACTTGGAGCCGTAGGGCTGGGAGCTCCACTTTAGGATGGACACCAGGGAGTCCAGAGAGAGGCTCTCCACAATGACGTCCTCACAGCCTGAGGGAGAGGGGGGGGGGGGGGGGGGGGGGGAGAGACATGGTGTTGTCTTTACATCTCCAAGACTAAAGGCATTCAAACACCTTTGCAAAGGAAAATATCTGTTCCCTCAAAGGCACAACGACGACAGTATAAGAACTTTGTACTGGCACACTAGTTAACTAACTAAAAACATACCTGCTTGATATATCCGTTCCCAAGTGTTATTTTACTACTTTACAGCTCTGGCCAAGTAAAACTCAGTTATATTGCATATTTTAAAGAGGTATGCCGCAACTATATACACCCTAAATTTAGTCTTTGACACAACCTAATCTCAAAACAATATGGCCCGAGTACAGGCTCAGTACACAGTGTGAGGAAATGTTTCAATTACAAATGAATGTCGGCTACTGGGTCTGGCTCTTTGGGCCATTTGCTGTGCTCAAACCTAACACACACACACACACACACACACACACACACACACACACACACACACACACACACACACACACACCAACAAGAGTGTGTTGCAATGTTTTGGCCTGCTGACACACCCGGCTGTGACAGGCCAGCTTGTAATGATGAAAAAGGAGCAGGCTGTTCTTAAATGTCAGCTCGACTTGCTCTCTGGCTGGCCCCGGAGCTGGGGTGGAAGTCATGCAAGGTCACAGAGACGTTTTGCTGCGAGGCTGGAGCATGGCTGCACCGTGGAACTCCAGCTGCTTTCTGTCGCGCTTCTCAAAGGACCCCAGTTAGCGTAGAACGCTGGATCAGAGGCGACATGAAGATGAGCTGATGTCATGCACTTCTCTACACCTCACAGTGCAACATGTCTTGAATATTTGAAGTCCAAAAAAGGTATGCGAGGCCTGTGATATTATACACTTCTCACGGAAGGTGTTGTAAGTTATTGCCTACAGTTTACAATGCAATCGTTCAGAAAGTTTTTAGCAATGTTTTTAGGGTAAACGTTACCCAGCCCCATAATATCAAAGATGATGATTTTTTTTCATTTGAACCATTGCTTCGAAAATCACTGCTCCTCATTTTTGCTTTCTGTCAACAGGTTATTGTCATTTCAAGGAAAAACACAACTAAACACTTTGGTCTGCTTTGCGCAGTTTGAAGATCCCAAATAGTGGGACCTAAATTGAGCGTTCGAGCCAGCAGATTGCACGATTATCTTGCACCCGTTTTGCGGGTGATCAACTAAGAGTGATCAACTAAGAGTAGTTGTGTAAATGATGTCAGGCGCAAACAGCAGTATTTAAATGTGGGGTTTGAGCGTTCCAGTGATTCCAGACATGGATAGTTTGCAAGGAAAACCGAACGGACGCAAAAGGAAAACTCCATTTCAATTTGATCCGCTCAAACCCCAGGTACTAGTGGAAGAGGCCAATGAGCTGTTGAGCTACAGCAAAGAAATATGAATATAACAACAAGAAATGCCATATGGGAGATTATCAGCGAGAAAGTCAAGGCCATGGGCAAAAGTAAAAGGTTAACAGATGAAATTAAAAAGAAGATGGCGAGATATTATTAGGATTTATTATTAAGATATTAGGCGAAGAAGAAGAGGAAAATGGCCTCAGCATGGCATGGCAATGTGTGAGAACAATCTTAGCCTCTGACATCTCAAAAAGGTCACGACAGGCATAAAAATACGTTCGATGTATTCTTTGGTTTTGGCTTCTCTCCTGATATCTCAAAAATGTTATCACAAAAATGTTTGACGCGTGGAAAAACAAGTATTCTATGGTTTTGGCTGCGCCTTCTCACCAAAATAAGATCAGCCATACGTGCCCTTCAGTCACACGAAATTGCTGAATTTAGAAAAGTTATGAAACAGCCTGTATGAAAAAGTAATATTCCTTATTATAGTGCCGAGGAGAACTTTTGCCCCACTTCCGTGACCACTTATTAAAAGGAGTACAAAAATCTGTAGAAATTCCTAATCACCTCAAAAACAAAAACTGTTGATGACAATAAGTCATTTAAGACTAGCATTCAAGGTCTTTATAGTGAGGAACCATTTAAGACTAGCATTCAAGGCCTTTATAGTGACGAGTCATTTCCACCTTGCTACCCTTTTTCCTAGTGTTTCTGTGACTGTGGACCAAAGTTACCGAGCTTTGTAGCATTTAGTGACCAAGCAACACTTGGCAGTGACTCGATTGTCCAGTGTGCTCACATAGAAAAACACTACCTGCTGATTTGGACCAGAAAGTGAAACCCCTCCCTGTATGAGATTTCATTCATTCATTCCAATTGAAAACAAAAATGTAAAAACGCTAACGCAAACTCTAAATTGAGGATAAATGCTGCCTCCTAAATTTCCCTGTGAAGGTGAAAGAGAACACTGCCCAGGTTCATTTTCCACTTGGGTAAGCATGATACTTGAGAGGCAAAGTGGGCCTGGAAATATGGGGGCCTGTGGGAGTGGTGAGGCTGCCAGTGTTTAAGCTCAATCAGGGATCCCATCCGTGAGTCCAGAACCAGTGCAGCGCTCTAACTAACTAGTTTACATCCTGGAGGCCAGAACCAGTGCAGCTTAAAAAATATATATATATAACATAAAACCGCCAGATTAATAATTGCGCTAGGGTCTTGGAATTACTATAGGCCAGCAAAGAAAGAGCAGTTATTAAATGGTAAATGTTAAGTAAGTACAACAGTAGTAGTCCTCAACTTAACTAGTAACTTTACTTCCAGAAAACCAGACACACACAAACAAACCTTATTTGTGAGATGAGGCAGCATGGGTCTTTTAGATGAATAAAACAAAATCAATGCAATTAGAACCAGCTTGATTCATAATTGCACTGCAGACCCCTTTAAGTGCTTAATCACAAAGTATTTAGAACATTATTATCACTGTACCTCTACAAATAAACCAATATTCCAAAAACTTCCATGTAAACATATGTAGGATCTTTCAATGCCAAAGCCGTGTGTGTGTGTGTGTGTGTGTGTGTGTGTGTGTGTGTGTGTTGTTGTGAATAGGTCCATTTGAAGCAATCTATTAAGCTCGCATCCTTTGTCTGCTTGTGCACCTTCCTACTTTTCTCCACCGATCAAGTCAGACTGTGGGTGAAGCCCTGAGCTGTCAAACCGAACCTCTCTGTAAATGTAAAATAAAACCTTCATCGACCCCAGCAGCCTCGTTGGTTAATCTTGACACTCGATACTCAGCACCGGGGAATGACCAGACTAGACTAGATCAGCCATGAGGGGGAAGGCATCGATCTACCAAGCTCATAGACCATCACGTTCTCAAGATACTGTCTTGCACAGCAAATACTCCGGCAGTAGGGCCAGAAATGACAGCCACAGCCTCCACAACTCATCCAGCGACCAATAAGAGTAGACACCGCACCCCCTTCATGAACACTCATCTGTTTGAAGACATAATGTATGGACCAAAATGAAAAAAGAGCATTCCAATGGAGCACACGACACATAGGACTGCCGTTCTTCCATAGTTTAAAGTGTGCCACAGTAAAGTGTGGCGTTAATTCACACCAAGAAATGAACATGGCAGAGTGCCTGGTCTTTAAAGATTGCAGGCAGTATACAGTACAGTACAGTATTGTATATACATTTATACAAATTTGTTGCTCCTCAACAAAGAAAACTAAATTCCCTTGGCAGTGTATACATTTATACAAATGTGTTGCTCCTCAACAAAGAAAACTAAATTCCCTTCATTCTTTGCGCCAAATTGAATAAACTGTATTGACCATCACCAAACCACAAAGGCTCACTGCATACTGGGGAATCTCAGGGCATTAATCATGTAGAAGAGTATTAAGAATAATGTGAAAGTATTTCATGAGTATTTACGCAGTGCTATGAAGTGAACAAAAAGCAATCAAATCTGCTTGATGTTCCTCATGAGGCCAGGCTACTGCTTCCAAGAGTGCATTAGTAAGGCTGCCAGCGCAGAGTGGAGAGTACTTGACCAACACTGCCAACACAGTTAGCTCGCTGTGCCATAGAGAACGCCATAAGGACGGTGAAAACAGTTGATACCCAACAGAGAGTAATCACTATGGAAATGAGATGGCTGGGTGCAGTCCAAAGCTATTTAGCTGGAGGGCGTCTGAGATGAAGAAAAAACCATGATGGCTGCTTAGAGACATATCAGTCCCTTGATCCCAGGAGATAAGTGGAGGAAGCAATTGCAACAGAAGGCAGAGAGGCTATTGAGGGAGCTAACAGAAACTGTGAGGAACATCATGCAGAGTGAGTTACAAATGAAGGCATTAGGATAACCAGACGCTGAAGGAGGCAGCAATGAACTATGGACATGGAATGAGACAGCAGCTCTTTAGACATTTTCCTTCATCCTCCTCCAACGACATCGACTGTTGGTTAGATTGAAATAACGCAGAGATAAACAGACACTATAAGGCAAATATTAAATACTAAGTAGAGCCCGAACAATGCTGGATTTTAGAGGCGGATGCCGATATTAGGGAGTAAAAGATTTCGGATAGCGATATATCGGACGATATTCTTCATACAGTTCAAGTCAGAAGTTTACGTACACTTAGTTAAATACAATTAAACTAAGATTTTCACAATTCCTGACATTTATTCCTCGTAGATATTCCCTGTCGTCGGTCAGTTAGGATCGCTACCTTATTTTAAGAACGTCAGAATAAGAGTTGAGAGAATTATTTATTTCAGCTTTTATTTATTTCTTCACATTCCCAGTGGGTCGAGAATTGAAATACACTTAGTATTTGGTAGCATTGCCTTTAAATTGTTTGACTTGGGTCAAACGTTTCGGGTTTCCTTCCACAAGCTTCTCACTGTAACTTGCTGGAATTTTGGCCCATTCCTCCTAACAGAACTGGTGTAACTGAATCATGTTTGTAGGCCTTCTTGTCTCGCACACGCTTTTTCAGTTCTCCCCACACAATTTCTATTGGATTGCAGTCAGGGCTTTGTGATGGCCACTCCAATACCCTGACTGTGTTGTTCTTAAGCCATTTTGCCATAACTTTGGAAGCATGCTTGGGGTCCCTGTCCACTTGGAGGACCCGTTTGCGACCAAGTTTGAACTTCCTGGTGAGATCTTGCTTCAACATATCGGATTTGCCCTCAAAGAGCACCAGACGGAAGCATTTAACCCTAACGTTTTCTTCCGGGTGAACATGCCCCCGGACCCCCCTAGAGGTTCGAGGTCCACCCACCATACTCTCACAAAATCCTGTGGGAAACAATGTATCAACATCATTTTCCTTCCTCATGATGCCATCTATTTTGTTGAGTGCATCCTCCTGCAGCAAAGCACCCCCACAACATGATACTGCCACCCCCATGCTTAACGACTGGGATGGTGTTTTTGTGCAAGCCTCCCCTTTTTCCCTTCCTAACATAATGATGGTCATTAGGGTCAAACAGTTCAATTTGGGTTTCAACAGACCAGAGGACATTTCTCCCAAAACTCAGATCTGGGTCCCCATGTGCAGCTGCAAACCGTAGTCTGGCATTTTAATGGTGGTTTTGGAGCAGTAGCTTAATCCTTAAAGATTTAGTTTTAATGACTTAAGCCTAAGTGTATGTAAACTTCCGACTTCAACTGAGATATATATATATATATATATATATATATATATATATATATATATATATATATATATATATCTTTGGCCTTTAATTCGTCTGCGTATGTGTATACACACACACACACACACACACACACACACACACACACACACACACACACACACACACACACACACACACACACGGGTGACAAATTAAAGGCCAAACCAACATAAAGTGTCTTAGTAACCTTTGTAATGAGGGGTTGATGCACTACCACCCTACTATAATACCCTTCTCTATGTAACTGTCAATTGACTGTTCTTGCTGACACAGTCTGGTCACGTCCCGGATTGACGTACTCTGTCACCTGAGGAAGAGTGGCTCTTCTGTTTTTTCCTACAGATCGTACTAATGCACGAGCATCACAGTCATCAACTGTGTGCTGTCGACCACAATTTCCGACCCTGTTTACCGATGTCTATCCCACAGATCTAAAGGCAGATGTCCCTTTAATCACCGTTCCTATTAAAACACCAGCCAGTTGAGAGGTCTTTGTGAATGAAGCTCCTGTCATCCTTGCCCCAACAGTGAACCCTCTTTCAAAGTCCCTTAGATATCTTCATCTTGCCATTTTGATAAAGAATCAGCATCACCTGGGCCTGCTCAGTATTTCCATACATGCCACAGAACATGACTGGATGTTAATTGCTTAATTGTGGTGCACCTGTGTGGAAGCACCTGCGTTCATTCATTTTATATATATATATATATATATATATATATATATATATATATATATATATATATATATATATATATATATATATATATATATATATATATATATATATATATATATATATATATATATATATACACACACACACACAAACACATTTTTGCAATGATCCCTAAAATGTGGTTATCAAACACTTGTGACAAAGATAGCACATATTGTTTTGATGTTTATGTTGCTTGGTGTATTGTTTTACATCTGTTCTAATGTTTTATGCTGATGTTTTCCTCTTGGCCAGCAAGGCTCAATTGTAAACGAGGTATCCGTCTCAATGATAGTTTTAAAAAGATAGATCAAATCGGTCGGGATCTAATACGAAGCAGAAAGACCCAAATGTTGTTAGACTTGGACTCTCGCTGATTCGAACAAGGTAACTTGGACTCTCGCTGACTCGAACAAGGTAACTTGGACTCTCGCTGACTCGAACAAGGTAACTTGGACTCTCGCTGATTCGAACAAGGTAACTTGGACTCTCGCTGATTCGAACAAGGTAACTTGGAGGTGAGAGAGGCTACAGCAGGCAGAGCACACCCTACATTAAAATAGAGAGAGAAGTAGAAGTTGAGAGCCTGAAGGATGACTAAGCTCAACTCTAAACCCTACATTCACAAATGATGACTTTGCCTGATTTATCATGACCAGCAGAGCACTTCAATACAAACGAAAAAGCAAACCACTTGCAGTAAACGTGTGCAAAGTCAGCCAGGCTCAGGAAGAAGGGCCCCGGGGGGGGTCAATACCCCTCATCAGTGCTGACACTACAGACCGGCTGGCGGGGGTCTTCTGTACATTAGACCGGTAGCCAATTTAGTCCAGGAACGCTTTTTCAAAACGGATGATAGCACACTAGAGGTGTGGTCTTTCAGTTTTTGTTAGAATATGCATTTGGCTAACTTTCGTAAGATACTAATTATCAAAGCTTTTACTATAATTTGACCAGAGGTTTATGAAACATTGAACTTGATTAAAAGCATAAATAACTATTATTTTGAATCAGCAACGGTACAATTGCTGTGTGTAATATTGTGACAATAGCTTAACCAAATAAAATCCTGTTTAGCATGTACAAGTTGGCATCCATTTATAATTGTGGTTACATTTTTGCTAAATCTGAATTCCTTATCGAGGTGAATCACTAACTCGGAAGCACTTCCCACCCTCTCCTTTGCTTAGCTTGCGATTTCCTTAGCCCAAAATACTGCTTTTAGTGTGAGAGGTGTATGACCACTTACCCTGAGCTAGCATGCTGAACTCCAGGAAGAGGGCAATGTGGTAGAGCTCCATGGCCTCCTCGGCACAGCTCATGCTTCCCCTGGCCCCGGCCACCAGGGCCTGCACCTCCCCCAGGCTCCCGGAGGACGGACTGCCCCTCAGCACCAGCGCCAGCTCCACCGCATCGGTGTACATGCAGTGCAGGATGACGCGGGCGTACTTCTTGGGGATGATGGACTCGTCCAGGACGATGCGGGTGGGCGCGTGCAGGGCCCGCTCCGTCGTCTCCTCGCCGGTGCGGATCCGCCGCTGGAGGAGGTTCCGGAAGAAGGGCGAGCGGGCCGACAGCACGGCTTTGTGCGCCCGGAGTTCCTCGTCCAGGGCACCCTGAAGAACCGCGCCCCCTCCCCCGCCCATGCCCGGCCCGCCCCCCCCCGGCCCGGGGCCGGTGCTGAAGGACTCCACCAGCTCGGAGTCCGACGAGAAGCTGAGCAGCGAGTCGTGGTAGCACATGTGCTCGCACAGGCCTCGCATGTCCTTCTCCAGGGAGTTGGGCGTGCCGAACTCCTCGCTCAAGCGCACCAGCACGTCCATGTTGCGCAGCCGCGGGTCCACCTCGGGGCCGAGCTCCCCGGTGTACAGGTAGTGCAGCAAGGCCGAGAACATGGGGGCGTCCATGCCCGCCGTGCCCACGTCCAGCAGCACCTCCGCCCCGTAGCCCGGGGACGACGACAGCAGCGTCTGGAAGAAGGGGCACCGCGCGGCCAGCACGGCCCGGTGCGCCGGGAAGCAGGAGTCCTGGAAGATCAGGTCCACGTCGGTGCAGTATTTCTGCTGGTAGAGCGAGGCCAGGTCCAGCTGCAGGCTCCGGGCCTGGGCTCGGGCCAGCCCCGCCTGCAGGCTCAGCTCCTTCAGCGCCGCCGTGCCCTCGTACTCCTCCACCAGGGCGTTGGCGTCTCGCACGTCCCAGCAGGAGAGGAGCTCGCGCATCTGGCGGGCGTGGTCGGCCGAGCGGCTGGACTTGCGGCGCTTGATGAAGCGCCTCCTGAGGGTGGCCAGGCCGGAGCTCTTCTTCTTCTTGTCCTGGGGTTTGTCGGGGCCGGGCTCCAGGCTGTAGAGCTTCCCCTCGCCCCCAAAGCCCTGGGGACTGTAGGAGGACGTCCCTGAGGGGAGACAATATAGGAGGTTTAGACAAACGCCACTGCAGTTGTTTTAATACACAATAAATCTATTGGCTATGGCAAGGGTAAGTTTAGTGACAAAAATGGATAGTTATTACAGCAGATTTTACCTTCCTGGTCATTTGTAATTTTTTTTATATAGTCTTTAGGGCTAATTATTGGTCAAGTCATTCTTTAACTTAAGACGATTAAAAAGAAAAAAAAGGGTTTTGACATAGAAATGTTGTAGTCACGGATTTATTCAACTAAATGAATTGACATCATATTTGTAGTCTGATATGAACGTCTAAATTACCCATAAAGGACTGTTGACTCTGGGAGTTACCCCCCAAACGGGGGGAACATGAATGGGGATAGTTGGAGGTATTGACACCCATCCTCTCCTTCTTCCTCTCCCTCTTCCTCTTCCTCTCCCTCTTCACATGGACCGCTGGGGCCACCCTTGGCTTTGCATTCTCCCCAAGCACAATGAACTAGAGTCAGGACATGGACGTGATCCAGGTCTGGACCATGCGGCAGCCAGCACCTCCAGACATTTCTAAATGAGGTGGGAAAGAAACAAAGTATTAGCACATATTCTGCATCTGCTGTAGAACACCAGGGTGCTCTATTGGATTGTATTGGGCGATATGGGCCTATGTATCAGTATCTACGTGTACGTTTTTCCATATAATATCGCTCATATATATATATATAGGATATTATTCTGTATTTAACCAGGCGAGTCCCATTGAGATAGATATTTATTGTACGAGGGAGCCCTGCATAAAACATTAGAGCATAATATAATGACATTTGAGGGATCATTGCAAAATATATATATAAATATATATATATATATATATATATATATATATATATATATATATATATATATATATATATATATAAAAATAAATAAATAAAAAAATGTGTCTTGGGTTGTCTGTACATACATCTAGGTATATACACTCACAAGCCACTTTATTAAGTACCCCTTGCTAGTGCTGGGCTGGGCCCCCTTTTGCCTTCAGAACTGCCTTCATTCTTTGTGGCGTAGACTCTACAAGGTGCAGGAGACATTCCTCAGAGATGTCAGTCCACATTGACATGATAGCATCGCGCAGTTGCTGCAGATTTGTCTGCTGCACAATCGTGGTGCCAATCCCCCGTTCCACCACATCCCAAAGGTGCTCTATTGGACTGAGATCTGGTGACTGTGGAGGCCGTTTGAGTTCAGTGAGCTCACTGTCATGTTCAAGAAAAGAAACCAGTTTGAGATGATGGGAGTTTTGAGACACGGCACGTTATCCTGCAGGAAGTAGCCATTAGAAGATGGGTACACTGGGGTCATGACGGGATGGACACGGTCAGCAACAATACTCAGGTAGGCTGTGGCATTTCAACCATGCTCACTTGGTACTAAGAGGCCCAACGCATGCCAAGAAAATATCCCCCACACCATTTGTAATGGAAATGTTCAGGTTTAAGCAGACAACTACGCATTAAAGGAGGTGAGAATCCGTGCAATAATCAATGTACAATTGTATTAATGACTACAGAGTGCTGGTCTGTACACAGAGAAATTACGATGTTGTTAGAGTGAACTCACTGTAGTGGAGGTGAGTAGAGGTGGAAATGAGTATATCAGTCTAAACAAAACAAATCATTCACTGGTCAAGGGACCAACATGTGTTACCTCCCAGTATTGAGCCTTCAGTGTCTCAGAGAGGCACATGTTATCCCTTTGGTGCTCTGGCCTTCACTCTGACCCTTCCCTCACATCTGAACAACAGCCCAGACCTCAACATCAGTTAGGATGCCCAAATGTGGCCATTACACAACACACCACCAATACCAGTCTGAACCGTTGATACAAGACAGGATGGATGGATTCCCAATCTTCTATTGTCCAATTTTGGTGAGACCGTGCCAATTGTAGCCTCAGTTTCCTGTTCTAAGCTGACAAGACAGGCACACAGTGTGGTCTTCTGCTGCTGTAGCTCATCTGCTTCAAGGGTTGATGTGTTCAGAGACAAACCAACCCGTCTGGCACCAACAACTACGCCACGTTCAAAGTCACTTAAATCACCTTTCTTCTCCATTCTGATGCTTGGTTTAAACTTCAGCAGATTGTCTGGACCATGTCTACATGTCTAAATGCATTGAGTCGCTGCTACATGATTGGCTGATTGTATATTTGGCTGATTGTATATTTAACGAGCAGTTGAACAGGTGTCCCTGATAAAGTGGCCAGTGAGTGTACAGACATGTCAATCATTTCTTTTTGCAATGATCCCTCAAATGTCATTATAATTAATGTTTAATGCTTTAATGTTTTATGCAGGGCTCCCTTGTACACTAAATATGTGTGAATCCGCATGTACACACGCTAACTGTAAATAAAACGAACACATCTGGAACAAAGAGAAAGTCAGTAAAGTCTAACAAATTGTTAAAATCCCTTTATAGCTTTAGTACAAATTGTTAAGCAATACTGCCTTCCATCCTTCCCTTTGAATGTAACACGAAAATTATCCTAAACATGCCCGTGGAGAAAGTTGAATAAATGTATTTCCTAAATCGCATAGGCTAAGGGTACTACAAAGAAAACAATTTAGAGGCAAGTTAAAGCCTCGAAGCTTGAATAGGCCAGTATAAAAATTGGCTCCTAAAGAGAAGACAGCAAGTAATGAGAGTGGCTAGAAGCACCCTGTCAACTTGAGTGACAAAAGTAGTGAAGGAATAAATGAATAGCTTTGTCTTGGACCCAAAACAGGAGCTGACAACGACACAAAGGGTTATGCAAGTGATGCAATGAGGGTAGCCGAACAAAACCAAACCTGGCTGAGTCACCACCGAGAGCTACTGTGCCGAGTTTGGATGGGCCCCGCCGATAAGCAGAGGGAGAACAGAACATTACCTCACAGAAATGTCCTGACAGAGAAACTTTGTTTCAGACTCACGAGGTAATTCGGAGTTTGGCCATTTAAGAGACTACAATACGTTCCCCTAATAACTTTGAACTATCGACAGATGAGACGTTCATCAGTAAAAGTTAGCATTCTTCACTATTTGTATTTGTAGGGACAGTCATTTTGCCTATTTGTTAAAACAGACCTGTTTTGTTGGGGGTGCAATATTTTAGAACGCAATGGTCGTGCACGAAGCCACGGATCTTTGTGCAGCACATTCTCCAAGTTGGGTAGCCTAAATGTGCAAGTTAAAGTTAAACGTGTTTTGAGGGCAACACTTTAACAGATGAAGGAGCAAACGCGATGCCATTTCGACAGACTCCACAAAGATAAAGACCTCTCTGTTCGCGGGGCCCCAGTGGAGTTCTCTCCGGATGGGGTCGGGGAGATGAGGAAAAGGGAGGGCGAGGGAGGAAGGTGCCCTGTGGCTGCTGTGAGGGCTGTGGCAGGCGGGATCATATGAGACTAATGAGGGGGGACAAAGCCAAGCTGCGCAGGGCCAGCTGTAGGGCTGACCCACCCTGAAGCACACTAAATGCCAGGGGCAGGGTAGAGCCAGGGACCCAAGGTTATCGATTCCTGCGTCGCTAGGATATTTAGCTTGCCAGTTCAGTAGGGACTCATTTCTGTGGAGCATGTGGCAAAGAATTTCACAAAAACGAGTATCTTGATGAGTATTTTAACCGTTTCAAATCATCGAGCAAAGTTCCAGGGCATCACGTTATATGGTGTAGTTTAACAAACTTACAAGCTAGAATGTCATTTGCTACAGGGTTCTTAGGACAATAAGCTTTCACTAAGGAGAAATAAGTAGCGCTCCAATTTCAGATACACAGCTCATGATATGATACATGATATGATATGATCCACTTTGTCCTTTTTTTTATGGCAGGGCCAGGGACCCCTGACATGTTTAATAGAAGAACCCTATGAGACCAGGTACTTGTTACAAATTCACTTTAACTGTCACTCTATGGAACTCTAGCACTGTTTATGGATTTCAGATTGGGCTAAGCACCAGGGGCTGGATAGTTTCAGTCTGTCACAATTTGAATAATGGAATATAGTAATATCTTGATTGTCTTGGCGACTAAATGAATGTGTACAATTATGAAAGGCTAGTAGCCACTAGGCAATTAGCAACATTTTCAAACTAAGAAGTGTAGTGTATTGAAACAGCTAGGAAAAAAGACTGATATTATAGTTAATAGATGGTAAAGCCAATTAATAAGCAGTTCCACACCATTGGGACAGTGTGTTAAAAGACAGTCTTTTAATAGTCATTTCTCATAGATGCAACTTGTTAATGGGAAGAGTTTCATGGACTCCAAGCTTAAATGAAGCATCTAACCTCTTTTGAGGATAAAAGTAAATCTGGGTTTGACAAGCTTCACTTTTCCCTGTTCTGAACTTAAGTCAGAATCCAGCGCTTACCTCCACCTCCTTGCAGCTACTTCTAAGGGCAGGACATTTAGTTCCTCATTCCACTTTGAGGTGAGCCTTCTCAAGAACTGGTCCTACAATCTAGTCGAGTGTATAATTCACAATGGCAGCTTAGGTTTTTGATGTCTTGCAGATACACAATATCAACTGGCTGACACTTCAATGCTACAACTTTAAATATATCATGGGAAAATGTCAGAACCGTTTCAGAAAAAAGCCCCTTCTAACGCGTGTATTTAAGATGTGTCCCCATACTGCACTGCTAGACACGACTCAGCTCAGAGCCGAAAGTTGATGTGCTAGTGGTCATTAAATTGTGGGCTTACTCTAGAATTACTACAATATCATGAGTCATCAATGTAAATGACGCTGTCTAACTATTACGGGTTCATATGATTCAATTCAATCTAACATTATAATCAATGTAACTATGCAACCATACTGGTGAGGATTGTGCAGATCCATCATTTTGGGCTTACACATTTTATGAAGCTTCAATGTAGTTATTTCTGTCTAGCAGTAGTTGTTTGGACTGGTCAAATTTCAAATATTCAAAAGCTACAAAAGATAGTGAAAAATACCAGACAGTAAGCAAACTGTTTGAAACCCCAGGTGGGTAATACAGCCGCAATTTTTAAGGGGAAAAAAAATTCTGCTCCAGCCCAGGATAAGAATGTTATTTGAGAGAGAAACAGGATCTTGCCAAGGACAGCATGCCGAGCAAAAATAAGACACTTTAATTTCCCTCTCTAGTGTTTTTGCAATGTTGGGTTGGCCTTAGCTCTAGCTAACACTGTTTAGGCTTGCATGGGGAATTAAACTATTAATAACTAGTCCTAGGGTCCAAAGTGACAACCGTGAAGAGGGAAACACACACTGACTTGCCTGAAGCGAATTGGCAATAAGAGGAAATGTGCTGTTAATGACGGAGACTGTTAATGCCAAGACCCCATCAACAGCAGCCAATCTCAGTCCTGGACCTATGTGTTCTGACACTTTTATGAAACAGACATGGGGGGGGGGGTCTAAATGATGCACAGCAGAGTTAGTTCGTTGAGTTACAACTGATTGATTAAGGATTAAGAGTTGTTTTTCACAGGAAATAAGAATTACATTTTCATCTTGATATTTCCTACAACGGGAGGGTTATAATATTAAACATCTGATAGAAGTTAATGTTTCTGGTTGTTGTAAACTGCAATGCTCTTCTTGCTAAAGACGTCAACCTTACAAAGTAGGCACATTTAAGCTAATTAATGCTTGAGCTAGCTGACAGATTAAAATTAATTTGTATCACAACAAACAAGGCACGACCACATGATTAACTGCTGTTGTGATCTTTCAACAAACGTAGATAAACACCTCAGATAACTACAGTTAACTAACGCTCTCTTCTTAACAACACCGAGACTCTCGGCGAGAGTTAGCTGTATAAGTTATACTATAACTAACTGACGCTAACGGGATCTGAGTAGCGTTAGCATTCAGCTTATCATTAATTATGTACGGTCAAGTTAAGTTAACAAGCAAATACCATTTGGAAAAAGACAACAGCTAACGCAATGTCACGCTATGTGAATTTAGGAAACTTACACTGCTAACGAGTTCATCATGTAGCCTAACGGACAGTAACTAGGATCGCTAGCAATAGCATAGCAAGTAGTTGCACTGTAGCCATGTTTGATTAACGACACGGCTAGCTAGCATTGGCGGTACTGTTAGCTTAGCCCCCGAACTTACCTTGACGAACAGCTAGCTAGTTACAGCTCACTGTTGTTGGTGTAAGCCCTTGCCTCGTCGTCGTATCGTCTAGATCTCAAGTCTTTTCTGATCTTCTTCAACAATTAATTTGGCCAACTTTAGTTAGTTGGGGTTAGCAAGTGAGGTTAAGCAAAACATTCTTGTCGACCAGGCCAATGAGTCCTCGCAGCTCGCTGTTTTGTGTGACAGATTCCACAGACCACACAATTCCAATTATACCCTTGCTTTCCAGGCTTCAGATAATCAATCAAGCTGAAGCACAACTTGGAGTCACTTGTATCCGCTTCCCAAGAGCTCCATAAAACCTCCAAGAGCCAAACGCTTTGGCTTAATATCCCGACTGTATTTGCTGACCTGTTCAATTTATGGGTACTGAACTAGCTACTAGGCTAGTAAGCTAGCTAGGATACAGAACAGTGGTCTAGCTAGTTTAACGACGAGAACGAACGGAGCTGCGAGTCCCACTGGTCGAGTGCTCCCACTAGCTGTAAAACTGTTTCATTGCAATGTTGCTGGTGGCAGCGCCATAGATACACACTATGACCATGCAAGGCATGTTAGCGTGCAGAGAGAGAAGAGGTAGCTAGAAGAATGATTAGGGGCAAAGTTTGATAAAGGTACCCTCCAGTATACGTGAGCTTAATCAGGGGTTGGTTAGTTGAAACAACTAACTAATTAAGTGACTCAATTTTTCTGCAAAGAGAGAAAAAAACATCAGAAGCTTTCAGATTTTACTCTCACTAGTGGTCGGTTTAAAACATGCATGTTGAAAAACGAAATAGCAATTGCCCTGCCAAGGTGAGGAGACTCTTTTAAAGTTCAATGAGAGGAGGGGGACAGAGATTAGGCATCTATCTGGTCCTTGACGGTGTCACCCAAGATAAGGAAACTAAAATCATCCATCTTGGATCTTCCTACGTTCCAGGAGAGACTTTTATTCTAAAGAAATGACACAATTTTGACAAATATGATAGGTTAAGTTATGGATGGTAACAGCTTGTGTGCTTCTGTGATGGGAACCATTGTTGTAGTGTAAGCAGGAGTTAATGTAACAGGGATTACTTTTGTAGGTTTGAAATTACACCGCACTGCAAAATGATCAGGATCAGTTTCTCTGGATTTACTATTTATAGGTATGTGTTTGAGTAAAATGAAAATTTTTGTCTTGTTCTATAAATTACTGACAACATTTCTCCCAAATTCAAAATAAAAACATTGTCAACAATTGTCATTTAGAACATTAGTTTGCAGAAAATGACAACTGGTCAAAAGACGCAGATTCAGAACTAATAATGCTCTGAAAACAAGTTAATATATTCAATACTGTTTTAATGTAGGCAGAGCTCCAAAATCATTATTTGGTGGAATAACACTCATTTTCTATCGCAGCTTTGATGCGTCTTGGCATGCTCTCCATCAGTCTTTCACATTGCTGTTGGGTGACTTTAGGCCACTCCTGGCACTACAATGTAAGCAACTCAGCTTTGTTTGATGGCTGTCTTCCTCTCGATCACATTCCGGGGGTTTTCAATGGGGTTCAGGTCTGGGATTAGGCTGGCCATGACAGGGTCTTGATCTGATGGTGCCCCATCCACACCTTGATGGACCTGGCTGTGTGGTATGGAGCATTGCCCTGCTTGAAAAACAAATCCTCAGAGTTGTGGAACATTGTCAGAGCAGAAGGAAGCAAGTTCTCTTCCAGGACAACCTTTTAGATTGCTTGATTCATGCTTCCTTCAGAAAAGACAAATCTGCCCGATTCCAGCCTGCTGAAGCACCCCCAGATCATCACAGATCCTCCACCAATTTTCATCTTGGCCCAACACCTGGTCGTCTAATGGTTAAACGGAGTCCTGGAGAGGCTTACAAGCAACAGTGTCTCACACCCACTGGGACATTTTGGTGGAGGATTGGTGATTATCTGGGATGGTTCTTTTTTCTGTTCAATTAATTGAAGTGTTTTGGCACTGAACCTTGGATTACAAACACACACTCAGCTTCTATAACAGTCTCTTGATGTATGTTGATACATGCATGGGGATTTACATGAGTTTTGTTTTTTAAAATAAGTGATAGCAAATATTTTTTTTTATTTTGTTTCCTTTTGGTTCCTGAGAGACAGGTTCACAGGGAGAATCCACTTGTAATGAAATGCAAGGCCATGCAAGCAAACCCACATATTTTGTAAATGTATTGAGTTTCATCTATTGTCCTGCCATTCTTATGTACTCCTAATGAAGGTCCTTCTTGCCTGGTTCACTTGTTTTTCTCTAGCTTTGCCCCGAGCAGAGCAAATACAGGCCAAAATCAAGCTGTGTAAAAACTTGACCAAAGATTCAGAGACACAAACACATTTTTTGAAAGAAAGCAAAAGCTCTGTTCAAAATGTGCCCTCTCTTACCAGCTGCTCCTGACAGTTGCTGTGGGTTTTGAAATTACACGACTTCAGTTTGTTGTCATGTTTTTCTGGAGATGTCAAAACAACTTCCTGTGTTCTTGTATTCTTTACCAAAATATTGAAAACATCCTTTGGCATTGCACCTTACTTTGGGGATAAATTCACCTTTTCACAAAGGAGAAAAAATGTAAAGTGTTTCATTTTTTACCTTACAGCAGCGTTTTCCTATAGCATAGGAGGAATGTGGGTACTAAAAATCTGTATTTATGATAGTGATTATGTTTTGGTAGATGAGGGATCTCAGTTCATTTCTCTATGTACTTATGTAATCTAAGCTCAGATCGTAGGCATCTGTCACCACCGAGCTTCACCTACAAAGCCCGGTTTTGACAGGTGACACAAAACACTGTTGACCAATTTCCTAGCCCACATCCTTTCTCTCCTTTCATCTGCACAAGTGAATCCGATAAGCCCCTAATTAGGCAGCTTTTACAGACAGGAACACCACCTGTGTGGATGAAGAGCAGAGGGTCTGGGGCTGTGTACAATCAGGTGCCAGCTTTGATTTAGACAGGAAAACCACAGTCAGCACGGGTTTAAAATCAGTGCTCGCACGTTGACCAACAGTCTCAATCACTTAATTTAGCACTAATCAATGGACTAGATTGACAGATTATACAACCACTTTTGCCAGAATCAGTTCTATCATTTATAAGTGGCGAATGGTGACATCTCGAGCCAAGCATTGCACTTCAAAAAATGATTTCTGCAAGGTACAATCTTGACATAATGTCGGAATGACCTCACACTAATTACTAAGCTTGCTGACATATATGTTGCAAATGACACCAATGACCTAAGTGGTCTCTTTTTCAAAAGTCATTCACACTGTGACTCATGTAGGCTATCCAATCTTTTAACCCCAGGATTGCCCTGGTCCTTACTCAGACTCCACCCTCACAAGGGACTGGTTTGGGAGATCAGATTTGGTTTCCTGTGTTGTTCTTCCACATAATGAGCAGAGGTTTTCCAGCACTCCTCAGACCAGGACTGGAGGGAGACTCTGCATCGTAACATCTTTGTTCATCCCTTTGGTCCATGCGCACGCTCCCAAGCACTCTGGACAGATCTGACACCCAGTAAGGATGCTGGTGGTCCAGAGGGGAGCCCCGAAGGCAGTTGCTCTGCTCTGGGCAAAGCCGGCTGCTCTGTTCGGGACCAAGCCTGGTTCTCTGACCCGGGCCAAGTTCGTCTTGAATGAGAGGAGGTCCAGTATCTACAGTAAGCCACCCAAAGACAAGATTGGAGCTGGGGTAAGTTCATATCTCGAGTTTCCAGACATGGCACAACATCTCATCCTCCTTGTTTATGTCGGATGTAGGCTACAGAGGGCACTTGTGCAGACAGTGCAACAGCATGGCCTAGATGATTAGCAACACTGTAATGTTGGCTTTATCAAGTGAGAGAGAGGTTTAGTTAAGATGTCTACCGTTTGAAAATGCAATGAACGTACACAAAAAGTGGTTATTTACCTAAAAGTAAAACCCAGACGTTATAGTTCCAAAGTTCTAACTAATATAGAGTTCTTGTCTCAATAATTCTTCTTTAGATTAAATACATTTTATGAAATTTGTATTCATAAACTTTAGACTTTTAGACATTAGCTAATTTTGTAAATGCAGCGTCTTCTTTTGATTTATTTTTTTCATATACTTAGAATGTTGGAAACAATTTTAAATTCGAATCCACTTGAGTAATTCACTTGTTTTAATATTTGGCTGCAATGTTTCCTTAAGATTCTACTTAATTAAAGCTTTGTATTATTAGCACATATACACCATATGATACCAGTTACCGTGAAAAATGTGATCCTTTATTTTTCTGTACCTCATGTTTCTCGTCTCCTGTTTTACACAGCAAAGCCTTTTCATCATGGCTGTGTTCACCATTGCCATGCTTGCTCCAGCTGGTTGGATACTACATCACCTACCAGAGTACCGTGAAAGACCACGCACTTCAAAGTCTTAGAAGATGGCTTTCTCCTACTCCAACGCATTCTTTTCTCCCTAAAAAAAACATGGCTTTACGTTAGTCACCATGCTATTGATTGACAGGTTTTGTACTAACCTGGTCCAAGTAAAATGACGCACTTTAAAAAGACAGCTACTTTATCAATGCAGTAGACGTAGTAGCATGGTGTCTAATGTATACACCGCCCTTAATGTCATTTGCATTGTCGATAAGCAGTGACACATCTGTATAATAGCCAACTCGGTGCCATTATAAATAAATGAGTTCTGTGTTGGCAATCTGTGTCTATCTTGTAATGAAGGTCATTAAGACACCCCAATAAATTATAATAGTATAACATATGTAAGTATAGACATAAGTAGGATTCATATTTTTTTATAATAGTCATGGTGACAATATCTTAATTTCGTTGCATATTTAATAAGAATGTAATCTGTGCCCATCATGATTAGAATTTGCTGGGGATGATCATAGTGATTTACTAAATACTGAGTGTTATTTTTCATAAATTAATAGTTTCAAAATACCCTAAAGCAAATCCCTCTTCCTGGCTGAACCATGTATAAACAACCCCTATCCAGCAAATCCTCAATTCTTATAATTATTAACATAGTCCTGTGTTTGTTAGAAACGTCACTTGGTGGCTTTTGACTGGTAAGCCAGGTCGAATTGGTTAGGGGGTTATGTAAATGGTCAAAGGAAAAAATGCATTTTTGAAAGTTTCCTTTTGTGACTAAACCTTTGTTTTTAGTTTGTGTCTAAGGCAGATCTGGGATTTGGGTCGGTAGGAATACATTTCAGAGGGATGATCCTTCATAGATAATACAGTACATAAATAGTTTGGAAAATTGTACTTCCTGGTATTCCCCTGACACTACAGAATGTTCCTTTTCTTCAGATTACAAGACTTACAAAAACAACACAATCCAAACATGATGGAGCAGCAAATACGAGGCAGATCATGATTAAATATAATTACATGTTTGTAGAAGACAAAATCATCAAAACAACATAAGGTCTGGTGTTAAGTTACTTAAAGAGGTTTTCATATCTGATAATAATAATACTAATTATGATGATAATAACAGTAATAATAATAATACACATTTATCCCTTACCATTGATTCAAAATGTGCTATTATAACAATACAATACAAGTGCAACAACAAAAAAAAACATCCGTTTAGTAATATAAAACGAGAACAATGGATTGAATTTAGGGCAAAAAAAGATAAAATAATAGAATAACATATTTTAACTATTTAATAAAATACACCAATTAAAATCTAGACCAAGCTGAGTGCTTGTTTATAAAAGTTTGTTCTTTGGAGATTTTAAAAGGAGGAATAGCATAAGACAGCCTTAGGCTTTGTTCTGTAGATCGTGAAACAATAAGTTCTGCTTTGCTGAAGTGTCCGTTAGGATTGTTGTACATTATGTCTGCAAAAGAGAAAAGGGGCCCCATCATGGTAATTTGCTTTAACAGTAAAATGTTTTTAATTATTTGTTTTATACCAAAAAAAAAAAAATTATATATATATATATATATAATATGTGAATCAATCAATCCGGCACCAGATGTTTATTTCAGTATGGTATTGTAGAATATCAGATGAAATGGAGGAGAAATAAATGTCTTAATGGAAGGTAAACTCAAGGATAAGATACAGTGCATCACCATATGGAGGTGTAGCTGACCACACATCTTCAGACAGATAGATACAAAGATACAGTTTACCACCATGAGGTGGTGTTTGTGACCACACGTCTTCAGACAGATAGATACAAAGATACAGTTTACCACCATGAGGTGGTGTTTGTGACCACATGTCTTTAGACAGATAGATACAAAGATACAGTTTACCACCATAAGGTGGTGTTTGTGACCACACGTCTTTAGACAGATAGATACCAAGATACAGTTTACTACCATAAGGTGGTGTTTGTGACCATATGTCTCTAGTGAATAATATCTGGACCCTGCTGGAAGTTCTCTTGGCGGTCTTAGTGTCTGGACTACAGTACAATGCCACGTGAAACTCACCCTTGAATCACCCACCCTCTCACGACTGGGGAGGATTTTGTCACAGAATTACCTTTGTCCTTTTTCCCACAGTCTGGAACATCCCAAACCCTACTCTGTTTGTTTAAAAAGTGTTTAAGGGGTTGGGACTGTGTTTCCGTAGGTTGTGTTTGTTTATGTTGCCTCTGGACGGATTTTTTGTTGCGGCGGATATGCTACTGTTGTTAGCTTTAGCCTCTTGCTGAACCCTGAATAAGAGACGGATTCCAACATAGGCCTAGTTCCCCAAGCTTTTTTTAATTGGTTCTAACTCATGCAGCCAGATAATCGTAACACCTTTGCATGCTCATTACGTGAAAACAGTTTCCCTTTTGTGTGCAATTAACAACTTTAGGGATCCGAGGATACTTTTATATGGACATCCTTCATGATGATAGACATTGCTGGAAACAGGGAAATATTGAATTTTGAGCTACTAACTTGAGACAATATCTTTAAAATGTGTCACGGAGGCCTTTAAAATCATGTTGATAGTGAGTAAGGGCAAAACATAAAACACAGCTAGATTTATACCTGACACTTTGTCAGTAGAAGTCATATTGTTATATTTCCAAAATATATCTTGGGATCTGGGTTACTTTCCTGCAGATATTTGGCAGGCTCCCAAACTACATGACACATTTAAGTGAAAACTCTAAACATTTCTCCTAGGTAAACGTCAGGAAAAGGAAAGGGAAAGGGTGAGTACATGAACGAAGGCTAGACCGTTGCACTGAAACGTTCTCCTAACGTACGCTTTGCCTCAGTGTTTATTGTTCAACATTACCGATGGCCTCATTCTGGCCCACGCTAACTTCTGAATCATGACTCTCATCCCCAAGGACTGCCTCAACGAACTCACCTGATTCCAGTTCTCTTTAGTGATCCAAAACTCCACCGCCACATGTCATCCGGCACCTTTGGACCTGACTCGACCTAGACCTGAACTGGCCCAAAACAAGGATGAATAAAATGTGCCTTAGGAAAGCCAAATCTGGTGCCCTAAATAATCAGACCTACTGGGACTGAACCAGACCTATGCAGCTATACTACCGGCAGCCAGCAAGATCTGAGCAAGTATAAGGTTAGCTTAACATAACATTATTTATTATGACATAGCATAGAGCAGCATGACATAGCATAGAGTAACATAACATAACATAACATAGAGTAAGCAGTTAGCTTAACATGGCGTGGGTTGTGATATCAAATCATATTAGTCAAAATCCCACTTGTATCACAGTAATACAGCTCCCATCAAAATGTCACTATTATATTATAATAACATCACTGTTAACAAAGTTGAAGATCAAACATGAAGGTATAACAAAGAGGACAAGTCAACAGTGTTTGAGGTATGTCGGCTTTTTTCATAAAAAATAACAATAAAGATTTGGACACCAAAATCTCAGAAGGGTGAGGAAGAGCCTTGTTGCTCGACATGTAACTTCATAAAAAAAAAAAACTAATGGGAGCTTTTGGTGTGTGAAATTGTATTATTATTTTGGATTACTAGTTTGATACAGCACCAGCAGGTACTCTGGAAGTGCGAGTTTTTTTTCACTGCGCTCTGCTTATTTCATTAAAACAAAGCATTTTAATATCGATGCGCATGGTCTCTAGAGCTGAAAAAGAGACCTAGCCCAAAACATTACGAAGACCGTGAAACCAATTATAGCGCCCCCCCCCCCCCCCCCCCCCCCCCCCCCCCCCCCCCCCCCCCCCCCCCCCCCCCCCCCCCCCCCCCCCCCCCCCCCCCCCCCCCACCCCCGCCGCCGCCCCGATCCCAATCTCTTTATCCGCAAATCCAGAGGTTAGTTTGTCCAGCTGGATAGCTTGTTCAACAAAAAACAATAATTGACACAATGAATGGCAGTGTAAACAGATATGCAACTACTTTTAGCATAAGGGATGGATAGTGTTCCTTTAGAATATTTCATAAAAAAGGGGACCGTTTCAAACAGCTGCAACTCCTTAAATTGATGAACTTGTAAAAAAAATGGTCATGATGTCAAAACTTAATTTCAGGCCTAACGTTTTTGCCTTTATTCGTTTTAGATGACTATTTTTGAAGTCATTGGAAAGCAGAGTCAAGAGCTAGGATTAAATTCAAACATTTACAACAACGCACATATATTTTTTATTTTGTATGTGTTTGACTCCCCCTTCAGATATTGATTCAGTTTTTTGCATTCAATTGTATGTCTTCTTTGATACATGAGACACCTATTAACTAACCTTTACACAGGCACAGCTCTGGTATTACAAAGTCAAACTTTGTCTTGTTGCTGGATCAGACCATGATCCTACCACCCAGACTGACCGACATGTTCCCTGTGCAAATCTGATGGAGGGTGATTGGTAGCAGGTGATGTGATTGGTAGCAGGTGATGTGATTGGTAGCAGGGGACGTGATTGGTAGCAGGGGACGTGATTGGTAACAGAGGATGTGATTGGTAGCAGGTGATGTGATTGGTAGCAGGTGATGTGATTGGTAACAGGTGATGTGATTGGTAGCAGGTGATGTGATTGGTAACAGAGGATGTGATTGGTAGCAGGTGATGTGATTGGTAGCAGGTGATGTGATTGGTAACAGGTGATGTGATTGGTAGCAGGTGATGTGATTGGTAACAGAGGATGTGATTGGTAGCAGGTGATGTGATTGGTAACAGAGGATGTGATTGGTAGCAGGTGATGTGATTGGTAACAGAGGATGTGATTGGTAGCAGGTGATGTGATTGGTAACAGGTGATGTGATTGGTAACAGGTGATGTGATTGGTAGCAGGTGATGTGATTGGTAACAGAGGATGTGATTGGTAGCAGGTGATGTGATTGGTAACAGAGGATGTGATTGGTAGCAGGTGATGTGATTGGTAACAGAGGATGTGATTGGTAGCAGGTGATGTGATTGGTAACAGGTGATGTGATTGGTAGCAGGGGATGTGATTGGTAACAGGTGATGTGATTGGTAGCAGGGGATGTGATTGGTAGCAGGTGAGACAAACACAAACGAGACACTTTGCTCCTGCTCATAGATTTGACACAAACATCTTAAAGGAACATACGTGATCTACAAACATCTTAATGGAACATACGTGATCTACAAACATCTTAAAGGAACATACGTGATCTACAAACATCTTAATGGAACATACGTGATCTACAAACATCTTAAAGGAACATACGTGATATACAAACATCTTAAAGGAACATACGTGATCTACAAACATCTCAAAGGAACATACGTGATCTACAAACATCTTAATGGAACATACGTGATCTACAAACATCTTAATGGAACATACGTAATCTACAAACATCTTAATGGAACACACGTGATCTACAAACATCTTAAAGGAACATACGTGATCTACAAACATCTTAATGGAACATACGTGATCTACAAACATCTTAATGGAACATACGTGATCTACAAACATCTTAAAGGAACATACGTGATCTACAAACATTTTAATGGAACATACGTGATCTACAAACATCTTAATGGAACATGCGTGATCTACAAACATCTTAAAGGAACATACGTGATCTACAAACATCTTAAAGGAACACACGTGATCTACAAACATCTTAAAGGAACACACGTGATCTACAAACATCTTAATGGAACATACGTGATCCACAAACATCTTAATGGAACATACGTGATCTGTCCACACCATGATACAATGCATGTTGCCCTCCTCTCCCTGTGTTAACTCTAACAGGAAATTGCACTGTGAGATTCACAGGAACAATTACCATTCCTTAAACTTAACTTGATTGTTTATTGATTTCGTATGTTTGCTTAATGAAGAGGGAATGTGGTAGCTGCTCCCTCTCTTCGTGTAAAGAGGGAGGAGGAAAGAGGAGGGAGAGGAAGAGGAAAGGGAGAGTTCATAAACATTGAAAGCTATCAGTTCTTAACGTTGGCATGGCCGTTGTGTTTATACCTTCACATACACAATAACAATAAACTGTTGAGTTTGCAGCTTCAACATCAAGTTGGAAGGAATTCAGCTTCAAAGATGTCAAATGGAGGTCAACCCAGTTTTAATGTGATAGATATTTTGTTGAAATGTTGATCCTTTAATGCTTTATACTTAAGTTCTGTGAGAAAGAGCCTAAAACCTAGACAGTTGTCTGACACCTAAACCTGGACCCTGGATCCAACTGAAATATTGGCTGTTTCCTATCCTAGATTGGCTGATTGGGGTCCTCTAGTAATGATCGTTTGTATGGCTTGTTTAATTAATTTCCTGCGAACTGTTGGAAGATATTATGCAGAAAGACCACAGAGCTTCTGCACTTGTTTTGTGGATACTAACTTCTTAAATGATCAGAATAGCTTTAACCAAAAACTGCTTAGTAATTTCAAATCAGTGTCAGTAATCTAAACTGTTTCCCATTTGTATTTAGTGCCTTCATTTTGGTTTTTAGGAATCAGAAATGGTCTTAGCCCCTATTGTGAAAACGGCATGCTCTCTGCAGGTCCTAATATAGCACCACAAGCTTTTCGAACAGTTTCACATCCGTGTGAAGGTCACCACTACACATTTCGTTTGGTTTGCTGTAATTTGGAAAGGAAACTGGGTATTTATTTCAAGTTTTAGGCTGACATCTAGTGGTGGATTATTGAATAAAGAGAATTGAGAAAGAAGTGTTTTGTACCTACAGGGAATTTAATTCCTAACCTTTACTGTATATAGAACATCATTAGGCCCTTTGAGCTAAAGGTTTCCATGGTTACTAGAACAGATAAAGGTCTTCGTAAAGGGAGCTACAAGTTTTAGGTATATTTAAACTTCCAAGTGAATAATGTGAGCACTGATCTTGAACACTTGTCAGAAATTAGACATCATTTACGCACGTTTGTTTGCTTGATAGTCCTAACCTAAGTGAAAAAAGGAGAGTGTAGTGAACATAGAGGTGTATCTCTACGGTAGTGAAAACCTACTGATAGGCTCTCTGGATGGGACTGATTGATTGGCTGATCGGGGTGGAATCATGTTGAGATTATTAACAACATCAGTACTAATATCATCTATTTCCATTCCCCAGCCTGCCCTCACTCACTCTGTTTATGAGTTTGTTTTCAGATCCTTTTAATATTACGCCAATGATTAAAACAGTTTAATAGGTGCCCCGACTTATACTCAGAAAATGTATGTTCACCAAACTGTCCTGTTGTTACTGTAGTCTCTGAATCACTCGTGAATATTGATGGCGGACATATTTGACAAACCTCTCTCTACCCAACAGTTCTGCTTGAATGCAAGTCATCTATTGTTAGCTCAAGGATAAGCCATGTATGAAACACTGCAGATCTTTGTTCCGAAAATAGAGATCTCAAAGTTTTTATTAACAGATAGAAACCTCAGTCTAAAAGGGACCGTTTTAGCATAGCACTAAGGGTATTTTTAGCATAGCACTAAGGGTATTTTTAGCATAGCACTAAGGGTATTTTTAGCATAGCACTAAGGGTATTTTTAGCATAGCACTAAGGGTATTTTTAGCATAGCACTAAGGGTATTTTTAGCCTTCAGATGCATTTGAAATAACAACGCTGTTTTCCTTTGAAAAACTCAATAAACTATCCTAGAATCTTGTCAGACAGTTTTGATACCCTGTTCTTCTCTGCAGAAACGGAATGTGTTAGGTGTCTTTGCACAATTGCCAAAAGTGTTCTGTTCTTTGTTTATGTTACAGACTCATATATAGAATATTATTTTCCATATGTTTGGAAAAAATTCAAGCAGACAGTAACAGGGGCCCAGACAAACAAAAGGGTAATGTTGTCATGAAAAGGAACCATTCAAAAGTAATTCACGGGTAAAAGGCAAATGGCATTTGAATTAAAGACATGCTCCTGATTGTTACTGGTACCGCATAAGGAAAGTGAATGGCTTAGAGAGCTTTTGTATCACCATCTAAATCAATCCTCATGAACGCATAAATGTCACAGAAAGGTTTTGAGGCCCTTCTATACAATAAACGACATTTAAAACCGTCTGTTTCTATGGCATTTCAAGACCTGAATGGTATTTGCATTCCAAAGTCCACAATTTGTTTTGTGCCTTTATTTTTTATGCAAATAGTGTACTTTTCTTTTTAATGTTGGAAAACAATGTAATCATCCACATTATTTACCCTTGAAAGATATTGGGATTTGTTTTTTCCAAAGCACCCTAAATAGAAGGAATGATGGAATAACTCTATTTAAAGATTAGAAGAAAAAGCTCCCAGAAAAAAAGTGTTTTGAATGAACGGACCGCTCACCAGATGTACCAGCAGAGTGAGTGCTTGAACAACAGATGCTGGCCTGGCCTCTGGTGTGGCTGGCTTAGCACATCCTGTTGGTGGCATTTACGATCAACAACCATGTCAGGCTGTGAAAGTGCAACGATAGTGAAAGACGTCTCTCCTTTGAGCCGTCTTCTGTCGAGAAATAAAGGTCAAAATGTAGATGCTGCTACAGAATGTGTTTCTATAGGTCTTGACTTTGCAGTTCACCACTTTGCAGTGTTTATCAGGTCGTTGGTTTGCTTGGGCAGTTTGTTTGCCCAGGGCGTGGGTACAATACGGCAAGCTCTCCTTTGTATCTGGTGCAGTTTTGACCCAGGTATGGGTCCCATTCATGCCCACTTGATTGCGATGTGCAGTAACAAAAAGGATCTCACAGGAGTTGCAGTCTAAAGTGTGTACATACAGTATGTGTGGATGTATGGCTGAGCATCTGGAGCTTTTTGCACTGGTTTGGTGAATGTTAGACGGAGAGTAATTTCCTTTCAAGTCAACTGGTTGCCCGTGGAAATGGCCCTGTGGCCTGAATCAACAGCGGTGATGCATTACATTTCATAAAAGTCCCAAAGGTAAAGGTTGCACACACAAACGAAAAAGGATTTGTGGACAAAGGTCTATTTCTCCATTTATTTAGGCAAACTATTAACGTTTCGGCCTGGTGGCCAGGGTTCTCCAAATACACGAGAAGTGGTCAACCATGTTGATTGTTTTCCTGAGGAGAGGTGTCTTTTCAGACGAAGAGTAAGGTTTGCTCTTTGACTTACCTTTCGTATTGGACACTAACTGTTGGTAAATGTATCTCTAAATGTATCCTTTCTAAATTGATCTATTGCCGGCTAAATGTGTCCGTGCTCACACCAGGAATAAAGCGAGAGATTCCCTGCGGGTTAAAGGAGGCCCCTTCCTCTGCCACAGTGGGGTTCCTATTGACCAAACCAAACCCACAAATCCCCCCTTCACCTGCACCTGGCCGAGGCAGCAGCATGACAGGAATCTTCCACAGCCCTGTCTCACCAGGGAGTGCTCTGAAGTGACCGTCCAGCGAGTGAACTAAAGTGATTTTCCCTCCTTATTCACTCGTTTCTGTGGCTTTTTTAGGTTCAGCTTCAGGTTTACTTTGTTTGGATTCATAGGTTGGTTTGTTTTGCAACCATTTTAAGACATCCATTTTAAAACACACATTTTACAGACAACACAGACAAAGACAAACATGACAAACGTGCTCAAGGCTTCATACTCATAATAAGAAAATAAGAACACTAAGATACATGGGCAATATAATATAGGTAAAATACAAGTAAAATACAAATCTTTCTGCACTGGGATTGAAATATGAATGCTGGTCAGGGTTATGTGGAGGATGGGAAGATGTCCAGGGACCTGCTGTCAGCCTTGTCCACTGTCAGGCTGCAGAGACCGGGCTGCCTTCATTGCGATCTTATTCACTGACCCCCAGAAACCCCTCGCCTGTCACTCACATCTGGAGGTGAACAGGTTGGCCATAGGCTGGCATAAATGCACACGCACACATGGGAGCAGAAACATGAAGAAATGGAAATGATATGTACAGTACGTAGACACAGACACCGATAAAGCTACACACACACACACACACACACACACACAGGCACAAGTACAATAGCAGAATTGTGGAATCGTGGATATACATGAACAAAAACATTCATGCACACCATAACATACAACACTAAAAAGCTCAGTAAATATTTTTAAGCTCTCTATTATTATTATTTCTAGTCAAAGTTGGAGTTTGGCCGTTGCTCATTTATCAGAATGTGTCTTTCTGTGTGTCTGGCACTGCATGGCAAAGTAAGCCCTCCACAACAAAAGGAAAACAACTCGCTACAACAGGAGGAACTCGGAACGCAGCACAGCAATAAAATATCTGCTGATCTAGTTGTTTGATGGCCCCAACAAATGGGTTGGGAATAAATGGCACAACATTAATAGCTCCATTTGTTATTGGCCGCTAGGAAGACTGCAGTACATTTACCCAGACAGCCCCTTTCTTTCAGCTGGGCTGTCTTTGATGCATGTAAGTCACAGCTGGGGCACATTGTACCCCTGACTGTGCATGCACATGATTTCGGGACAAACACACATTTACACACTGGCACGCACATTCAGAATGGATAGCAACCCACTCCCCAGAGAAACAAGCCACCACAAAGTAACTGTTAGACACCTTATATTTGGATTGGTTCAGAAAGGTAACAGTTAACGATGCACCTGAAGCTATGTCATGCAAGTTTATGCACATATTGTAGCATGCTAACATCAATAACACCTAAAAGATATGTAGCATGCTAACACCAATCACACCTAAAAGATAGGGACTGTTCATACACACATTGTAGCATGCTAACATCAATCACACCTAAAAGATAGGGACTGTTCATACACACATTGTAGCATGCTAACATCAATCACACCTAAAAGATAGGGACTGTTCATACACACATTGTAGCATGCTAACACCAATCACACCTAAAAGATAGGGACTGTTCATACACACATTGTAGCATGCTAACATCAATCACACCTAAAAGATAGGGACTGTTCATACACACATTGTAGCATGCTAACACCAATCACACCTAAAAGATAGGGACTGTTCATACACACATTGTAGCATGCTAACACCAATCACACCTAAAAGATAGGGACTGTTCATACACACATTGTAGCATGCTAACACCAATCACACCTCACAGATAGGGACTGTTCATACACACATTGTAGCATGCTAACATCAATCACACCTCACGGATAGGGACTGCCGGGTGACTTCTCAGTGTGCCCATCAAGCTGTAGCTCTGTGATGTAACAACACCCATTTCTATTTGTGCTTCCACTCTTGTTGGCCGTGGAACTAGACGGGCTCTTTGTCTCTCCCAGCATCAACAGGCTCGCCACTCGGCCCGTTTCTGCCTTGTCACATCCCCTCTCGGTTTGCCTGCTGACCCACCATCCTTGACAGCTCGACGCATGAGTGTTCAAAATGGCCCTGGACCGTCTAATTGCATTACCTTCAAAGGGCACATCGGAGGTGGGGGGGTGGGGGGGGGATTGGCAGGGGGGGTAGGTTGGAGCATGGTTCAGAGCATTGCTCATTTACATTCTCCACTCACTCGCACTCCACTCCTTCACCCCTCCATCCCTCTGCACCTGACATCATGGCGCCGTTGTTACTGTACTGGCCTTTGTCCGACATCGTTAAGTGTAAAAGGTTCACTCCACCCACCGAAACCAGACGTGTTCATTACGTTCCATAGCATAGCTCGGCGTGGGGCAACATCCATGGTGGACGGTTCATTACGTTCCATAGCATAGCTCGGCGTGGGGCAACATCCATGGTGGACGGTTGCCGCGATGGAATTGGAAAAGTCTGAAATAAAACGTGTAGGAACAGTGTACGAAACATACAGGCACCTTCCAAGCATCTATCATGTGTGTGTTTGCAGATACACACTCCCACACACTGGAGACAGAAGCACATAAATCCTGGAAACACACACACAGACACATGCTCTCTCTCACACACACAAACACACACATACACACACACACACACACACACACACAGACATGCTCTCTCTCTCTCTCACACACACACACACACAGACACGCTCTCTCACACACACAAACACACGCATACACACACACAGGCATGCTCTCTCACACACAAACACACACATACACACACACACAGACATGCTCTCTCACACACATACACACGCACACACTGATTTGATTGGCATGTAGCTGCACAGCTGTCCGATTAATTGACCTGTGGTGCTTCTATGATGACCAACAATCTTCCTCCCGAAGGCAACCATGTGATTGACAGAGCAGCTGCCATACCCTTCCTTGGAGGAAACACCTTGTCGGGTATTACCAGGCTATCCATCACCCTTAACCATCATGTTGAGAAAGCTGCAGCAATATAAATGAGGATATCTGGGGTCAGACAGCGAGGATTCCAAGGCGGACGGTTGTTGCGGCGCTGGAATAACCTTCAGCTTCTAAATTCGATTGTCAATAATCAGCTTTTGTGAAAAATCCCCTTTGCCTTTTGTCCCAACCTTAAACATTTTCTGAATTCTGATCCACAGGTAGAGCTAGCAAAGATAACGTTTCACATAATAGTAAACTGGTCGAAGAAACACATCTAGTGTCATGATCGACGTCTTGCTTTATCTACCAGACAGTCCTGGGGCTGCTTTCAGAGACATAATACAATAAATAAGATCCATTGATACAATTTTATTTAAAACTAAAAAAGTCTGCATGTTGCAATTTAAATTATTTAAATGATTTGGTACTATATATGATGCATACATTGTGCAACAACCTTTACTTCAATATACATTAATGGCTTGTTCCAGACACAAAACAACATTTACAACTCAGATTTTTAGCATATCATTTTTTCTCTTTCTATATATTTATTCCATAAACAAACGTTATTTAATCTGTACACATAAGACAGTCAAGGCAAATCTTGTATAATGATATATACATCCATGCAATTTTATCAGACCAATTCTGTACATAATATACAACTATGTCCATGGTGTGGAGTTTATTCCGTAGGGAAAATGGAATGGAAAGCAAGCTAGGTATCCTCATGTTATGCAAGTAGAGACAATAAAAGGACAATTCACTCTATTTACTGCTCCATATTGTCTAGCATGACTTCACATGTTTAATGAAAGACAGATTCTATGAATCGCATCTCATTTGAAGCAATTAAAAAAGGAGGCTAGCAATGTGTTACAAGGGGCATAGGTGAAGATATATAAAACTTTTAAAAATAAGTGTGGGTCCTTGGCTAATGTAATTGGAATGTATACTGTATATGTACTGTAATTGGAGTGTTTGTACATGAAGTTTAGTAAAGTGTATGTACATGTAGTTTAGTAAAAATACATTGGAAATGTTATCAGCTGCTACTGTATTAGGGCAAATGTCCACAGGGAAAGTGGAGTAGGGAACAATAAATGGGCGAATGATTTGTGTTTCATGGCTCCTCTATTTGCCACTCTTTTAACCATGTGAATTCACTGCCACATAATTGATCCATTGAATTATATCACAACGAAAATTCGTATTTATACAACATACAGTGGAACCTCACTCAAGAAATCTCGGTTGCTCAAACTGGCCACTCTACCAAACAGGTCAAGCTGATCTGAAGTGACTGTAAATGCTGCGGACCTGCGGTGCGTCATTCAAAGCCTTCCCCATGCAATCAAGGATAGAATAACTGGGAGCACTGATGGCTGTACTTTGTTTTTTTACACCTGTAGTGTAGCGTAGCTTAATCCGTAGTGTAGTGTAATGCAGTTTACTGGACTGTAGTGTAGTGTAAAGCAGTGTACTGCAATGCAGTGTAGTGTTATGCAATGTGCTGCACTGTAGTGTAGTGTAATGCAGTGTACTGCACTGTGGTGAAGTGTAATGCAGTGTAATGCAAGGCAGATGCAGTGTAGTGTAGCAGGGGGATTTCAAAGCGGGGCCATGGTCCACAGAGACTACATTGAACCTGAACCTCAGCCAAATGAAAAATATTTAAATATCATCACTTTTTGTATTCATAGTATTCAGTATTGTTATGATAATCCTTTATTCATCCACATTCGCAATACTAAAGTAGCAACATACCTTACTATTATGATATACTTATAAGGCTATATTGCAAAGTTGTTATAGAAGTCCTTATAATGACAAGTTTGGGAACCTCAGCTGGAGCCCCCTGAATAGTTCCTTATTCACTTTTGAAATACTGTATATTCAAATGAACGTTAAGGGAAATTCCTTTTAACGTTATTTATTTTCGTGACACAGTATGTTTGTACCTAGATATAAAGATTCCATTAGAAATGGATCCAAACATTAATTCCTGACGTACTAGTAAAAATGATCTAAATAGTCAAGATAACAGTTTAATTAATGTTAGGACCATCAGTGATATGCTGTAGAACTCTGATTCAATAGAGTGACATGGTAGTGACATATATGACAGCAATTTAAATATTGATCTGAATTGGAATGCACGAAACCACAACCCTTCCAGAATGACATCAGGACATGCTTGCTTCCTATTTTCTAGTAAAAAGCTTGGCATCATACATCATGTTCTTTTAAACTGCATAGTCAGGGAGCAAAAACAAGTCTTTGTTGTTTTCTCCAATGCCATAACAAAGAAGAATCAAACAGAAACTCCGAACAATAAAGACAAACTGAAACAGGAATCCTGGGAGTACCAATACACCCTAACCCTAACCCTAGGAGTATCAATACAGACAAACTGAAATTGAACAACTCATTGCATTCAACGGAAAGTGCATGCGTTTCTTTGATCATCGCTTTCTATCAAGTGTCCACTGAAGGGACTCCAGCATTGCGTCTGGAAAGACAGGCCCGCCTAGACATTGATTTGGGCATAAATCTCACCAAGAGTTTCAGTGGCAAAGCCTGCATCTTAAAAGATGACTGTTCTCCAAACCAAACTGACAACTTCTTCTTTTCTTTGATCAATTATTATTCTTTTTTTGTTATCAAGCTTTGGCCAAAATAGGATGACTTGCTGTATGAAGCAAGTTCAGACTGATATCCAGCTCCCCTCCTCACAGGGAAGGTTGCCTGTCGTTGCTCCTGCTGCGGTCCTTCCACAGGTTCCACTCCTGTGTTGTTGGTGTCCACCGTTTTGAGCGAGGAGCAGCTCATAGCATACTCCCCCCGGCCTGTTCCATTCTCCTCCTTCCTTAGAGGTTTCCTGTAACACAGACAATCACATGGAATATTCATATTCCCACATACAACATTACACCGCATATTTTTGTTAGGCTTAAAGTTGACCTACTGGAAAATCTTTGAATATGCCAAGGTAGTGTTCAAGCTTTGAGCCTGGGTTTTAGTTGTGGTAAAGACTATGTTAAAAAAAAGAGTGTTACTGATGTCATCCTTGACGTTTCTCACTGTGTCCTACCCTTCAAAGGTTTATTCACTAATGTATATGGAGCACTGGGTTGTAAATATCCTGCATATTGTAGACTGTAGATTGCATATATCTGAACGTAAGAGAAGAAGGCTGTCCTAAATTTGCATTGTAAGGGAACCATTTGAATCACACAGGCAGTTCATCGCTGTAGAGGATCATCAAATTGAGTTATCCTCTTGTTGAAATGGCTTCCTACCTCTTTAATGGCACGTGAGTAAACCCAAGCCCTATGTCAAATTAATCAACTCTGCTTCCTCCTTATTAGAGATCCAAGATATGCAACCCTTTTGGTCCAGAGCTCAAATAACTCAATTAAAGGCCAATGCAAGACTAGAAAGACTGGGTTTAATCAATAAGGCCAGACATGACTTCAGAAGAAGAGTCTGGTATTAGTTTCCTAGTGCGGTCACTATTTGTTACCTAACCTTACCGTATGTGCCTTTTCATCATAATGTGTGGTGGTCCCTCCACAAAGCCCTCTCTCCCTCCTTGAAATGTCTCTGTCGAGATAAACACAATCTTGTTCCTTAGGGAAGACTGAATGACTCACTTCCTGTAGGGAAGCCATCTGTTGTGGAAGCCAGTACGGACCCAACTGTGGCTGGAGGGATTTCCTATCAAGATATCCCCTCATGTTCTTTACACATGGGCAACATCTTCACTCTCCTGATTAACAGGAGGAAAGGCTGTAGCATCCGCATTCCATAAGGAAGACTAGAGACTTCTTTGATGGAGGTTAATATGCTGCTGTTTGAAATATGCAACGGCAACGAAACAGCTTCACCTAGGGTGACAAATTACCTTCTAGTAGCAGCTGATCCTGGCCAATCCTCTGTGCTTGTTCTCCTCAACCTCAGTGGTTTGATACCACTGATCTTCTTGGTCCTTTTGAATGCGCTAGAAACTACATTAATATTCTCGACACCACTGTTAACTGATTTCTGTCATATCTATCAAATAGCTAATTTTGTGTTGGAAAAGAAAGTTGTTTCCTGACATCTACAGTATAAGGTGTGGTCGCGCCTCAGGGTTCGATAGTTGGCCCTTTTCTGTTTTCAATATAGATGTTCCCTCTTGGTCAAATCAATGCATAACGCAATGTGTCTTTTCACTTTTATGCTGATAATACTAAATTGTATTTGCCTATAAATATATGTATTTTTGCCAATAAAACCCAAAGACTCCAACAGTATAAGCAGTTTCAAACATTGCCTTAAAGATATCAAATGCAGTTGTCCCAAACTGAGAGTAGGATTGAGAATATATTTTTGTCCCCTTTAATACCACCAAGGCCATTCTTAACAATATCAGAAGCCTTGCTATGAATACCTGGCCCAGGGCTGGATATTTAAGGATAATACTTTTGATCGTAATTTTAAATATTCCAATCATACCTGCTTTTACCAACCACGGAGTAAGGCCAGTTAGTAAGTAAGATTTGCAAGTCTGGAAAAAGTAATTCATGCTTTTATTTTCTCCAGCCTAGATTAGCACAAATAACTAAATTTTGATCTTGGTAAAAACAAAATACCAGTACCATACCAATATCAGTTGCAATTCAAAAGAGAAAAGATTCTACTCTTCAGCTGGTATTGCTGCACTGGTTTCCTGTCAAATGGAGAATTGATTTTGAGATTGTATTAAGTAAAGTAAGGTGAGACTTATCTCAAGCCTAAATATTTCTGAATTCATTAATCTCTCTTTGTGAACAACTGTAAAACATACAGTATATATTTCTAAGTATATACTGCATATATATATATATATATATATATATATATATATTCTTTATATATACTGTATGTTTTACAGTGATTACAAATCCAAAAGTTTTTTCTTCTTAAATGTGAACACTGCCACACTAACAATATGAATGTATATTTACACATTCAACGACTGGCCCATGACCTGTGGTTCTTCAGTTCCAGTATGAGAGGGGGACACCTGAGTATTTCTGAGGGAACATCAGTTATAATACACAAACTAAAAAACCTGTAGAATGCTACAGCCAATGCCATAAATTCCTCTGTGGGCGTGCATTTGTGATGACAGCTGATATATTGCACTGCATACTGTGGCCCCACGAAACATCTAGAAACATGCCTATCTCTTATCTAGGGCCATTACTCAGCTCTATTTATACGTTCCTATGTATACTGTGTATGTATGCTCCATCTCAAACTGGCCTCTGTGCTGCACTCCCCCCTCTATTTGTGAATACTACTCTCTTTCCCCTGAAATCTTTCCGTCCATTTTTACTTATAAATCCCTCTCTCCAGCACCTCAGACTCCCCCACCCATTCCCATATAACTCGGTTTGAGTGGAGGGGAGAGTAGAGCGTCTCCTTCTTCTCACTGGACCGCGACGAAGTGTTTTCATTGAGGAGGGGGCTCCTAAAATAACCCGCGTCCTCACGAGGACGGAACACAGACGGCCCGCCTGGACGATCCCGGCGCGGGGCCCCTCAATAATAGATGCCACGTAATACACACTTGACAGGCGGCTCCACAACACATTGCAGGTGGACATTAATATTTCATGTTGTTCGGCAAGCCCTTCCTCTTCTGGAAACTGGACATTTTGGGGGCTTTTGTGGACGAAGGAAACCCAGCTGAAATATAAGCTCAGGTAACATTCTCTCTACAAGTGCCATAAACATAGCAACAAAAATGGACCAGATTTAGATGCTGAGCTGGTTTTCAGTGAGAAAAAGAGGATTGACTATCAAAACCTTTCCTGCAACAAGCTGAACGAAAATATGTAATTTGGCACTGACACCTGGGTAGAGTTGTAGGTACTTGTCATAAAAAAAATAGAAACCAGGTTTCATGTTAAACATCCCTCAACTATTTTAAACGCATACACTGACAGACCTGAGGGGATTTGTTCGAATCTGCATGCCAAAGGTACCTGCATACAAAAACAGCACTGAGTTGGCTGTAATCCTATATGACAGTCAGCATGTAGTAGAGGTCTGAATGTTCCATGACAGGGGCTTATACGGACATAAACTAATGAAGTCACTTGTTGGTCATTTCATTACCCAGCGGTTGCAAAGTACAAGGCAATTTTTTTGTCCGTCGAAATGTCCAGAAAAACACCCAGCTTTCTCCTGTCTTTGACAGCAGGTTGGAAAATCCACAAGCCCAATGCATATCAATGCTCATCGAGCATTCATGAACATGGTTCCAAATGTGCACCGTGAGAAACATTATCATTGGTCTTTTTTAGCGCACTAGACTAAGCATGCTCATGATCAACCAATGTGATGCCAGATGGGGTTCCCATCCTGACTGTGAGCCCTGAGATGGAAACATGGCCGGAAGACATAGAGGCCATACAGAAACAGCAAGAGAGACCAGGAACAGGAATTTGCCCATGCAAATGTCCGCAAATGTATTTCCCTTAACCTTTCAGAATAATCTCACGTCTCATGTTTTTGTATCAACCAGAAATACATCAATAACTGTCTGAGCTGAAAAGAGTTACAGTAAATCACTTGGAAAGGATGCACTGCTAGAAATGGAACATCAAGTCGCCAAAAATTGAAATTCTACTTTAAGCCTGAAGGCAAATACATCTGAGCTATATTTAGATTCCTTGTGGCCCTTTACAGACAAGAGGTAAATAGCCATTAGAAATTAAATAAAAACTCTGCCATATCCGTCTTAAGAACGTGTTAACATCTTTGTAAAGGGGGAGAACGTTTTGACAGATTTGCGTATTATGTATGTTCAAAATCAGGACAACTTCTGAATATGATTACAGTAACAGTTTAACAGTTTATTGCGCGTAAAATGGTAATATTTTAAAGTTGGCATCAAGGGTCTGCTGCTCTGAGCTGTTACATTTTCCCCCGAGGCTGCATTTCAAATACTCAATGAACAACAATGGGTAGGGAGCAGATACCTGCAGATTCCTCCCTGACAGACACAGAACAACAGACCCGGGGTAGGTGGAGGCTGAGGTGGGGGCAGCAGCAGCATGAGCTAGCATAGCAATGAGCAGCAGCCACATATATATCCCCATGTCTACCTATGGGAGGAGCCATGTTGAGGGGGGAACGGTGGTTTGAAAAGACCACGTTGTACCAGTGGGTGTATGTGAACGGTGGACTGGTGTGACGCGGGGGGATAGTTGATGAACTAGCTCTGCCAAGGCTTCTGGGACTAACAGAGGCCTGTGGGGACTGGGGAGGGATATGACAGATACAGTCACTGCTTTCTCCCCTCTTGTACGTCAGGGAAGGTTTCTGCTCTTTACTTTGACTGTTCATAACCCTTTCCTGTCCAATAGGCGAGGCTAAATTCATAGTCTGACAAGTGCAAAATTACATCCTTTATATAAAGATATGGCATCACACCAAAAAATAAAGGAGCTTAAGGCTGGTAACATCAGCTCAGTCTTATTCAAGGTTCAGACAGGTTTAGCATCGCAATGCCACCTGGAGTCTGTCACTGAAACTTCTCTGAACTCTGACAGGCGTATAAAAAATCAAATTAAATAAACACTGTCCGCTGACACACTGAAGAACCCTGTTTTTACTCTGTGGGCCTGATTTACGTAATGTTTAGCATTTACTTAGTATATGCTATATTATACTATATTACTTTAGTATATTACTTAAGTTAATGTTTAGTACCCTTATTTGGAATCTTAGTATATCAGGCCCTGTGTGTTTTTCAGTAGAGTTGAGATGCACTACTTCAACATAGATTGACTACAAAAGCTAAACAAAGCAATGTTCTAAGAAAGTTTAGCTTTCTTCATGTTTTAAAGTCAACACCATCCCTCTCCAGGTTGGCATTCAGGGATATCCCTTACTTTACAGATGCACTCCCCATTCTAACTGTCTAGGTCCTCAAACCTATGAATCCTAAAATGAAGTGCTATGAAGGCTGGGACACAGACTGTGCCAGTCTGTCTTCGCCTGTGGGATTGGATTTTAATAACCTGTGTGGTTACTTTCTTTTAAGATCTGTACATGGCTGTGTGTGTAGTATGTTCCATCATTTAACATTTCTTCACATGGCTGTGTGTGTAGTGTGTTCCATCATTTAGCATATCTTTACATGGCTGTGTGTGTAGTATGTTCCATCATTTAACATTTCTTCACATGGCTGTGTGTGTAGTGTGTTCCATCATTTAGCATATCTTTACATGGCTGTGTGTGTAGTATGTTCCGTCATTTAACATATCTTCACGTGGATGTGTGTGTAGTATGTTCTATCAGCTAGCAGATCAGCTAACAGATTGTCTTTGGTTGTTCTGCATGTAGTTTGTTATTGTCTTTGGTTGTTCTGCATGTAGTTTGTTATTGTCAGTGTGTAAATCTATCGGTTATTGATCGGGTTGTTGCAATAACAAAATGGGAGCAGATTAATATCATTTTCTTACTCATGATGGGTTTTTCATGGTGTTCATTTGCTTTCTTTATTGATACTCTAACTCACTCTAGGGTGTAAACACGTCCATGTTTCTTGCTGCTGTACATGTAATAAAAGGGTTTTATTATAGAAAGTATAAGCTCATTATACAGTAGATTGATTGTCAACTTTTTTTTTTTACATTTCTAATTCCAAACAAGGAAGTAAAGGCTGTTTGTTTCAGATGAGGACTATGGGTGTGTAGAGACAGAGAAGACTAGCCTACCTCTTTATGGCTTTATAACAGATGAATGATGAGGACTAGCCTACCTCTTTCTGGCTTTATAACAGATGAATGATGAGGACTAGCCTACCTCTTTATGGCTTTATAACAGATGAATGATGAGGACTAGCCTACCTCTTTATGGCTTTATAACAGATGATTGCGGTGAGCAGCAGGAAGGTGATTGAGGCACAGCTCACGGTTCCCAGCACCAAAATCTCTTTCCACCACGGTTTCATAGGAGGCACGATGGAAGGTGCCACTGCAAAAGAGGAAACACAAGATAAAGAGAACAGAAATATTACTTTCTAATTCTTTTTTTTACCTTAATTTAACCATTAAGAACAAAATCTTATTTGCAATGACGGCCTGACATAACTTAAGGGTAACACTATGTTTTCTGGTTTCTTTTTGTATTATTAGGATTGTAAAATATGTATTTTTTTGTCCATCCATCCATAATCTGGGCATTACACTTTCCCAAGAAATAGTTCCATGGGATCAATACACAACCAAATTGCCAAGGAGGACTTTACCGGGGCCCTCCAAACACTACTTTGAAGTTTCAATCAGTTTTTTATCTTTGCATAGACATTTTGGTGGCAATGTGTTTTATGGAGCATGGTTTTTAATTGAACCACAAAAGGACACAAGGACCCAGAAGGAGCCGTCTCCTCCGTAGCTTAATGGCCCAGACAATCAGATGGAGAAGCAGCCGGTTTGGCACTCCTATGGACCCGGAGCTGGAGAGCACAATGGCCGTCATTTCTCAGTTGAGCGTTGGAGCGTACGACCACACATAAAATTCCCTCCCCAAATTCCTGCAGACTCATGGCAGCACACTAGCCACACTAGTTATCCACTGCCTTCCTGTAATGAGTTCCTCTCGTAATTCATTCATGAGTGGTGGTCCAATGTTAGAACTGTGGGTGGGTCTGTGCCAACCTTTTAATTGAGGTAGATAACCATTCCTCCACACAGATCAGTTATTCACCCCTATCTCCTCTCTGACAGACAATATGATTCCTCCGGTTACCAGGCAGACTAAAAAGTGACAGAAAGGAGGAGGGAGAAAGAGAAAATGAAGTCTCGGTCAAGTCTTTAAATAAAGAACCTGTTGCTCAAAAAGAAATGTCTACGTCCGCTTTGAGGGAAAAGAATGAAGGCATGAGAATGGTAGAATCATGCATCATCATTATGGGATGCCGATAATACATTTCCCATAGTGCGCCCCAGAGCCTAATGCACACTGTGCCGGTAGGAGGCGATCTCCGAAGCACAGCCCGAATTCCATCTGTGATAGGGAAATCACCAGATGGTTATGTTCCCAGGTGACCAAAACATCCTACACTCTCTCACGGTCTATTACACCCACACACACATTCACTCAGTGTCTCTCTCCAACACACACAGATACATGCGGTCAAACACACGTGATATCTATCACCTCTGACGGTTTCACCCATACAGTTCTACTAGGAGTTCTGCATAAGGAGTGTGATGTGGCTCAAATGAGCAACCCCAAGCCACGGTGAAGGGTGAAAATATCAATGATTGGCAGCAGGAGTGGGATGTAGAGGACCCTCCAGCTAGAGGGAGGGAGGAAGGGAGGGAGGAAGGGAGGGAGGGAGTCGACATCCCGGCCTCCCCTTCTGCTGCCACCACAACATGGCCGGCTGCTTTGTCACACAGACGTTTGAACCTGCAGGCTGTCAGACTCAACTGCCTGTCGTACGTCAAATCAACACACAAAGGGAGAATGAAATGCAATGCGCTGGCTGCTACAAGAGGCGTATTACATCGGAGATTAAGTTCCGCTAAAGCCACTACTTATGCCGATTGGAAATATTTTAATGAAACTGTGAATCACACAGATCGGGTTTGACGCAGTCGGCACTGTTGGGGTTCACCTGTTTATTAACAAAAATACACGCAGGCAGAGGAAACACCTCAGGGCAAACGTTGCAGCTCCTCCACAAACTTGTTCGCTTCCCACTGGCATCGCACGGCTCCCTCTCTGGATGTCCCTCCCTACTGCAACAGAACCGACACCCACAAATAACATTCCTCTAACTTATCATCAGATTGAGCCCTCCTATTGCAAACCTGTGATCTGTCAGAGGAATGTCTCCCCACTATGGTCCTGCTGCGCCCTCTACTTGACAGATGCAGCGCACCCCCCCCCCCCCCCCCCACCAGCCACAGGTTGGGGAACATCTCCGGCCAGTGATACAACCCAACCCCCCCACCGAGAGAGGAAATCGGCCACCACCATCTGCGACCCCCAGCCTGTGGGGAACCTGGAAGTTGAAGGGCTGCAAAGCCAAGTTACATCGAGTGCTCCTGCCGTTGGCATCCTTCATTTGGTGGAGCCACTGGGGTGTGTGGTCGGACTGGAGGATGAAAGCGCGCCCCAGGGTGCCGACCGCCCACTTTGACGGCCAAACACTCTTATTCCATGGTGTTGTACCGAGCCTTGCATTCTGACAACCTGCGACTCAGGTACAGCACTGGACGATTGACCTCCCCCTGCCGCTGGGACCGCACCACCCCCAGTCCTCTGTCTGAGGCATCCGTCTGCAGGGAGAAAGGGAGATCAAAATGAGGCGCGTACAGAACTGTGTCTCCACAGAGGGCAGCTTTCAGTTTCTCAAACGCCACCTGACACTGCTCCTTCCACTGGACTGGATCTGAGGCACCTTTACCAGTGGGACCAGTCATGGGAAGGGCCACGTCTGAAAAAGCCGGCAGAACTTGCTGGTACTAGCCGGCCAGACCAAAGAACTATCTCACCTCTTTAGAGACGCTGTCGCTGTGGTTTTATGTATCTGTGGACGCACCTCCTCCCCATTCCCCAAGTGGTGCTTCAGATATCATATCTCTCTCCTTCCAATCAGGCACTTCGTAGGGTTGGCTGTGAGTCCCGCCTCCAGCAGCGCCCCTAGGTGTCACTGTAGATGGCAACATCATCTAGGCAGGAAATGGATCAGGAGGGCGCACCACACAGTCCACCCTGGAAGGTGGCCGAAGCTCCGAACAACCCAAACTACAGTGAATTGGTCCAAACCATTCGGAGTAAAGAAGCTTGTTTTGTCGCAGGCCTCTGGCGACAAGGAAATTTGCCAGTACCCTTTGGTGCAATGCAGTTTGAAATAAAAGTTTGCTGTGCCAATCCGGTCCAGGAGTTTGTCGACCCACGGCATTGGGTACGCGTTCAATTTTGTGTATCATATTTTCGGATCATGGTTTTTCGTGTTTCATTGAAGCGCTCATGCAGCCCGTCTGTAGCAGGGTAATAAACATTAGTCCGGATTGCCTGAATTCCCAATAGACTAAATAACCATAGAGCTCCTTTAGTGTACGTGACATCAAATTCAGGACCTGGTCAGCGGCAATTGTTTTAGGAATTCCCACTCAGAAGATGTCCATAAACAGTGCCTGCACAACGCTCTTTGCAGAAATGTTACGCAGCGGTACTGCCTCTGGATACCGGGTTCCGTTAATCAATAATGACTCGTACAAACCGATAGCCCCGTGTTCTTGGGTCTAATAGCCATAATAATAAAAATAAAAGCCAATAATATCCATGCCAAACTGCTGGAATGGCACTTCAATCAGTGGAAGAGGGCACAAAGGGGCCTTTAAGAATTTCTTGCAGATTCACGAGCTGACACTTTGGGCAGGACGCACGCTACTATTGCCCGGATCCCCAGCCAATAGAAACAGGCTATTATCCCACCTAGTGTCTTAGCAAATCGTGGCTTGCCATTGGGCTATAAGAAGCAACCTGAAAAAGCTCTTTCCGATGGCTTACCAATAATTGTACCTCATCTTCCTGTCTCTGAGTGCCCTGAC